>OY856412.1:30452500-30865000 GCA_963693085.1 Alisma plantago-aquatica
GATGATGATGACGACGACGATGATGATGATGATGCAAACGATGATGATCATATTGATGATGATGATGACGACGACGATGATGATGATGATGGTGGTGGTGGTGGTGGTGGTGGTGGTGGTGATGATGATTTTGTTGTTGTTGTTGTTGTTGATGTTGATGATGATGATAGTGACGAGGATGTTGATGATGATATGAGCTTGTTTCAGTATGACCTAAGTCTGTTTTTGTAAGGGTCAAGTATGTTTTGATGACATGATATGAGTTATGACCACATAACCCTAGCTAGTCTAGCACCATGTATGGTACATGTCACTTGTTTAATGTGCTACACATAGCTAGAGGGTTGGCATGTTTTCTTGTGACTAGTCTTGTATATGTTGAGTTCTAGTTAATGCAATATGGTTTAGGACCAACTGTAACACCCCACTTTTCACAACATAAATAAATCATTGAGCGGAAGTAATTTAATCAAGGGGGTGTCACAAGATGATATTATTTGCAATATAAAGTAAATTAAACACTTTTAATTGATTGAAATTAGATTCATACATAGTTTTGGCAAAAGAAAATATACATCAAGTTCGCTTAATCTACTTTGATGAAAAGATTATGCATAATGTCAAAGATGTCTAAACTTTGGATCAGCTTGGTAAAAGGCACCCCACTAGTCTTTTCTTCTTGAAGATTCCTTGAGTTTTTCCTTACATGTCAAAAAGCTTCTCCCTCCTAATCTTGCTCTTTACCTATGGGCCTCATGCCCCTGAGGAGGGTGGTCAAAAGGAGGAAGACTCAGAAGGAATAGGTCAGACTTTAAATTTATAACATGAAACCTTGAAGAACCCCCACAACTTTATTGGTCGAACACACACTACTACAATAATGGTCTATAAGGTCGATTTTTTTAAGCATGTAGCATCACTTTTTAACCGACGCCTAAGTGGTGGTCGCTATAGACATTGCTCTATTGGGTTAGTTTTTTTAACCAAAGAAAATCGACCTTATAGAGTAGCATCGGGTTGGCACAAACAAAAAACAGAGGTAATAGTTACACTGTCCTACTGAACCTAGAGGTTTTAAGGTTGGTTATATATAAAAAACCAACCCGAGAGGCTATAAAAAACTGACCCAAGCGAGAAAGAAACCGCACCTGAGTCTGTAAAGTCAGTTATTCATAAAAAACCGACCCTGGAGAGATCTTGTAAGGTCGGTTATATATGAAAAAACTGACCCAAGAGAGTATGAGATGCTGATCTCAGAGCCTATAAGGTCGGTTATTCATAAAAAACCGACCCTAAAGAGTTCCTATAAGGTCGGTTATGTACAAAAAATTGACCCAAGAGAGTATGAGTTGCTGATCCCAGAGCCTATAAGGTCGGTAACTCATAAAAAATCGATCCTAGAGAGTACTTGTAAGGTCGGTTATATACAAAAAACCGACCCAAGAGATTACAAAAAATGAGTCGCTGATCCCAGAGTCTATAAGGTCAGTTATTCATAAAAAACTGACCCTAGATATCTATAAGGTCGGCTTTATAAATAACCGACCCTAGAGTTTACAATTTTTTTAAAGAAAAATTCTACATAACAGAAATCTTCAGAACAAAAACCTACAGAATAGAAATATGCTTTATGAAGATCAAAACCTACAATAGAAAGTAGACTTGCAAATGCAATGATGCAAGCCAAAAATTCATTCCAAAGCCACATTTGCTAGCTTTTTATGTCCAATCCTATTTGAATTGATTATCAATTTCCAAACCACACACATTCATAACAAAAATAATTCATATATTCAGTTTAGACATATTCATATACATAGCACATCATAACATTCACAAAATGATAGATTGCATGTATGAGATGATATTAAAATTCATTTCAGATACAAAAGTACATTTGAAAGAGTTCCAAAACCACATACATAAATGGAGCTGACATATGCATTCAATCCAATGCTATATTGACTTCATTTAGAAAAGCATATGACCACTCTTCTTGGAATTCATATAAATCCTCAAGTGTGTAAGGATGAGTTGTAAAGATCTACAATAGAAAATGCACATGCTAATATTTTATAAAATGATTACAACTCACTTGTAAATTTATGATGTTATTCTTTATTACATGATTTATAGTCTGAATGTCATGTGATGCTTCTTTGACAATAGTTTGTATATATTTCATTACATAGTAGCCACAAGCCCAGCCATTATTTTGTATAGGATACTACAAATAATGAATTATACTTAATGTTAGTAAATTATTATAAACATAGTTGAGATAAGACGAGTTGACTCATACAATACATCACAATCTTTATTACCTGAAACTATTCCAATTTCATAGATGCAACAAATCTTTCCCACACCTCAGGATCTATAAAATATATTGATTTGTTGCTTTCTTCTTTTGATTATGATTATCGATATAATCCCTTTTGAGATAGGTCTTAAAAGCCCTCCATCGTACACCACAACATTGTAGCACTTTTTCTTGTGATCTTTTTCATTTAGATGAAAAACACCCTATACAAACAAAAGAAGCAATAATGTTATTTTAAAAAGGATATGTCTTTCCAAGCAAAATAAATTAGAATTAATTAACAAATAACATATTAAAATAATATCACTTCAACTCATAGATATATCTTTCAATAGGAGGTCTTTTAAGGCATTGGAAACATCATGCCAATTTTCTATATCTATTTCCACCTTACTCCGTGTCGTCTCCTCTACGTAATGCTTGAAAGCACTAGAATGTTCCCCAATATGTGCTCCTGTGATATCAAACTGGATTGGCAATTTCTCCCCTTTGGGATGTTTGTCCACATCCTCTATTATTATATTGCCTCCCTTGTGGGCCTTGCATACTCTGTCCTTCAGGTCGAGTCATTATTGCATTCCTATCTGGACAATCCCTTGCCATATGTCCCGGTTGTCTACATAAGTAACAGATCCTGGTTGCAAGGTGTCTATACGATCCAGTTACCAATGCTGAGGCTATGTCGGAGGGTCTTCTTGGAATACTACTATGGTCCCTATTTCCACTTGACACCCATTGTGTCTGGTTAGGGAATTCTGATATTGTCATTGGTGTAGAAAATCTTGGCTTCTTAAAACTTTCAGGCCTTTGTTCTTGAGGCTGGGTGTACATCTTCTTACTACTTGTCTGTTGTTTCACAGTTTCCGACCTCTCTATCCTTCTTACTGACTCCACAAAGGTGGCAAACCTTTCTCTATTCTCCAAGGCAGACACAGGAGTGGCTAGTTCAACATTCAATCCTTTCTCAAAACGCCGAATTCTTTCTTCATCACTAACTGCCATCTGTGGACAAAACCGTAGTAACTCCATGAACTTAGCTTCATATTCGCTAACGTTCATCAGTACTTGTGTGATCTTCTTAAATTGAGAGATCTTCTCATCTAGATACGTCTTAGGGAAGTATCTATTGATGAATTCTCGTCGGAAAACCTCCCATCCTATTTCTTCACCTGGTCTCTTATCTTCCTCTATCATCCACCAATTACCAGCACTTCCTTTTAGGAGGTATACCGCATGCTTAACCTTTTCAGCTTCAGGGATATCAAGGATCATGAAAGCCTTTTCTAGCTCTGTCAACCATAGATCAGCATCTGCTGGGTCAGATGTACCATCATAGTCTATGGCTCCCACCCGGCGAAGTCTCTCGAAAGTCTTTCCAGCTCCATAACCTTCCTGATGGGCTGGTACCCTAGGTGCAGACGGTGGCACCCTATCTGCTATGTGTGTTATGGCTGTCAGAAACTTATCAAATAAGGCATGGACAGCTAGGTTTTCTATCTCAGCTGGGTCAAACTGGGGTGGCTCCCTGGGTTGTTCAGGTAAGGGTTGCTCCATTTCTGGGTGACTTGCACCTCCCTGTGGTGTAGCAATGCTACTTTCCTCCATGTACTCTTCATGTGGGTCAGACATCCTTATATATCTTCTCCTCCTGAGGAGCAGAAGGTTCTATTAGATAAGGAAGGAACACTAAGGATAGACTCGACATCCTAAGTCTTATGTCTCTGTAGACTCAGCGAACCTGGCTCTGATACCACTAATTGTAACGTCTATTTCGAGAAAACAAGATTAACTAATGCGGAAGCGTTCACTAAGCATCGGATTACCAGAAATCACTAAAAATTTTAAACTTTTTATAGAAAGATCCTTTAAAGGTAAAGCTTTCTCATAAAGCAACATGATAAGTTGTTTACAACTGATCCATCAGTAAAACTCTGTAAGGCAAGATACAAAAGTCTCTAAGGACTGGACCAAAAACTCGAAAGCTCTAACTATTACTCTGAGGACCTGAGAGTACAGAGACGACATATAGGACTCTAACACTATCTACACATGACATAGCAGCCAATGCCTCCACCTGAAGCTTCACTGCTGTCCTTGGTACTGCTGATGCTGCCCTTCACCTATTGAAGGATTTCTGCCTCCTCGCCCACGTCCACCTAAAGGTTGAAATCTACGGGGTGAGACAATTATAAAAAATCGTCCCAGCGAGAGATATAACTCTTCGCCAGAAGCATAATTATTGCAGCATAAGAGAATAAATGTACACAAAGAAGTTATGTATATTTGAGAGTAGTTGAAACAATGTTTAACAGATTAAACTATTCTTTCTACTAAAAGCAATGCAACTATAAATTGATAAAATCACATGTCACTTATCACATCACTAACTCCCTTCAGACTTGGATCATATATCCATTGCCTGGCATTATTATTTGGGAAAGGATGGCTTGTAGCCATACTCCTTCTCCCAAAGTGTTAGGATTCCAACTCCACAACATATCTGCATAACTTGTTCATATGATATCAGACTTAACATTACTTATGTAATACAAGGGTTATTTACATTCATAACCCATTAGTCTGTAGTTAAGATTTTCATAGGATTATTCCGTAATAGAATTTCACATAGAAACACTTTGGTTTAGGTCATACCTCATATTTTTAATATTGGGATATCAATCCCTAATCATCTTATTAATATGAAATCCGGAATGTGGGAGTTCAAACCCCTGGACTAATCATAGCATTTGTTACCCAGTAACATCTCGTTTTATCTGGTTATCTAAATAATATGACCTTTGAAGATCAACAAATCATTTTACTCGTGGCTCATTCAACCTATCAAGCTCATATGTTATCACTTACCAGATAACATGACATTTAGTTATACTCTTGAATTATAGGTAACAAGTGTTCTTAATGCAATTAGCATTATAAATCTTACCTGGATCTGATCACCTCTATATGAAACCTGTCAAGCTTAACTTTTATCAGTTATTCCATATACTCCCACATACTCTAAAGTATGTGATCCAGGAGTTCCCTTTGTAAAACCTATTTCACTATTATTTAAATTCTGACAATGATGGATCTATGATCAGGGCTCTACATGGTATGATTATACTTGATTATTAGGTACATATCAGTATTCTTTTAGCATCATACATGTTTCCAAACATTCAAGTACTAAACATGGCTATAACAGAAGAATACTAAATGTACAAGTATAACTCATATCAGTTATCAACTGGATATCAATTCTTAATCATCTTATCACTATGATTCAAGAACATGGGTGCTCACACCCTTATATCATCATAACACTTGCTATCAAGTGCCATATCAGCATCAAGTCATCTATTAGCATGACCTTGATTGAAGAAATTTATATACTTTTCACATATCATTACTCTAAAAGCTTATAATTGTTTTCAAGGAATATGACATCATAACTCATACCTGGCTATGATTACCTCATAATATCAACCTGTATGACTTATACAAATAAGGACATGCATATATACAATGTCAGCACAATACCAAAACTTCTCAATTTCTATATAGGATACCACGGCCATTCCACCTTGCACGGTCGTGCAAAGTAAGGCTACCACGGCCGTGCTCCCTTGCACGGTCGTGCAAGCTAAGGCTACCACGGCCGTGCTCCCTTGCACGGTCATGCTACAGCAGATCATTACATGATTCATATTTCTATCTATATATATATATATATTCTAATTTCTCATTCTTTCAAATTGATTAGGTCACATCGACCCTTCAGTCAAGTACATACTTCCATGGTTAACATAGTGTATCAAGCTATTAATCCTATAAACAATTAAGAATTCTTCCTTTAATTGGTTCTTAATCACTTAGGTATTATTAGGGTTTCAACCTTCACACCTTCATTGATTATCATTACTAATCATTATTGGATCAATAGATTATTCATCATCTTAATTCTCAAAGATTTAATCACATTGGACCTCCACTTCATAAGGTATCCAATTGAATTAGGGTTTCCAATGTTGATTCCTTCAATCTTTGAATTCATGGAACCAATCATCAATTGGACCTATACTCATACCTTAATTGAGTTTAATAGGTCAACCTTCAACTGATTTGTCCCTCACTTGACCCTTAATTGACCATCAATTAGGGTTTAACTCAATTGAATTAGGGATTGGAATCAATAACCCTTCAACATATTTTAATGTGGGACGAATTGATTTGAACCTATTGAACCATCATTACATTGGGACATGAACTGACCCCAAACGGTCTTGAGGTCGTTTGGATGACCTTTAAACGGTCTTGAGACCATTTTCCCATCATATCATCAAAATCTAAGTCAACCAATTAAGGTTTGGATCATTGGATTGATCACCAAAACAACAATTGATTACATTCCAACTTAGTATCATTGTATCATCAATTGCTTAACCATACTCACCCCTAGACCTCCAAACGGTCTTGGGTGACCTCCAAACAGTCTTGAGACCGTTTGGATGAGTTCCAAACGGTCTTGAGACCGTTTGTCTCACCCAACCCTTGGATTCTAGTGAAAAATCATTAGGGTTTGAGCTATTGAGTTGATCATCAAATCAGCAATTGATTGCTTTGTAATTGTGTACCTTTGGACCTTCAATTGGTCAACTATACTTGACCCCAGACCTCCAAACGGTCTTGGGTGACCTCCAAACGGTCTTGAGACCGTTTGGGTGATCCCCAAACGGTCTTGAGACCGTTTGGGTCAATCAACCCAAAACAATCAACTCAATTCAATGCAAATCCAACACTTAGCCGATTAGGTTTCACACCACATCTTTGGATCTTCAAACACCTATCCATACTTGACCCTAGACCTTCCAACGGTCTTGGGTGACTCCCAAACGGTCTTGAGACCGTTTGGATGATCCCCCAAACGGTCTTGAGACCGTTTGGGCAAGAAAACCCAAAAAGTCAAATCAATCAAGTTGAAAGTAAGCACTTAATCCAATTAGGGTTTACATAATTAATTAGCCTTCAACTCACGATTCCTTTGGAGTTAATCCCTCAAATTTGGAGGGTCATTAACCAACATGATTATGAACAGGAATCCCAAACGGTCAATGCTTGGTCAACCATCTTAAATGGTCTTGAGACCGTTTTCCCAAAAAGGAAAATTTAAACAGATTGAAAATCAGAACTTAATTCAATTGGATTTGCTAATTGATTTGCTTATATCTCTCGATTACTTTGGAGTTAACCCCTCAAATTTTGTGGGTGATTAACCTACATAATTATAAACAAGATTCCCATACGTTCGTTGCTTGGTCAACGTGACCAAATGGTCTTGAAGGCCGTTTTCCTTCATACGACCCTGAAACCGTTTGCCCACCAAACGGTTGTGTAAATCGTATGGGCAATTGGTGGAGGTCGTTTGGTAAAGTGGAAATCCGTGGATAAGCATAGGAATTAATGCCCTTATCTTCTACCTCAAGAACAGTAGCAGTTCTTCACGATTTTGTTTGCAAGAATGCAAGGGAAGATAGGGAAGAGGAAGAACTAGCAACTATATGCATAGAAAAAGATGTATAATCAAAGCATAAGGTTTAGAGTTATAAAACCCGCCTAAAGGTTGTTCCTTGAGCTCCAAACTTCCAAGCTTCAGGTCTTTAATGGCGTCTTTGAGCTCCACAGGTCGGCCAAGGTGAATTCTCCAAGGAAAAGTTGGAAAGGAATGGCTAGAAAGATAAAGCTAGGTGAGCTAGCCATGAATTCAACCTTGAAATCGAGTTTTCTCCATGAATTCAAGAAAAAGGGATGATCCAAACTTACCTTGAACTCCCTGGTCGTTCTCCTCTTCCCCAAAGCTCTATCCTAAGTCGGTCTAAGCAAGGGGATAAGAAAGGAAGTGAAGGAAACGATCCTTGCTAAGTGAGAAAATGTGTATATATACTTTAGGTGAAATTTCAACATAAGGACAACTTGTTTCTCCATTTCTCCTCTAGGTCCTTCCCTTATTATAAACCACGTTTCTCCCTTCCATACTTAAGCAAAACTCATCTTAAACCCAAGGTCTAAAGGTGAAGAAATCCAACTTCTTACTAAGTTGCACATATAGAAGGGTTATTAGATTTATAACTTGATCATTTAATTTATAAGGGTTATCATTCTTATTTAATTATTCAATTGAAGTGAACTCTTCATCATTCTTACTCTTAATGATGCCAAGAGTCATAAAAGATACTCTATAATGTGTATTTTACAAGTTGCACCCCATATTTTGGGTAAATTGCACTTTACACCAAAACTAGAGTTTTAAGTACAAGGATTGCTCCACAAGCTGCATCTTGGTGCCCAAGCTTGGAGAATCCATCATACTTTATCATATTCATTCTTATGATGTCTCAACACCAAAGGAACATCTTAACATGTGCAATTTGTAAGTTAACCCCTTTTAATTGGGTAATTTGCACATAGGTCCCTATATTACAAAACAATATTACAACATTGTTCAAAAGGGACAGAAATGGAAATTATAGATTCTTCTAAAGCTTAATGACATATCAAGGGGTAATCACAAGCCTCTAATCATATTTTAAGCAAAACATCTAGGGTTAGTTCATAACCCAGGTCAGGGATGTTACAAATTATATCCCCCTAACAAGGATTTCGTCCTCGAAATCTCAGATAAAGGAAGCAGATATTATTTAAGTATCTTATCTTGCTAATCAATTAATTTGGAAACATTCACAGAGAAGGTTCACTAAGCAATTTGTCTTGGAGGATTTCACTAAGTAAATTTACTAAGTGTATTGTTTCAAAGGCTTTTACTGAAAGAGTGCGTTAAGTATATTCACTAAGTTTGCTCACTAAGTATTCACTGAGTAAGTTTACTGAGTATATTCACTAAGTATGTTCACTAAGTATTCACTGAGTATATTCACTGAGTATATTCACTAAGTATGTTCACTAAGTTTGCTCACTAAGTATTCACTGAGTAAGTTCACTGAGTATATTCACTAAGTACATTCACTAAGTTTGCTCACTAAGTATTCATTGAGTAAGTTCACTGAGTATATTCACTAAGTATGTTCACTGAGTATTCACTGAGTATATTCACTAAGTATGTTCACTGAGTATTCACTGAGTATATTCACTGAGTATATTCACTAAGTATGTTCACTGAGTATTCACTGAGTATATTCACTGGGTATATTCACTAAGTATGTTCACTGAGTATTCACTGAGTATATTCACTGAGTATGTTCACTAAGTATGTTCACTGAGTATTCACTGAGTATATTCACTGAGTATGTTCACTGAGTATTCACTGAGTATATTCACTGAGTATATTCACTAAGTATGTTCACTGAGTATTCACTGAGTATATTCACTGAGTATATTCACTAAGTATGTTCACTGAGTATTCACTGAGTATATTCACTAAGTATATTCACTGAGTATTCACTGAGTATATTCACTGAGTATGTTCACTAAGTATGTTCACTGAGTATTCACTAAGGAAATTCACTGAGTATGATCACTAAGTATTCACTGAGGAAATTCACTAAGTATATTCACTAAGTATGTTTACAAAGTATGTTCACTAAGTATTCACTGAGGAAATTCACTGAGTATGATCACTAAGTATTCACTGAGGAAATTCACTAAGTATATTCACTAAGTATGTTTACAAAGTATGTTCACTAAGTATTCACTGAGGAAATTCACTGAGTATGATCACTAAGTACTCACTGAGGAAATTCACTAAGTATATTCACTAAGTATGTTCACAAAGTATGTTCACTAAGTATTCACTGAGGAAATTCACTGAGTATGATCACTAAGTATTCACTGAGGAAATTCACTAAGTATATTCACTAAGTATGTTCACAAAGTATGTTCACTAAGTATTCACTAAGATCCTCTCATTTAATTTTTCTTATACTCCTTAGATTGTTTCAAAATAATTACCTGATCAGAGTAATCAAAAGATAACAATCTAAGAGTTTCATACTTGCCTTATCTACAATAACCATATACCTGGCCAGGGTATATAAGTATTGAGATTAGGTAGTATGTATTTTACTTATCATCCTATTCTTTGCTTTTCATATCATTATACACGCAGAATTTATCACTCTAGGTTATTCTTCAGGTATCACATCTATATCTCATCCTTTTAATACACAGTTAAGGGAGATTATAAATTGTTTTAAAGAATATTGAGTAAGATATGAATTCTTATCTTTCTTGTGTCCTTCTAGGACTTATTCAAGAAATTCAAAAGCAGCTAACTTCCATATTTTTAACACATAGAATCCTAATATGTAATAATAAAACAATACTTATTTCATCTGACATGTATGGGATGTTTGTCCACGTCCTCTATTATTATATTGCCTCCCTTGTGGGCCTTGCATACTCTGTCCTTGAGGTCGAGTCATTATTGCATTCCTATATGGACAATCCCTTACCATATGTCCCGGTTGTCTACATAAGTAATAGATCCTGGTTGCAAGGTGTCTATACGATCCAGTTACCAATGCTGAGGCTATGTCCGAGGGTCTTCTTGGAATACTACTATGGTCCCTATTTCCACTTGACACCCATTGTGTCTGGTTAGGGAATTCTGATATTGTCGTTGGTGTAGAAAATCTTGGCTTCTTAAAACTTTCAGGCCTTTGTTCTTGAGGCTGGGTGTACATCTTCTTACTACTTGTCTGTTGTTTCACAGTTTCCGACCTCTCTATCCTTCTTACTGACTCCACAAAGGTGGCAAACCTTTCTCTGTTCTCCAAGGCAGACACAGGAGTGGCTAGTTCAACATTCAATCCTGTCTCAAAACGCCGAATTCTTTCTTCATCACTAACTGCCATCTGTGGACAAAACCGTAGTAACTCCATGAACTTAGCTTCATATTCGCTAACGTTCATCAGTCCTTGTGTGATCTTCTTAAATTGAGAGATCTTCTCATCCAGATACGTCTTAGGGAAGTATCTATTGATGAATTCTCGTCGGAAAACCTCCCATCCTATTTCTTCACCTGGTCTCTTATCTTCCTCTATCATCCACCAATTACCAGCACTTCCTTTTAGGAGGTATACCGCATGCTTAACCTTTTCAGCTTCAGGGATATCAAGGATCCTGAAAGCCTTTTCTAGCTCTGTCAACCATAGATCAGCATCTGCTGGGTCAGATGTACCATCATAGTCTATGGCTCCCACCCGGCGAAGTCTCTCGAAAGTCTTGCCAGCTCCATAACCTTCCTGATGGGCTGGTACCCTAGGTGCAGACGGTGGCACCCTATCTGCTATGTGTGTTATGGCTGTCAGAAACTTATCAAATAAGGCATGGATAGCTAGGTTTTCTATCTCAGCTGGGTCAAATTGGGGTGGCTCCCTGGGTTGTTCAGGTAAGGGTTGCTCCATTTCTGGGTGACTTGCACCTCCCTGTGGTGCAGCAATGCTACTTTCCTCAATGTACTCTTCATGTGGGTCAGACATCCTTATATATCTTCTCCTCCTGAGGAGCAGAAGGTTCTATTAGATAAGGAAGGAACACTAAGGATAGACTCGACATCCTAAGTCCTATGTCTCTGTAGACTCAGCGAACCTGGCTCTGATACCACTAATTGTAACGTCTATTTCGAGAAAACAAGATTAACTAATGCGGAAGCGTTCACTAAGCATCGGATTACCAGAAATCACTAAAAATTTTAAACTTTTTATAGAAAGATCCTTTAAAGGTAAAGCTTTCTCATAAAGAAACATGATAAGTTGTTTACAACTGATCCATCAGTAAAACTCTATAAGGCAAGATACAAAAGTCTCTAAGGACTGGACCAAAAACCCGAAAGCTCTAACTATTACTCCGAGGACCTGAGAGTACAGAGACGACATATAGGACTCTAACACTATCTACACATGACATAGCAGCCAATGCCTCCACCTGAAGCTTCACTGTTGTCCTTGGTACTGCTGATGCTGCCCTTCACCTATTGAAGGATTTCTGCCTCCTCGCCCACGTCCACCTAAAGGTTGAAATCTACGGGGTGAGACAATTATAAAAAATCGTCCCAGCAAGAGATATAACTCTTCGCCAGAAGCATAATTATTGCAGCATAAGAGAATAAATGTACACAAAGAAGTTATGTATATTTGAGAGTAGTTGAAACAATGTTTAACAGATTAAACTATTCTTTCTACTAAAAGCAATGCAACTATAAATTGATAAAATCACATGTCACTTATCACATCACTAACTCCCTTCAGACTTGGATCATATATCCATTGCCTGGCATTATTATTTGGGAAAGGATGGCCTGTAGCCATACTCCTTCTCCCAAAGTGTTAGGATTCCAACTCCACAACATATCTGCATAACTTGTTCATATGATATCAGACTTAACATTACTTATGTAATACAAGGGTTATTTACATTCATAACCCATTAGTCTGTAGTTAAGCTTTTCATAGGATTATTCCGTAATAGAATTTCACATAGAAACACTTTGGTTTAGGTCATACCTCATATTTTTAATATTGGGATATCAATCCCTAATCATCTTATTAATATGAAATCCGGAATGTGGGAGTTCAAACCCCTGGACTAATCATAGCATTTGTTACCCAGTAACATCTCGTTTTATCTGGTTATCTAAATAATATGACCTTTGAAGATCAACAAATCATTTTACTCGTGGCTCATTCAACCTATCAAGCTCATATGTTATCACTTACCAGATAACATGACATTTAGTTATACTCTTGAATTATAGGTAACAAGTGTTCTTAATGCAATTAGCATTATAAATCTTACCTAGATCTGATCACCTCTATATGAAACCTGTCAAGCTTAACTTTTATCAGTTATTCCATATACTCCCACATACTCTAAAGTATGTGATCCAGGAGTTCCCTTTGTAAAACCTATTTCACTATTATTTAAATTCTGACAATGATGGATCTATGATCAGGGCTCTACATGGTATGATTATACTTG
Organism: Alisma plantago-aquatica; assembly: GCA_963693085.1. Taxonomy (NCBI): domain Eukaryota; kingdom Viridiplantae; phylum Streptophyta; class Magnoliopsida; order Alismatales; family Alismataceae; genus Alisma; species Alisma plantago-aquatica. The sequence continues at coordinate 30,465,816 of OY856412.1, forward strand.
ATTATTAGGTACATATCAGTATTCTTTTAGCATCATACATGTTTCCAAACATTCAAGTACTAAACATGGCTATAACAGAAGAATACTAAATGTACAAGTATAACTCATATCAGTTATCAACTGGATATCAATTCTTAATCATCTTATCACTATGATTCAAGAACATGGGTGCTCACACCCTTATATCATCATAACACTTGCTATCAAGTGTCATATCAGCATCAAGTCATCTATTAGCATGACCTTGATTGAAGCAATGTATATACTTTTCACATATCATTACTCTAAAAGCTTATAATTATTTTCAAGGAATATGACATCATAACTCATACCTGGCTATGATTACCTCATAATATCAACCTGTATGACTTATACAAATAAGGACATGCATATATACAATGTTAGCACAATACCAAAACTTCTCAATTTCTATATAGGATACCACGGCCGTTCCACCTTGCACGGTCATGCAAAGTAAGGCTACCACGGCCGTGCTCCCTTGCACGGTCGTGCAAGCTAAGGCTACCACGGCTGTTCTCCCTTGCACGGTCGTGCTATAGCAGATCATTACATGATTCATATTTCTATCTATATATATATATATATATTCTAATTTCTCATTCTTTCAAATTGATTAGGTCACATCGACCCTTCAATCAAGTACATACTACCATGGTTAACATAGTGTATCAAGCTATTAATCCTATAAATAATTAAGAATTCTTCCTTTAATTGGTTCTTAATCAATTAGGTATTATTAGGGTTTCAACCTTCACACCTTCATTGATTATCATTACTAATCATTATTGGATCAATAGAACATTCATCATCTTAATTCTCAAAGATTTAATCACATTGGACCTCCACTTCATAAGGTATCCAGTTGAATTAGGGTTTCCAATGTTGATTCCTTCAATCTTTGAATTCATGGAACCAATCATCAATTGGACCTATACTCATACCTTAATTGAGTTTAATAGGTCAACCTTCAACTGATTTGTCCCTCACTTGACCCTCAATTGACCATCAATTAGGTTTTAACTCAATTGAATTAGGGATTGGAATCAATAACCCTTCAACATATTTCAATGTGGGACTAATTGATTTGAACCTATTGAACCATCATTACATTGGGACATGACCTTACCCCAAACGGTCTTGAGGTCGTTTGTATGACCTCCAAATGGTCTTGAGACCGTTTTCCCATCATATCATCAAAATCTAAGTCAACCAATTAAGGTTTGGATCATTGGATTGATCACCAAAACAACAATTGATTACATTCCAACTTAGTATCATTGTATCATCAATTGCTTAACCATACTCACCCCTAGACCTCCAAACAGTCTTGGGTGACCTCCAAACGGTCTTGAGACCGTTTGGATGAGTTCCAAATGGTCTTGAGACCGTTTGGCTCACCCAACCCTTGGATTCTAGTGAAAAATCATTAGGGTTTGAGCTATTGAGTTGATCATCAAATCAGCAATTGATTGCTTTGTAATTGTGTACCTTTGGACCTTCAATTGGTCAACTATACTTGACCCCAGACCTCCAAATGGTCTTGGGTGACCTCCAAATGGTCTTGAGACCGTTTGGGTGATCCCCAAACGGTCTTGAGAATGTTTGGGTCAATCAACCCAAAACAATCAACTCAATTCAATGCAAATCCAACACTTAGCCGATTAGGTTTCACACCACATCTTTGGATCTTCAAACACCTATCCATACTTGACCCTAGACCTTCAAACGGTCTTGGGTGACCCCCAAACGGTCTTGAGACCGTTTGGATGATCCCCCAAACGGTCTTGAGACCGTTTGGGCAAGAAAACCCAAAAAGTCAAATCAATCAAGTTGAAAGTCAGCACTTAATCCAATTAGGGTTTACATTATTAATTAGCCTTCAACTCACGATTCCTTTGGAGTTAATCCCTCAAATTTGGAGTGTCATTAACCAACATGATTATGAACAGGAATCCCAAACGGTCAATGCTTGGTCAACCATCTTAAATGGTCTTGAGACCGTTTTCCCAAAAAGGGAAATTTAAACAGATTGAAAATCAGAACTTAATTCAATTGGATTTGCTAATTGATTTGCTAATATCTCACGATTCCTTTGGAGTTAACCCCTCAAATTTTGTGGGTGATTAACCTACATAATTATAAACAAGATTCCCATACGGTCGTCGCTTGGTCAATGTGACCAAATGGTCTTGAAGGCCGTTTGCCTTCATACGACCCTGAAACCGTTTGCCCACCAAACGGTTGTGTAAACCGTATGGGCAATTGGTGGAGGTCGTTTGGTAAAGTGGAAATCCGTGGATAAGCATAGGAATTAACGCCCTTATCTTCTACCCCAAGAACAATAGCAGTTCTTCACGATTTTGCTTGCAAGAATGCAAGGGAAGATAGGGAAGAAGAAGAACTAGCAACTATATGCATAGAAAAAGATGTATAATCAAAGCATAAGGTTTAGAGTTATAAAACCCACCTAAAGGTTGTTCCTTGAGCTCCAAGCTTCCAAGCATCAGGTCTTTAATGGCGTCTTTGAGCTCCACAGGTCGGCTAAGGTGAATTCTCCAAGGAAAAGTTGGAAAGGAATGGCTAGAAAGATAAAGCTAGGTGAGCTAGCCATGAATACAACCTTGAAATCGAGTTTTCTCCATGAATTCAAGCAAAAGGGATGATCCAAACTTACCTTGAACTCCCTGGTCGTTCTCCTCTTCCCCAGAGCTCTGTCCTAAGTCGGTCTAAGCAAGGGGATAAGAAAGGAAGTGAAGGAAACGATCCTTGCTAAGTGAGAAAAGGTGTATATATACTTTAGGTGAAATTTCAACATAAGGACAACTTGTTTCTCCATTTCTCCTCTAGGTCCTTCCCTTATTATAAACCAAGTTTTCCCCTTCCATACTTAAGCAAAACTCATCTTAAACCCAAGGTCTAAAGGTGAAGAAAGCCAACTTCTTACTAAGTTGCACATATAGAAGGGTTATTAGATTTATAACTTGATCATTTAATTTATAAGGGTTATCATTCTTATTTAATTATTCAATTGAAGTGACCTCTTCATCATTCTTACTCTTAATGATGCCAAGAGTCATAAAAGATACTCTAGAAGGTGTATTTTACAAGTTGCACCCCATATTTTGGGTAAATTGCACTTTACACCAAAACTAGAGTTTTAAGTACAAGGATTGCTCCACAAGCTGCATCTTGGTGCCCAAGCTTGGAGAATCCATCATACTTTATCATATTCATTCTTATGATGTCTCAACACCAAAGGAACATCTTAACATGTGCAATTTGTAAGTTAACCCCTTTTAATTGGGTAATTTGCACATAGGTCCCTGTATTACAAAATAATATTACAACATTGTTCAAAAGGGACAGAAATGGAAATTATAGATTCTTCTAAAGCTTAATGACATATCAAGGGGTAATCACAAGCCTCTAATCATATTTTAAGCAAAACATGTAGGGTTAGTTCATAACCCAGGTCAGGGATGTTACAGAATGGATGATCTTTCTCACCAATCTTTTCAAAATTCACCAATGTGAAACCCAACTTATCCACTAAAACTCCTTTTTTGTTATCAACCCAATTACACCTAAAGATAGGAACTATGAAATTCGTATAGTCTAATTCCCATATGTCCTCAATGATGTCGTAATATGACATCTCAACTTCGTGTGGTCTTTTATCTTTGGCACTAGCAAAATGCAACAAACAAGCTTGAACAGTGACCCCACTATTTTGAACTACACTACTTTCATCTTGACGCTTTGTGTAGTATAAAAATCCATTTATGTCATATCCTTCATATTACATGACATCCATTTTTGGCTTAAAGGCGAGCCATTTTATGTTCTTAGCAACATTATTCAGTGATTCAGATAGTTGATTAAAGAATTTCTCTTCAAACCACCTAATAAATGTTCGATTATGCTCTCTTGAAAGCCACATTAAACTGGATCGCGAATGATTTCTCTTGATAAGATCATTGTGTTCTACATGAATTCATCGATGTTGTGTAAAATATACAAATGTGTTTGTTCCCACAACTCATGACTAATTCCTTTCACTCGTGCTCCCAGAGTTCCTTTACCACAATAAGATTCAGTGTGATGGGAATTTTTTAGATCGCTAGAAGTTTCATTCCAATTCAAAAAATCATTGCAAAATTCCATCGCCTCCCTAGCCACATAACCCTCAATAATAATCCCTTCAAGACGATAACGATTCCGAACATCACCTTTAAAAACATTCATGTAGCGTTCAAATGGATACATCCAGTGTAGGAAAATTGGACCCAACATCTTCACCTCCCTTGTTATATGTACTACAAGATGAACCATGATATCAAAAAATGAAGGAGGAAAGTACATTTCAAGCTGACACATGGTAACAATTACATCATTTTGTAATTTGTCGAGATTATCAGGATGTATCACTTTGTTGCATATTTCATTGAAGAAGAAACAAAGTCCTGTGATTGCAAACCTTACATGCTTCGGCAATATAGATCAAATAGCCATAGGTAAAATTTGTTGCATTAAGGTGTGACAATCATGAGATTTGAGACCTATCAACTTCATATCCTTCTTTGATATCAAATCTATGAATATTAGAAGAGTATCTTTGTGGAACCTTAATATTATACAAGCACTCATAGAAAGCCTTTTTCTCCTGCTTTGACAAAGTATAACAAGCTGGTGGTAAATATATGCAACGACCCCTGATCTCCACTGATAATTCTTTTCTTATACCCATTAATTCTAAATCTTTTCTAGATTTGATGTCATCTTTAGTCTTTCCTGGTATATTCAATAGTGTACCAATGATGCTATCACGAACATTTTTTTCAACATGCATGACATCATTGTAGTGTCTAATTGACAAGAATCTCCAATAAGGAAGATCCCAAAATATTGACCTCTTCTTGTATAGAGATTTGTCACATGCGAGAGTATGACTACTTGAACTCTTTCCAAATTCATTAACAATATCTTTCACCCTGTCATATATAACATTTCTGGGTATAGGTTTAGGAGCACTTCATTCCTCAATTGATCCATTAAAGGTTTTGCGTTGCCTTCGATAAGGATGCACTTGTGGGAGAAATCTCTAATGACCAAGATATACGATTTTACCACCATGTTTCAGTCAGCTTGAATCAATATTTTCCTCACAAATAGGACATGCTTTGTATCCTTTTATGCTATATCCAGACAAATTTCCATAAGCTAAAAAGTCATTAATCATGCAAAACAACATAGTAGACAAACTAAAGATATCTTCACGTGAAGCATCATATGTCATAACACCTTCTTCCCATAGTTTCATTAGGTCACCAATTAGAGGTTGAAGGTAAACATCAATATCATTTCCAGGTTGCTTGGGCCCTGATATCAATATTGACAACATGACATACTTATTTTTCATAAACAACCACGGAGGAAGATTGTATATAACAATCATAACAGGCCAAGTACTATGTTGGCTGCTTAATGTATCATAAGGATTCATTCCATATGTACTAAGTCCAAGCTTTAAGTTCCTTGTTTCTTTACCAAATTGAGGGTGTAATAAATCAATTTTCTTCCATTGTGGTGAATCATATGTGTGTCATAGGATGCCATCATCATTGGCCTTTAATTCCCCATGTCAAGTTAAATTTTGTGCATCTTCAGTATTAGCAAATAAGCATTGAAATTGTGGTATTATTGGTAGATACCACATCACCTTGGTAGGAGTGCCATTCTTAGCTTTACCTGAATTTGTGGTCTTATACCTTGACGCACCACATTTTGGACAATTTATCACATTACTATAGTGCTTATGAAATAACACACAATCATTTGAATATGCATGAATCTTCTTAGCCTCCATTCCCATTGGGCACATTATTTTCTTTGCTTGATATGTTGAAATTGGAAGCTCATTGCCTTCAGGAAGAATTTCCTTTAACAAATATAATAGTGAAGTGAAACTCTTATGATTCCACCTATTTTGAACTTTAAGAGTATATAATCGCATCACATCACTCAACCTCGTGAACTTTGTACAACCTTTATATAACGGTCTTTCAGCATCGTGGACAAAGTTTGCAAATAAAGAAGGTGGATCAATGACATTGTCCCGACAACTACATAGCATCTCATCAACCATATCATCCTGAATTGGTTCATCATTGACATTATCATCATTATCTATATCTTCTATACCACAACTATTAGTATCGACATTTTCCGATCCATAATTAAATTTCTCTCCATGCCAATACCATTCATTATAACCTTGTATGATCCCATTGCATATGACATGATTCTTAATTTCCTCAACAGTATCAACTTTCAAATTGTTACCACAATTTCTACATGGAAAATAGAACCTATATGTAGGTAGTTTCTTATGTTCCTCAGCAAATCTGATAAATTCATCAAGACCTTTGGTAAACTCTAGACTGTAATGGTTCTTGATAGACATCCAACTTCGATCCATTTTCTAGATCACATTAAAATTAATTATAAAACTGAGCATTTAATATTGATACTATAAGTTATAAGTTTTTATTGATAGGAAGTTATTTTTTTATACTAAAGTGTACCACCTATCCCATTTTTGAATATTTAATCTCACTAGTAATTGTATAATATATGTTTAATTTTAAAGAAAATTTCATCAGCATTTCCCCAAGTTCTCTAAGTACATCGATGTAAATGGCAAATACCCACCCACATATGTACCCAAAGAACAAATGAGGAAATACTACTAAAATTTTCTTCAAAACTAAACATACAAATACACTTACATCCTAAGTGAGATTAAATATCCAAAAATAGTCCCAGACTGGGGACTATCCGAAATATACTCCTAATGAGTGAATTTTGAACGGGTTTCTAAGTTAATATATAAATGTATTATTGTCATATTTATATATTAAGTTAAACATCATGCATCAATGATCTCATCTATAAATCCTAAAGTGTCAATTTGGCACTACATAATGTCTACCCTCATATTTCTAAAATGTAATACAATGATTACATATGTGATTGATAATAAAATGTAGATATGAAAGAATACATCCTAAGTGAGATTAAATATCCAAAAATAGTCCCAGACCGGGGACTATCCAAAATTTACTCCTAATGAGTGAATTTTGAACGGGTTTCTAAGTTAATATATAAATGTATACAATAATTAAATATGTGATTGCTAATAACATGTAGATATGAAAGAATGCATGTTTATATTATTGGTTGGGTTACTAGTCAAATAAAATGCAAAAATAATGTAACTGACCTCAGCTGCCGAGATGAAAATAAGAGTAGACTATGGGCAGTGGAAGCCGCACAGGTGGCAAAGAGCAAGAGGATGATCACCGAGCGCCGGAGCTACTGCGAGCAAGAGGATAATTGTCCTAAATGATATGGGCAAACCAAGAGTACTTGCATAAATAAACATTCATTATATGTACTGAATTGAAAATAAATTATATGATCTTAAAAAATATAAACTGAAGAGCATGCCAAAGAGTTGTCATGAATAGAGAATTAATCTTATCACAAAACATAGAGCTTGTGAGAACTAGGTGAGATGGGGTAGTGAAGGTTTTTGATCTAATTCCTAGATGGTTTTAGTGGCTCCTGGCGGATAGACTCCCTAGCGAGCAACACTCACGAATGCTTACCAACCGCCAACAACACCTCCACTCTTACTCTAATCCCCTCCACCCCCAATCCACCACTCATCATCACTCCACAATCATGGTCAACGTTGACCGTCATACACCGGGGCTCACACCCACACACGTAGCCGGACTCTGGTGGCTCTTCACTCGAGCAGCCTCCTCGACAACCACATGCTCTTCCCCCATTCCCTACTTCTTGTGTCTATTTGTGTTCGCCATCACCCATTGTTTCCGGTTTCCTTTAGTCCTATCTCTATTTATAAACCCCTCCCAAGCACAACCAGCAAAGTGGGAGTGCTCGAGACACTTGTCTCCGCACTAGAGTGTCGATCTAGATGAATTTTAGTCCTACATTTCCACCATCCTCCAGCACCGAATGCCAGTGGAAAGTGAAACCCCCATCAATTGAGTCACCATGGTCTAAGGAACACCAAGAGCTTTAGGCTCTTCCTCTTCCTTTTTGGCATTGCCTCTTCTACCGCTTCTTTTATTCTACTCCATGTTGTCCCTCCCCCATCTCTCCCTGGCATGGCGTCCCTGTCCTCACTACTTCCAGAATGCCACAGGCAACAACATGACACAGGTGCGGTGGCATTGGGCCTCGGTGAGTCGAAGAAGTATGACGGCTCATCAGAGTCCGTCCACCTCTACTACCAAATGGGAGAACATCACCGTCCACATCATCTGGTATGGCGAGTGGGCAGCGTCGTAGAAGCACATCCTCTGGTCCTTCATGTGGTCCATCTCCCCTCGACAATGGCAGAAAGTTGGTGATGCTGGCTCACCGAACGCACCCACACCCACAGCCTCCAGCGCCTTCTCCACGTCTCAGCATGGTGGCGTACAAACCAAATGTACACCGACCAAATGGGCCACAACATCACCGCCCACATCATGGCAACCTTCAGTGTGAAGGATTTTAGGGCAAAATAGAGGTAGTACCTTGTGACCTTCGACGTGACGGTGGTGGCGGTGGCCATAGGGTGGCAGCGGGGCTCAGAGTCGACGACTGGAGTAGCATGGTAGTGATGGCTCGTCATACATGACCACATGCACAGCAATGGGTTCCTCGGATAGGATGATAGGAATGATCGAGCGTCTTTGCTTTGGTTCTAATTTTTTTTCTCACCCGACAGAGAACAATAATGGAGCCCGACCTCTATGGTCAGTTATTAGAAAAAACCGACCCTATAGATAAAACTGGTGTCCGCACATTAGAAACAATCGACCCAATATAGGTCGGTGTCGGCACGAAAACTACAAGGACGGTTATATATAAAAATTGACCCAAAAAGTTGACCCTACTAGGTCGGTTGTTTTAAAAAAACTGACCCAACAGAGGTAAGCTGTGCCGAAATTTTTTTGTAGATTGCTAGGTCAGTTATTTGGAAAAACTGACCCTATAGCGCGAAGGCGCGAAGGCAAAATGGAGCCAATTTTCATCGCGGGAAACATGTTAGGTCGGGTTTTTGATAAAACCGACCTTGTACCTCAAACAGTACCTGAATTTTTTATTAGGTCAGTTTTTCTAGTAAAAGTGACGCTTTCGACAGCGACGTTATTGGCCAAAAAATGTAGTAGTGACAGCGATGTGGGGACGTTTAGGAAACTTAAGATCTCTCTCTTAAGTCAGATAAGCCAATCTGATAGTCGATAAAACTAAGGGGCTAGAAATAGTCTAGCAGGATGTCACGAAGTAAAATAAAAGAAGGAAAGTAAAACAAAACAGAGTTTATAGGATTCTACTAATCAGAGAGAAGGAGTTCCTGACTATGTAACCAGAAGTTGGGTAGTCTATGCACCCATTCTCGGGCTTAGTCAACTTTCGAATACCTCAGCAAGCAACCTACATCCAAACATAGTATGTACTATGGTATCTATTCCTGTGGGGTCATCCCACTCGCTCTTACGTAGCGTGACTAAAACCCATCAATGACATGAAACCTCTCTCGAGGATGACAAATCAGCACCCTAGAATATTCTAGATACCCTCTCAGGTCCATAATACTCTGAGATGCTAGGAACAGGTGTGATCTGGGCAGAATTAGGTAGTGGACCTGACCATGCTGAGATTGGGCCCGGACGTGCTCAGGTCTACGCTGCACAGATTGCCTTGAACTGTCCTCCTTTCAGATTCTGATCCAAACTGCCTTCTCTCTATTTCTACATCGAATCTCTTGATAAAGACAGAAATAGAAGTTCAAGTAAGAAAAAGATCAACCAAACTAGCAATCATAACCAAAAAGAGAAGACAAAATAAAAAACATACTCCATCTGGAATAAAGCTACTTGGTTAAGGTAAAAGTACATAAACATGCCCAAAATGGGATACATAGCCAAGAAGGAGCTCAACTAGCCATGGACAAGCATAGTTGGTACCAAACAAAGACGGAAGAACATCATTTATATAGAAATAAAAGAGAATAGTAGAAGAAAGGAGAAAAAGAAGAGATTTAGCCCGTAGAGGAGAGATGGCCCTCGCTCCTTAGCCTCCTTATAGGTTGAATTTCATCTTTGGGTCATCCTCTTTGGTCTTCTGGACTCCTTGGCCTCCTTTCTCTTTGATTACACTCTGAAAAATAGCTTGGTGGGTGTTTGGAGGTAGAAGATGGTTGTGAATGGTAGGATATGGGTGAATGGTGATGGAAAATGATGGTAGATGGAAGAAAACGGGAGGAACAGACATAGGATGAGCACTTCATCCTTTTCGAACCTTGGAACTCTCCCATGGGGCTCTGGGAACTAAGAAAATTTAGAACTTGGAACTCCCAATCTTGGAACCCCTCTCCAGGTTGCGGGGGGTGAGTATTTATAGGCGAAGGTGGAAGATGGTCACGACACCTACCTCGGTCGCGGCCTTGGTCTCAGCCCGACTGTGCCAGGATCAGCACGGTCATGCCAACGGTCATAGTCAGTTAGCAGATACCACGGTTGAGGTGGTCGGGTCATGGTTGAGGTGGATCCTGTGGTCGCGGTCGTGATGCGGTTGAGGTGGATCCCACGGTTGCAGTCATGCCACAGTCGATGTGGATCATGCGGTCGCAGTCGTGCTGTGGTCGACGCAAACCCCATGGTTGCATTCGTGCCATTATCACATTCGTACCGCGGTCGAGGTGGATCCCACAGTCACGGTCGAGGCATTGTCTTCTTGGCCGCAGTTGTGGCATCCTGCTTGGTCACAGTCGCGGCGTCATGGCCCAAACCCTCCACGCGGGGTGGGGGGTATTAGTGGTGGTCGAGTGGCCAATGTCGATGATCCTTCTGATTGGCGAGGATGCATTTTGATAAAGGACTGGCCATCGATAATAGGGTCTAAGATATCAAAAGTTTCTTGGGCCCGCTAGTCCGTCTCCTAAGTTGGTGGACACAGTGCAATGATTAGTCCACTACGATCATGAAGGATGGAAGCCTAGCTACTGTAAAAACCATGTATTGGGGAGAAATCTTAGAGAATGGATGTCTTCTCAGGTTCGGTGCCAACATATCCCAACATTGACTAGTTGAGAAACTTTATCCGTGAAAAGATGTAAATTACTAAAAAAACAAGAATCTAGGTTTATTTTTGGCATATTAAGGCTATAATGACACAAAACTATAAATAAATACTTAGCGTACATGCCTGAATTTGGGTGTTATCAGTGCGTCAAAGCCAGATGATGAGAAGTATTGTCCTCTGGATGTGGTGGTAATTAGTATGTTCTGATGGCGACGTTCAAAACTCTTAACCACTTGTGTAGGCCACCAAAAGTAGGCAAAGTCAGATCAAGATGGAGGGCTAAGCCCATAGAGTTGATGAGGGAAAATGACCATGATTCTGGAGGGGGGTATCACGTGAGTTCTCGTAGGGTTAGGGTTATATGTATATGTTGGTATGTATGCCCTGAGAGCCAATCATGGGATGATTGGTGGGATACATTAAGATTGATTTGATAAACATCAAAGGCAAGCTTCCAATTCTTTCTGGTTCAGTCATATGAGATAGTGATAGAACAGATTGAATGTCTAGAGAATGACAGTACTCAATGACGTATGCTTTTAGGTAGAGGACCTGAACGATGAGATCATACGGATGCTAAGAGTTTGTACATTCTTGTTATGTCCCTAGTCGGATGTCATTGTGGAAGGTAGATAGACAGCAATGACACACAAGACTAGATTGTGGTTTTGGTTGATGACAGAATCTCATTAGTCATGATATAGAGATATCAAACCAAACACATAGGTACTTGTTAGAGAACAAGGTACCGGACAGACCCACCGTGAGTTTGACACATGGAACCATGAGATGGTAGTCACAGTCAGTACTCACAGTGATGGTGGTGAGTGTGATTCTTAGACCTAAAATCACTACACTCAACACATGTCATTGGGCACACTTTGACATCATCAAACGCAGTCCTGAAACATGGGTTGTTATAAAGGTGATGATTGGGTGGCTTTGACACATGGGGCTTTTGAGGGGTGAGTGATAGATATGGGATTTGTCCCTCCTGAGGGAGTTTGATATCCATGGCCACTTGATGAGTAGGATTGAGATAGGCGTGCACACGCATGTGTGAATCAGTATGTGATATTGATGTCATACATATCTCCTTCAATCTACTCTGAGATCAAGAAAGTGAATGAACGTTGACAGGATGACTGTTCCATGCCTTGAGTTCATTCGGGATATCAGTGACAAAGGAATTATACATTCACTGTAACACCATTCACGGATTGTAGGATGAAAGTTGTTCTCCAACTTTCTACTTTCACTTGGGTAGCACTGATGTGTGACTAGGCACCGCTCTTTGCTTGTGAAGTCATAAGTGTTATGGAATTTCACTGCCAACGTGAAATGGACCTGCAGGGTCACACACATAGGATTTAACCTGGAAGAGGAGTTTTGTCCACAAGCAATGTTTAGATTGATTACTAAAGGAGTTTAGTAGTTCAATTAAACACTCAATCAGTCGATAGCTCAATATCATATGGTTCAAGGTGTTGGACGCATTGATTGGAGTATCAGATTGATTAAAATCGCAATTGACTGATTTTGCCCAACCTGTGCTCCCAACTGATCGGCTCATGTGATGAACCGGTCGGCTGAGGTGCTGAACCGGTCGGCTGGAGTGTCCAGGCCGATCGGCTCATGCCCAGGTTGAAACGACTGGTTCAAGAGTTGAACCGATCGGCTCAACTGGTGCAACCGACCAGTTGGGAAAGTCATGTCGGCAAGAATTTTCCTTTGGTTTCAAATTGCCCAATTCGATTGGGAATAACATTGGTATACGATACCAATTGAGAACGAAACAAGGAAATTCTTTTTGAGCCGGATTAGGACCATGAACCGATCGGTTCAGGGAACCAACCGATCGGTTGGAGTGCCCCAAACGATCAGCTCAGGTCCAACTGATCGGCTCAATGGCCGAACCAATCGGTTCAGTTGTGAACCGATCATTTCAAGTTGTGAACCGGTTGCTTTTTGTGGAAAATTCGCAAACCCTTCTACTCCTGCTTTAGTCCCATATTTCCGGGCACAGAGAACCCTGTCCCATGACCCGCCTATATATATAGGGGTATTGGGGGCTTCTCAAAATATAACTCAATGCAAGCCGATTGCTTTGCAAAGTTGTCGTTCTCTCTGGTTTTGGTAACCGTGAGAGATCCCGAGCAAGTGCTTCCCGCAAAAGGGAGGTGCAGTAAGGGAAGGACAACTGCAGTTGCAACTGGCAGCAGGAGAGTGTGTTGGCGATTAGTACGTCAACAGGAGGGTGCGACTCCTTCCACTTCCTTGTGGGACAAGGAGTGTGGAGTTCCAGGTGGTCCATGTGGACTACTACAGAGGCGGGAGGACAATGCCGCTCAGGAGGACAACTGTCATCCGACAGTCCGGTAGGAGGAGGAGTCGTCAGTTCCGGTGTGACCAGGAGCTGCACAGACACCGTCCAAGACCGGAGTTGAAGACCGCGCATTGCGCGAGGTATTGTCACCGAGCAAGCCTCGGGACAAGGTATGATTCCACAAACCATCTTTTCCTATTATATAGACGTTGACGCGTTTCCTCGGTATGGGTTGGGGGAGAAATTTTTGTTTCCGCTGCCTTCTCTGTCTCCCCTAAAACCCAATAGTGGTATCAGAGCCACATCAACTGCTCTATATTTTAGGAATATCGATATGATCGATTTTGGTTTGTCGCCTTTATTTATTGCATACGATGTGAATAATATCGGCTTTATGCATGTCCAATCCTAAATCCACAAATCCCTAATTACATATATGATATGTATTATTAATGCACTCGATACGCATCGCCCTTAAACGAGTTTTGTGGTGGATGTGTGTAGCGTGATTATGGCCTATAAACCCCTATCTGTGTGTGGTTGTTTGTGGTTGCTTGCATCTCGGTCTGCGCACCGATCTTCCCTCTCTTATTCCTGATGTAACTCGAAATAATTCGAGATTCTTTCCTACCTTTTCTCCCCCCGAATGTAACTCGGGGTTTCCCTTTTAAAGCAATGTAATAATAGGATAGATTTTTATTTCCTGTTATGTCAAAGACCGGCGGACATCAAGACGACAGCTGAAACGATCGGTTCAAGGCGTGAACCGATCGGTTGACGTTCCAGACGGTCGGTTCAAGGAGTGAACCGATCGGTTGATGACCGGTTCGAGGAGCGAGACGAGCGGGTGGCGGACATGACGAGATGCACGACGTCCAGGCGAACCGATCGGTTGGAGGAGCCAACTGATCGGCTGGTGGCACCCAGACGACCGGCTGGAGAGTACAGATCATTCATGTGATGAGTTGATCAACTCGGATGGCAAGGCACAGAGTTCATCTTGTACAGGTTGCATGTGATGTAGACCTAGATGACCGTGATTCCTCTTGGCTCGAGGAATCACATTAGGATGGCCATAATCATCACTTTTTATCGTTTGTGCATGTTTTCTGTGGGATATAGCATGTATATGATACATACTATGTATTGTGGTGATTGGATATGTATATGTATATAAAACCAAATCCCTCATTAAAATATTAAGTCTTATATGCCTTCCATTAGCGGCACACATGAAAAGCTCGATCGACCAAGCGTAGGTTACGCCAAAGCGTGGTGCGCTGTCTATCTTATGGAAGTGTGAAGGGTAGACATGTAGGTTCTGCCAAAGCAGGGTGCATGTTCTATCGTGTCGGCTTTTGGGTTAGACTTAACTGGTGATTCTTAGAGCGTCTAAGCCCAGAGGCAAGGAATGTTCATGGCAAGGTGTTTTGCATGTTCATTCAACAAGAGTTGCGTATGATGCAATTGGCAAGAGTTGCCTACCTGAGAGATCTAAGTTGTGGGCGATCAGCCAAAGCTGACTCATGACTTAGAGGATTTCAGGATCTTACCCACTAGAAGGTTGTACGCTGCAATCTTCTGAATTGATGGTGAGGGCTATCAATTTGAACTAAAATAGTGGGAGTGATATTTAATTAAAGGCCTAATTTTATCGTCAACTTTTCAAATCAATCAAACAAGTCAAAAGAGTTTTGGACTAAAATTGCATATATTTCTTTTTTGTTAAAATAAATGGTTAATCAACAAGTCACTTTATTTGCGATCGGTCTTTGAAACCAACAAATTAAATGGGAATAATTCCACGACTGGTTAGGATGATGATGAGAAGTGTTCTCAATCTCAAAGAGTGAAAGCTCCAAGTCCTAGTTATACCAGAACCAGATGAACTCGATCCCACCACATAAATGGCTGAAAGTATTCTTATGGAAGCATACTGAGAAAGACATTGATGAGGAGTGCTTGATGTTGTGTTCTCTGAACTGTGAGTTGCAGAGACAACATGAGACATATGATGTCTCTAAGACACTGTCCTAGTATGTCATGACAGAAGGAGATCCAGTAAGTATTCACACACTCAATGTGATTGGGTATGTGGAAAACCTGACTAAGAAGGATTCCCTCTGCGCCAAGAGTTGGCTATTGGTATGATACTGCAAGTGTTGCAAAATCATATAGTTCATGATAAGCTACAACATGAACAACTTTGACAAGCGTTGACAGAGTTGTTAGACATGTTGAGGATAGTAGAGGCAAAGATGAAGAAAGACAAACCATAATCTTTGATGTGATCAAAGAAAAGGTAAGTCTTAAGGGCAAGGGCAAGGGCAAAGCTAAGAAGTGTTATGATGCTAGCCAGCAATCCAAGCCGTCTTCAGCCTCAAGGCACATGGGGAAAGGGTGTATGAGGGAACTGCCCTCTATATCTGGAAGAACAAAAGAAGATGAAGGAGGGGATGGAAATGTCCACCTAAGGTATCATGAAATGAACCACTTCTTTATTCGAGGTATATGATACCAAGATATGGATATGTCATATATGGTATGCAATATCCGCAAAGAAGTGATGGCCTTTGTGAAAGGACCAAGAAAGAAGTACCCATCATTGGAGCAAGTGTTGCGGCCATAGATAGGAGTATCTTTCAGTTTATTTCAGCCTAAAGGGCACGAAATAGAGTTGAGAACTGCTATTTCATATATTTCCAATAGATAGAAACACTTTATTATTGCATATTGTATGACAATGATGGCAATTAATAAAGTTGATGTTTCGATCTTAAAGATATGATCTTTGTGGCAATGCCTTGCTTATCTTGTGGTATTTGATATGCATAAGATAAAATGATACCTAAAAGTTATAGATAACTCAAACAATGAAATTAGCATTAATCACGAGAAATTCATTTCTAGTGTCCATATGATGGATAAATCTAGACTCTTTTGGTTAGAGAACCAGTAAGAGACATGAATATCTTGGATGTGATTAATCAATCTTCACTAATGGTAGTGGGAGAATGATTATCCTATTAGGTATAATACATGTGATGTATTTACATACCTATTGGAACAAATGCTAATACTTCAAATGGTGTTTAGAGAAATACCAATATGAATATCTTGAAGTGTTCAAGATTATCATAGATGAAGTACAAATTTGGTAAAGTGTTAATTCTTGATGAGATCAATGAATGAAATACTTGAACCAAATGTTTGAGATCCTTATGAGTGATTATGATAATGTATCATAGTGAACTCATGATTAAGGCATGGTGATGTCTAAATCAAGAAGGAATCATACTCTAAGGAGTTAGAGAATGTTTATCGAATAACTGAATTCTTCTTAATAAAAGAATACCCCACACTAATAAAGGAAATTAAGAATCACAAGGGTTGTGAGTTCTTATATCCTTAACAGATACACCTCAATTATCTATGTGATGAGTTGTTCATGTGATGAGTCAACTATCTAGATGAATATGAGGAACCGAATCTTGAGTTATGGTTTAAAACCATTACATCCTAAATTACTTCCATGTGAACCATAAGGTATGACCTTGATGGTAGCACTCATTGGATCATATCCATAAGTGCAGATGAGTCTTAAGTGTTAAGACACATGGATAACATTTGAGAAGGATGATGCTTGTTGATTGCAACTTAATGGCTAAGACATTTGGCATATGGATACTAAAACCGCATTCCTATGAGGAATAAAACCAGGATGTGTACGTGACGCACCCATAAGGTTTATGAATCCACTAATGCAAATGAAGTCTATAAGTTACAATGGACTAATCAATGTGATTGATTGAAGTACAAGAAACTCAAAATTGGATCTTTATTTTGATGATATAGTCAAAGGGTTTGACTGATATGTCAAAGATAAAGAAGGGATCTGTGATTTAGTGGGAGCGTGTTCACATTCCACATGTTGATGTGAAATGGAAATGTTCTAGAATGGAAATCCAAAAGTGGAAATTATCTTTAAGGAAGATGGAGAAGTTTCCTATGTGATAGCAATAGAGATCTATAGAGATAGTTCTCGACAAATCTCTTGACCTGGAAAAGAGAGAGCATACATTGGCAATCTGTACTGAAGGGTTTAGTATGCACAGATTCAGTGGGAGAAAACTTGTCCATGTTATATGGATATTAGTATCCCAAGGCCAAGTGTCCAATTCTTATGAAGAATGGGAACACTAAGAATAGATATGGATCTATCATGTATGTAATCATCCCATTGTCTTGCATGTATGACATGGCAAGAATAAAATGCATTCATCATTTTGTATGTATGACATGACAATATGATGTGCTCATCCTGATAACTCGTATGTGGGACATGACGAGTGGATGTCTGTCTACTTCCAGTAAGGGTTACTGGAATACCATGAGAACTTGATAAGTACTTGTGAAGTACTAGTTCCATGGAGATAAGGAAGAGTTTGATGTAAAGAGTTACATTGATGCGAACTTCCGAAAGGACAGAAAATTAATCGCAAAATATACATAGGATGTATAAAAGTGAAAGTTTGTTGATAATTGGAAGTGTTCCAATAAAACCATTTAAAAGGGAAATGTCGAGTATCTGTGTGTTAGTGAACATCAGCGGATACTATATGGATCTGAAAGTTCATGAGATGAACTTATATTCCACTCATTGATGACAAGTCTGGAATCCTTGATCATGCAATGTGGCTAAAGGTTAGCAATGGAATACTAGATCGCATATTACGACAACTCCATCTCATACGTGTGACGTACAGCGTAGAGATGTGAGACATGCAATTTGTACAGACTTTGGCAAGGTGTTTCCATTACTCACTATGTTGGCACTAGAGCACAGTAACATGTGGGACATGTCTGAAGATCACTATGAATATGATTCAAGGGTGATTGGCTCGCAGTGCAAGTGGGAGTCTGTTGGTATGTATGCCCTGAGAGCCAATCATGGGATGATTGGTGGGATACATTAAGATTGATTTGATAAACATCAAAGGCAAGCTTCCAATTCTTTCTGGTTCAGTCATATGAGATAGTGATAGAACAAATTGAATGTCTAGAGAATGACAGTACTCAATGACGTATGCTTTCATGTTGAGGACCTGAACGATGAGATCATACGGATGCTAAGAGTTTGTACATTCTTGTTATGTCCCTAGTCGGATGTCATTGTGGAAGGTAGATAGACAGCAATGACACACAAGACTAGATTGTGGTGTTGGTTGATGACAGAATCTCATTAGTCATGATATAGAGATATCAAACCAAACACATAGGTACTTGTTAGAGAACAAGGTACCGGACAGACCCACCGTGAGTTTGACACATGGAACCATGAGATGGTAGTCACAGTCAGTACTCACAGTGATGGTGGTGAGTGTGATTCTTAGACCTAAAATCACTACACTCAACACATGTCGTTGGGCACACTTTGACATCATCAAACGCAGTCCTGAAACATGGGTTGTTATAAAGGTGATGATTGGGTGGCTTTGACACATGGGGCTTTTGAGGGGTGAGTGATAGATATGGGATTTGTCCCTCCTGAGGGAGTTTGATATCCATGGCCACTTGATGAGTAGGATTGAGATAGGTGTGCGCATGCATGTGTGAATCAGTATGTGATATTGATGTCATACATATCTCCTTCAATCTACTCTGAGATCAAGAAAGTGAATGAACGTTGACAGGATGACTGTTCCATGCCTTGAGTTCATTCGGGATATCAGTGACAAAGGAATTATACATTCACTGTAACACCATTCACGGATTGTAGGATGAAAGTTGTTCTCCAACTTTCTACTTTCACTTGGGTAGCACTGATGTGTGACTAGGCACCGCTCTTTGCTTGTGAAGTCATAAGTGTTATGGACTTTCACTGCCAACGTGAAATGGACCTGCAGGGTCACACACATAGGATTTAACCTGGAAGAGGAGTTTTGTCCACAAGAAATGTTTAGATTGATTACTAAAGGAGTTTAGTAGTTCAATTAAACACTCAATCAGTCGATAGCTCAATATCATATGGTTCAAGGTGTTGGACGCATTGATTGGAGTATCGGATTGATTAAAATCGCAATTGACTGATTTTGCCCAACCTGTGCTCCCAACTGATCGACTCATGTGATGAACCGGTCAGCTGAGGTGCTGAACCAGTCGGCTGGAGTGTCCAGGCCGATCGGCTCATGCCCAGGTTGAAACGACCGGTTCAAGAGTTGAACCGATCGGCTCAACTGGTGCAACCGACCAGTTGGGAAAGTCATGTCGGCAAGAATTTTCCTTTGGTTTCAAATTGCCCAATTCGATTGGGAATAACATTGGTATACGATACCAATTGAGAACGAAACAAGGAAAGTCTTTTTGAGCCGGATTAGGACAATGAACCGATCAGTTCAGGGCACCAACCGATCGGTTGGAGTGCCCCAAACGATCGGCTCAGGTCCAACCGATCGGCCCAATGGCCGAACCGATCGGTTCAGTTGTGAACCGATCATTTCAAGTTGCGAACCGGTTGCTTTTTGTGGAAAATTCTCGAACCCTTCTACTCCTGCTTTAGTCCCATATTGTCGGGCACAGAGAACCCTGTCCCATGACCCGCCTATATATAGGGGTATTGGGGGCTTCTCAAAATATAACTCAATGCAAGCCGGTTGCTTTGCGAAGTTGTCGTTCTCTCTGGTTTTGGTAACCGTGAGAGATCCCGAGCAAGTGCTTCCCGCAAAAGGGAGGTGCAGTAAGGGAAGGACAACTGCAGTTGCAACTGGCAGCAGGAGAGTGTGTTGGCGACTAGTACGTCAACAGGAGGGTGTGACTCCTTCCACTTCCTTGTGGGACAAGGAGTGTGGAGTTCCAGGTGGTCCGTGTGGACTACTACATAGGCGGGAGGACACTGCCGCTCAGGAGGACAACTGTCATCCGACAGTCCGGTAGGAGGAGGAGGAGTCAGTTCCGGTGCGACCAGGAGCTGCACAGACACCGTCCAAGACCGGAGTTGAAGACCGCGCATTGCGCGAGGTATTGTCGCCGAGCAAGCCTCGGGACAAGGTATGATTCCACAAACCATCTTTTCCTATTATATAGACGTTGACGTGTTTCCTCAGTATGGGTTGGGGGAGAAATTTTTGTTTCCGCTGCCTTCTCTGTCTCCCCTAAAACCCAACAGTATACATGAAGGGTTGGGTTTCCTTGACAATCACAAGAAGTAGAGGAAACTTAGGACATAGATTTCATGGATCATCGGGGTGTGTAGGCACTAACTCCTATTCAGTTTGGGATTGTTTCACCCAAGATGATGAGCAGAAGGTGGATCTAAGGTCTGATGTGAGGCTAAGGTTTAAATTAGGTTTAACTATTTAAAATTTTCATAATATCATTAGAGGGGTCAAAATATGTCAAAGCAACCTCAGATTTTGACCATGATAGTATTTTAGGGTCTAGTTCAATCTCGGACAATAAATTTTCTAATTTGACTACCAATTATGAAGGGTCACCATATAGTACGTACTAAGTGATAAAAACACTTTAATTTAGTGAAAAGGGTTTCCTAATCAATTTATGGCCAAAGAAGTCCAACTTTAAACCTATTTAGAAATCAATGGTATATTAGTTAGGGTTTTCTCCATTACATGAGGATTGTATTTTTAGAGAGAAGAGAGAAAGAATGGAAGTTGTTTCTTTATATTCTTGAAATTCATTTATGCATAAAGAAGGGAAAGAACAAATATATTTCCTTTCCTCTCTTCATATCTTATTTCAGACGAAGTATTGATTATTTAGGTAAATTACAATATGGTCCAAGATTTAAAAGTAATTAGCGAGAATTTGTTATTAAAGTCCTTATCTTATATAAATTAAATTTTGGATGTTATAATTCTACCCAAGTTAAATAAATTTTGTCCTTGAAATTTTTTTTAGGATACTACCCACCTTAGGGTTTTGCTTACCCCTTCATTTGATGATAGTTAACATTTCAAGGTTCATTTATGTTCACAATTTTGCATGAAAGGAATATCTAACATAAGGTATCTAAATTTCATTATGATTATCTAGACATGAATTAACTATTGCTTTACTCTTCATCTTCTCAACTTACACTCAGGGTTAAGGAACTAACTAATAACTATATCTAGGACATGAATTTCTAATAGTAGGTGTAGATGACAATCTATTTTAGGTATTTTGTATTGCCCATATTTTTGACATCCCCATGTAGGTGTTGATCAAGCATATACCCAACAATGAGAGATCCTACTATGCTACCCTTCACCAACCTAATAGTATACATGTCCCATACCACACATACTATTCTGAATGGAAAAGATGCACATTAAGTCTAATGCTTATGACATCCCTCTACATTCCTCACATGGTGTTCACCAACCACTGAGATAAGAGAGGATATGCCACTAGCTAAGATTAGGTCAATACCTAAGATATAAACTAGATATACACTTATCCCTAATATATATTTCTACTCTAGGGTGAAAACTATTGTTATCTTAGGATTTTATACTCTTCCTTTGAGTCCTTTCCTATACCTTAATTGCATATCTTCATTCTAGGGTGACTATGTGAATCATACTTGCCTAGTGGACATTTACCAAATTGCTCTGATACCATAACACCCCACTTTTCACAACATAAATAAATCATAAGTGGAAGCACTTTACTCAAGGGGGTGTCACAAGATGCTATTCTTTGCAATTTAAAGTAAATGAAACACTTTGCATTGATTGATACTAGATTCATACATAGTTTTGGAAAAAGAAAATATACATCAAGTTCATCTAATATACTTTGATGAAAAGATTATACATAATGTCAAAGATGTATAAACTTTGGATCAGTTTGGTAAAAGGCACCCCACTAGGTCTTTTCTTCTTGAAGATTCCTTGAGTTTTTCCTTACATGTCAAAAAGCTTCCTCCTAAGCTTGTTCTTTACCTACGGGCATCGTTCCCCCAACCATGCATAAAACCAATGGTAAGTGGAATTGAACATATTATAATTTAAAGAAAGCATGTTAACTAAAAATAGACTTTGAACATTAAACTTTAAAAAGGGACACAATTTCTTTTAAGTTACTTATTTTATCGACTTGTATAAGTATACTCAGGTTTTGCACCGAAGTGCCTCTTCTCTTAGGCACCAAATTGCCTCTTGGATTGCACTGAAGTGCCTCTTCTCTAATGCACCAAAGTGCCTCTTAGTTTTTCTCCGAGGAGCCTCTTGATGAGGATCTTATATAAGTTGTCTTTTAACATTATCTTCATCTTAAAACTCTTAACTTCCTCTTAAATTTATCTTGAATCTTAATATGGACTTTACTCTTAATGTGCATGAATATGATACCATAATATGGAAAGTAAAACATTACATTCAGTTGATCATAAATTCATTGACTTTAAGAAATTAAAATAGATAACACGTTCATAACATTCATTGCATACATACATACATAAAAGCAAACATTACTCATGTTCAATTGTCATGGAGCACTTACCTTCACTTATAGGAGATCTGATCTTCCTTGCTAGGTTCAGTAAACCCTAATCATGTCCTTGGGGTTGATAGAAATCCAAATTACCATGTTAGAACATTTACATTCATTAAAAATTAATGTAAACTTGATTTCTAGGATTTGCTTGTATCCATGATCTTATACTCATGTATCATCCTTGCTTTTTGAGATAGGACCATAATTATGTTATGAAATTATTTTACCTAGAGTCCCCATCTTTTTCTTATAAATTTGATATATATGTGTGATATATTTTGAGTTACTGGTTAGTTTCTACAATATTTACAAAGGTAATACATTTTCATCCAATAGGATGCGGCCATGTCAACATATAATACCCCTTCTTTTTCTTTTCTTCTTTAGGCTCGTAGATCCCTTCTTGGACCAGCATAGACAATTGCCCAGATCTGAATGCCCCCCTCCTCTTTTGCATGACTCCCCTCCCGTCCTGCTCTGTCGTTCACCACACAGCACTGCCGATGCGGGTGGGAGCTCCATACCTGGTGAAATCCCTGAACATCTGATCACCTTGGCTTGATTTCATGAAGGTGGAGCCGCCCCTACAAGATGCTGAGGAGGGCAATGACATGCTTTCCCCAGAGAACAACTATAATGGTTGTGGTTGCCCCTAGAGTAGTTGGAAGTGATCTTGAGATCTATAGTGACATTGTAGGGATCCCAACATGAGACTGAAGACCTAAGCATCTTCATGGCATCCAAAAGGAAGACTCGACGACCTTCTCTAGAGTGGAGATGGTCGTATGTTGCATCGGTGAACTGTTGCACCCAACGTCAAGGTGGAGATATGAAGACTAGTCTATCTATGGTGATGAAGCACTCAACTAGCAGTTTGAACCACGTAACATGGGTAAGATGGGGAGTGTGTCAGAGCTAAACAATGAGAAGTATCGTCCTTCGGATATGGAGGAAGCTAGTACGTTCTGATGGAAATTTTCAAAACTCTTAACCACCTATGCAGGCCATCGGAAGTAGGAAAAGGCAGATCAAGATGGAGGGCTAAGCCCGCAGAGTTGACAAGGGAAAAACAGACATGATTTTAGAGGGGATATCACATGAGTTCTCGTAGGATTAGGTTTTATTTATACATGAAAGTTTGGTTTGCCTTGAAAATCACAAGATGTAGAAGAAACTTAGGACAGGGAGTTCATGGCTCATTGGGGGTGTGCATGTAGGCACTGACTTCTATTTGGTTTTGGGATTGTTGCACCCAATATGATGAGCAGAAAGGTGGATCCAAGGTCTTATGTGAGGATAAGGTTTTGAATTAGGTTTAACTATTCAAAAGTTTCCTAACATCATTAGAGGGGTCAAAAAATGTCAGAAAAACCTCAAATTTCGACCATGACAATATTTTAGGGTCTAGTTCAATCTCAGAATATAAATTTTATAATTTGAATCCAATTATGAAGGGTCACCATATAGTACGTACTAAGTGATAAAAACACTTTAATTTAGTGAAAAGGGTTTCCTAATCAATTTATGACCACAGAAGTCCAACTTTAAACCTATTTTGAAACTAATGGTATATTAGTTAGGGTTTTATCCATTACATGAGGAAAGTATTTTTAGAGAGGAGAGAGAAAGGATGGAAGTTGTTTCTTTATATTCCTTGAATTCATTTATGCATGAAGAAGGGAAAGAACAAATATATTTCTTTTCCTCTCTTCATATCTTATTCTAGATGAAGTTTTGATTATTTGGGTAAATTACAATAAGGTCCAAGATTTGAAATTAATTAGTGAGAATTTGTTATTAAAGTCTTTATCTTATATAAATTAAATTTATGATTTTACACCAACATTGGTCTCAAACTCTTTATGAAGAAGGGCCTATAGTATGGGACATATGATAAGGGTTAATTATTGATTTGGATAAACTTGACTTGAGAGAAGATCAAAGTACCTAACCTAAAAAATATGTGAAATATTAAAATATATGTATGATGTAATACATGATGATGAGTCCCTATCTAGACTACTTCTAAGTATATGAGTTTAGTCACCTAGTTGTGGTTCCCTTGAGAATGTTTAACCATATATTTCCTATGAAATAATATAACCCTAGAGAAGGAGGCATTTTAATATATGTATGTTTTCTATCTAGGTGAGGGAGACATCCCAAAACCTAAATGATGTATATGATGTGTGATCTCCGCAATGAGCCTCATACTCAAGTTAGTGGTTTCGGCTGAAGGAATCTCGTACTTGCTTTTGTTTATGAAAGAACGGATATAAGTTTGATATGGGTAGATTTATGCGGTTAGTGTGTCTTGCCTTGACATAGATATGTCTTAGCCTGAGTGTCTTGGGGGTTTGAAGCTCTTTTTAGCTACAAGTGACATGATTATGAAATATTGATTTCGATAATATTGTTGTTCCTCATATATTTTATGATACATGAAAGAATCTCACTGGAGCTATAAAATTTATATATTTGTTAAGTCACTCTTATAAGCTTGACCTAATATGAATCCATGCCTTACATGAGGTATAATGTTAGAAATTATGATCTAGATATGATAATAATCATGGTGTATACATGCTTAACCCTAGATCTAGTGAAAGATATAGAACATGATTTTTTATAATACATAGAAACTCCGGGGTGAAACCAAACTATGCAAATATTTTTTTCCAGCTTAATGATGATACATAAGCAAAATGGCTATCTTAATTGATAGTCAGGATAATAATTGTGTTATATGAGTAATCGATGACATGAATGTTGATGCCCCACCTCAAATTTGTATATGCATATGAAAAAACCCTAATGTCATGAGAATAAGGAATGTAAACCTGAATGTTAAAAGATGTTGTGTTGTGAATCAAATACCAAGTAATGCTCTAGTCTTTATGAATCAAAATGGATACATCCTAGATGATTTTATATCATGTGATGACAACCTAGGAGAGCTTCCCAGAATTTTGGATACCGAGGCACCTAGAAGTGGTGATATAAACATAGTATAAACTATGTTATGTCTCTTGGAGTATGATATTAGTTGAATTTTGAGGACGAAATTCCATATAGGGCTGGGTGGAAGTGACAACCCTAATTTTGAGTTTTACGAAGTTACTTTTCAATTGAGATATAAATGCAACAAATCGGATTAATAATGAACCATGAAGTAAATTAGGGTCATAAGAAGCATTTTCTACTCGTTTGATCATAGATTTGATGACTAATACTTTCAATTGAAGGTTAATGAACCTATATACATGCTTATTCTAATAATTTATTGAATCGGAAGACCAAACAATGGAATTTAGTTTCAAACCTAGTCATAAGGGGTTTAATGTATTGAGGGACCCATAGTTCAATTATCAGTTAAATTTTACAATCATGGTAGAACATACAAATGTTAGACAAAATAAAAGATAGAGAGAAAATGCACATAAGACCATGTCAATTTGCTTTAGTAAAATGTATCATGACATGCATACATTTTAGTTCAACTACACCTACTATTGCACATCATGGTTGTGGACAACCTTTTCAATCCCCTCATTCTAGGGGACTCAAGTCAAGAACTCCCATCACCTTATATGTTTTTAGGATTTTTGACTAATGCAAAAAATGTGAACCTCCCCTTTATCCCAAAAGAAAGCAACAACCTCGTTTGTTTTTCTTCCAACCATGAAACTCCACCTTTCTTTACCTTTGCACTAGGGCACCCAACTGAGTTGGATGCTCACAACTTCAGTTCTACTACTTTCTCAACTCTTCTGCTACCTAGCGGCCTATTCTCCTTTTCCCTTCAGAAGTTGCTACCTAAGCTACTAGGAAGACCAATGAAGGAGAAATGTCCTGTCTCCTCCAACGTCACCCTCCCCCATCTCCTCCACCTTGTTGCCAACCGTAAGATTTCATTCATGCCTCCAAAAACACCTAGAGGCTAGTGCTATGATACTTTTAGATATGGAGATAGGGCCGTTGAGGCCTGCCAACGCTGGAGTTGGACACTCCCAGCATCCCTCGTACCTACTCGTGGAAGGATAGATGTACGCATACCACCACAATGCCACTTCATCTAAGATGCTACAAGTGTCGAGGCACGATAGAAGCTAGGCGTGAGATTCCATGTTCCTCCTCTGTTCCAGCATTGGGAATAAGGGGATCACGTGCAAGAAGGATGTGGGGAGGGTCTGTGCATCAGTGGGCCTAGGATTCACGAGTGGGATCAGTGGAGCAAATGCTTAGGCCAGGGGGCACTCATATAGGCTAGTGTGAGACACATGTCAAAGGGAGCGTGTGGCGCATCCTTGACTCTAGATCAGGGATCTAGAGGTCCAGAAGTAATAAGATCAAGGTAATTCTTTGAAAAATCATAAATAATTTTAATTTTGGCCAAATCGTACAAAATTATATGTCATTTTGATCAAAAGAAAAAGAATTACATCTTTAAATGATTTTCGGCCCCAAATCTCAATGAAATCTCACTTATATCCACAATTAGTCAGCTTTGATGATATTAGAATTAATCTAATTGTATATTGTACTAATATTGGATCAATAATTCTCAATCCATCCTAAATCCTTGGATCATGAACTTTTTTTTACCTTTTGAGTAAATGGATGACCTAGATGACCGTTTCACACACGTGATGACCCTTTACATAATGTGACTCAACTATGATGTTGCATGATACTACTTTAATCAAATGTTGCCTTTGATCTAATAATGCATCAAACCTTTTCTTCATCTATGAAATTAGTAAAATTATGATGTGACATGACTCTTTTGACCAAGGCAATCACCCTTATGCTATAATGATTCACACGACTCTATATCCATCTTTTATATTTTAATGTGGTCTTATACGCCATGATATAATCTTGAATGACTAAGCCGTGATGATGAATCAAATCTTATGTTTTCAAGACTCAAATCAGAATTTGTCCTAATCTACTTGATCACGCTAATGTTGATGACTCACCTACCCTTTATGTGGAACCCTCATTATATTAACAATAACTTTGGAAATTGAATGTATGTTGATAATGTCGAACATAGTTGTGTATCTTATAAACCTAGAATTAGATGGTCATCCACCTATCTTGAAGATGAGTTAATTTTGTGTTAATGTTGCTTACATTCATGGTTGGACCTCTTAATTTGATGAAATATGCCCTTTTCTATTCTATTATGAGTCTTTTGACCCTAAAGATGTATACAAGTGACAAAAATTTTGGAATAATTGTATAAAATGAATGAAACCCTAGAATGACTTGAAACTTGGAGCAAACCTTCTTCATGCATCCTAAGTCAGTAAAAGATCATTAAATGTACTAATAATCAACTTGAAAACTTACTTGACCAAAACCCTAAAAATGGAACTAGTTAGGGTTGATGATGAATTGAATGCTTGTATACAATATCTTGTTTTTAATCAGGTTTGGCTTTTGATCTAGATGGTCAAGAATAGGTTATAGATCTCTAAACTTAGGTACAAGGTTTAAATAATTATATGACTATGGATTTCTTGCTTTCAAATTGATATGTATGTATGCTTGTTTACTTGCTCAAATATTTCCATGTAGTATCCTACTATTGTACTCGATTTTTGTATCATTGATTTTATAACTTGAACACATAATATTGATCTTCATTATACAAACCTTGTGAGCCTACCTGTAGTCACGGAGTAAGGACACAAGGATGAGCATCTTACTTGAGTTGTAAAAATAGGGAGGACCATGTTGCTACAAGGGTTAGCTCCTGGCGATGGCCTTGAGGTCCCTTACGAACAGGGTTAGCTAATCTTGAGAACCCTCACAGACCCTTCTGATAGGGAGCTGGTTAAAGGCCTTATGATGAATGACGTTGTTGGTATAATTGGAGTAAATTGACTAGAAGATGGGTTCTTACTTTGCTAAGTAATTAACTCATTTATTTCTCATTTGTTACTTCTGTAAATATTGTCAAATTATGCAATGGTTATATATACATGTATTTTACTACCATGTACTCAACACCTTGTGTGTTTACACATTTTTTTCATGTATGTTTTAGGTTCAGAGATAGCTTGGGAGTTGATGGCTTGTGAGCATATGTTCATGTGTACTTGTTGTAAGATCCTAGCTAGTGTACATGAGTTGACTGGTATAAATTGCATCTCAGTAAGTAATTGAAATCTTTCAATGATTGATGTTGTATAATATACTTGTTGATTGTTGAGAACATGCTGGTGCATTTATCTTGATACTTGTTCATTTATTCTAAGCATTTCATGCTTCCACATTTTGTCTTTGGTATTTGTTTAGTTCACGGGATCGATATTCCGGTTCCTTGATAGAAGCTACTTTTTTTTAGAGTATATCTTAAAATAGATATTATAAAAGTTTCCAAGACATATACAAGACACATGCCACTAGAAAACTCCCTTCTTAGATAGGTTCACATCAATTAGCGCAGATATAAAGTGGGCACTAAAATCTTGAAAATGACTATTTATTATTAACAACAATTTATTTTTAAGAATGCATTGTATATGAGTGATGAATGTATATTGATCCTAATTTAGTTGCATTTTCATATTGATTTTATATTTAAATTTTACCTTGCACTTTATTATTTTATGCAAATATTTTATCATTTTGACACAATTCCTTGATTTTCATGGTCGCTATTGTACCTTCATCGATCTATCTGATGTGATCTCATCAGTTCATATCCAGGCCAAAGGAGGAAGATTGGCAACCATCAGGGTCAACCTTGAGGAACATCTTGTATGTGCTATGTTTCTCCATCTACTTCTTTTATCTCCAAGCTTGAAGATAGGCACCCACACACCATGGGTGCACCTTCATTTTCTACTATGACAATGACTTTCTCCATCTCTTTCCCTATTAATCTTGTCACTACTTCCATGAGCGTCTAGTCTCCTCCCTAGGTGCACAGAGTAGCCGAGATACCCAATTTAATTTTTTTCTAATGCATGTATTTATATAAACCTTACTATGTTTTGAAACATATGTTAAATTTTTGTAAATCTTGTTTGGCGAACTAGTTTGCATTCTTACAAACCTTGGGTGTAGAGAACTTCAAATCAACTATCTTAGATATTTTATGTCTCATTATAACCCTTGATGAATACTTCAGATATATATATTCTAAGGCAATGTGTACATGTCTTCTAGGTAGTGTGACATCAATCCTAGAGCAATATCAATCCAGATTCAATCCTTATTCTAAAAGGATTGGATTTATCCAACTTTGACATTTGTTTGTTTATACTTTTTCTAATGTAGTGATAGAGTGAACATGTGTATAGGATGTGAAACCCATCCACCCAGTATTTTCAACCATTTGAAACTTTAAACTTTCTTCCTACCTTTTTATTGTTGCAATCTTTGGGTAGTCAACCATTACTAACTTTTTTGTTGAGTACTACTTTTTCTCAAATACTTTGATCAGAGGATTCTTAAATATTTTGTCTATTCAGTTTGATACTACACTATACTAAAATAAGATTTTCCCACTTGCAGATGGGATTGGTCATATGATTGAGTTAAGTAAAATCTTGGGAGTTCGTCCCAGGGTTAATACGGTGTGTAAGAAAATCATGCATTAGTGAGCATAATGGACATGCATCAATAGAAACATGTTTTGTTTTCTAACCCATTGAGAGGATTGTTCAATTTTTTTCCATTTTGGAACATATCTATGTAACAAGGAATACTTTGAAATTGGCTTATTTCTACTATGGTTTTGTTTTAGGCCATGATTATATACATTACATATATGATCATTAGCATAGAACCGATCATCTTGAATCAATTATGGAATTGACATAAACTAAAGAAATCATACTAGTAGAGAAATGTGTGACAAGAAACTTATTATACAACTTGAGTCTAAACTTTCTTGCATCACTTGTTTTCCATTTGACTACATACTTGATGTCCTAATCTTGTCAATGGCTTCACAAGTATCCTCATAATTTATTTTACTCATTCTTTGGAACTTTTGAAAAGGTACGAGCTTACACTTGTTTGTACCCATAAAATATGGCGGATAAGGGTATGGATAATTTTCCACTACACCAATAATTTTATACTCTCCTTATTCTTACCATCTTAATTACAGGATAAACGGGAAGGTTAAGGGTACATCACGAAATCCTTGTGACTACAAAATATATGTCATTATCAATAGAAAATGTTTGTTTAAATAATGTACATACTTAAATCATACATCATGTTCTTGTGATGATTAGTAGTAATCCAAAATGAATGTGATCAGTCTAATACCACATATACACTAGGTATGTATAAAATATACTGCCAAGACAATGCATGTTACATAAACAAATTAGTACTCCAAATGTTATTGTAAGGACAACCATATCAGCCCCAAAAATAAGAAGAAAATGACACTAGTATGGTAGTACACAATTCAAACATCAGTAAACTTCATTGCATAGAAGTGTATTTTACGCCATCCAAAGTGCTTGTATATACATAATCAAATCTGCACAAAGAAATATATAATGCCAACACAAACATATAATAACCATACATAAAGTACAAAATTAAACCCAAAAACAGTAAATTTATCACTAAGAATAATATTAAATGGTATGTACACTATATAGTTTGTTGTTTTATACATGTATTCCGGAGACCTTGTAATGTTGTTGTAAACAAACAAACAAGTATCTTAACTAGAAGTAGAGAACATTTCCTTTAATAGTACCATGCGATGCACATATAGTATCAGATGATCCTTAAGTATACTTGATGGGTTATTAAAAGAATGTCACAGGTAACAAGTTAGTAGGTATCGTTAGTGGCTTATCTTACCGTTATCCAATAAGGAAGCAGGTCGAGAGTAAACGCATAGCACTACAGAAGAATAATTTTTCCCTTATCCTTATTCTTACTCTAAAGGGTATGAATAGAGAATAAACAAGTTTTTCAATATATTGACAGCTCTAATATACATACAGACATGGTTCCTGGGCGTGTGGGGCGCTCGAGGTCCGAGAGTTTTATGCTGTCTGGAGGAGTCACAAAAGTGGCGGTTCTACGGGGGCGGTTCTCTCGATAATAATTAAAAAAAATGGTTTAATAAGTTGATATGATTTATAAGAGATGAACAATTCAGATTTTATAAATTTGTTTTAATACAATGACGATAACACCAACATTAATATTTTCGATTGTTAATTGTCAATGCAACGCAATCATGCTTATGTAAGCGTTAAACATTACCTACTACGTAATCATTTCTACGTCAAAGATGAGTCCCATCATCGTCCCATGCAGTCTTCCTCCGGTACTAGGAACTCCACCAATTTTAAAACCATCACAAATCCCACAGCCATGATTCTCATTACGACCCTTTGACTCATTATTCCCATTACATCAACTTAGATGTGTTTGAATGCGGTTCACAGAAATAAACAGTACGCGTTTATATTTGAATGCGGTTCAAAAAAATAAACAGTACGATTTTGAATGTCGATCACACAAATAACAGTACGATTTTAAATGTCGATCACACAAATAAACACTATGCTCTTAAAGAACATAAAATCATATGCTCTTAAAGAACATAAAATCATATAATTATGTGGTTCTTAGAAAACAAACACGATGCCTTCAAAAAAAGAATGTTTTAGAAAATATGGACTGCGAAAAATATTTTGAAGTTGAACCAGGCTCACAAGTTTCAAGTATTTTATGGAGGGTTTGAGATTATTTACGGATATGATGATTTCTTATAGGATTTTACTACATTACCTATATATAATACAGTTCATATTAATGTTAATACGTTCATGTAGTATTTCTTGTCATCAATGTGTTTAGTGTGTTTTTTAAGTAAGGTTATGTTCAAATTCATAAAAGTACTGACTTTACTTCTCAAAATCAAATTAAACTACTTTATAATTATCATCTCATTGTTTGAGTGGAGGTATTTTCATGTGATCACAGGATTGGGAGGGGATTTAGCTCATACATATTCTCATGGTGGTGTGAGATTCACAATATTGAATTGAACACGTGGGGAGGGGAGTCAAAGGGTATAGTATTAAATGGAAAATAATAATTCTTTGAACGGCACGAAGTTTTGTTCAACCTTATGTGCCATGTCATGTCAAGATATGATGTATGAACATAGTGGGCTGTTACGTTGTATCATTCATTTGACATATATAAGATTGATAGTTTAGTAGACCCTATAGAGTTATATGTTTATTATAATGAGTTATTATAAGCTCTTATACATGACACAATCATATTTATGCTTATATTTTTTATAGTATCATAGCGATTAGGGGCGAGCATTCGGTTAATTCGGTCGGTTATGGTTAATTCGGTTCGGTTAAATGATTAATTTGTGGTTTGAGATTTTAACCATTAACCTAACCAAATTGAGTCGGTTAATTCGGTTATTGTCCAATCGGTTAATGGTTAATTCGGTCGGTTAATTTGGTTAACCAAATAACACTCGTGTAATAATATTATTTAAAATAGTCATAGAATTTGGGACAATATTATTATATTATAGTAGTATTGTTGTAAATTTAATTTTGTATGGCTGGTAAAAACTTGACTACTATATATATGGAGAAGTATTTTGAAATAAAAGTACAACTCTCTAGTTCCTTCCGACGGCCGCCGCTGGGGGAGGGGGCGTTCTCCTCGAAGCATCCCTCCCCCTGGCTCCAGCCACAGAAGGCTAGGTCAACGTCTTCTCTGGAGGTGTCTTGGAGCCGGCGCCCAGCGATCGATTCCTCGTCTGCCCGGGCCATAGCAGGAGTGACGTGCCGCAGGGTTCAACTCCGACTGGTGGATCGGTGTATCGGCCGTGCAGAATCCACTCCATTCAAGCGTGATGGTTGGATAGGAATCGGTCCCAGTTCAGTTTTTGACCTCTATGCTGTTGCTCCGCCGCTGGTGATGCTAGGGGGTCTCTGCGCCACCTTCCTCGCTCGCACCTGCTATCCAGTGGACGAGGAGCCTCTTCGGCCTCGACTGGACCTTGCTACGGCACCGTTTGGCGGTGGGTCGCATCAACTGCTTGGCGGGGAGTCTTTCCTCGTCTGTTGTGCGACTGCAAACCCCCGCCGGTTGCTCTGCTTAGACGGCTCTACATTGACATCGTCCGGCTTCCTTCGGAGATCCTTGCGAGTGTCGTGCTTGCTGGCCGGCTTAGGCGTCTCCTGTCCGGTGGCGGCGGTGTCCCTGGTTGGCGGCGTCTTCCCTGCTGTGAAGGTGTCTTCCCTATGTCTGCTGCTGAGAAGGGGCACCTTAAGGTGTTTGAGTGGCCTGCTCGCAGTCCGACCGCAGGGTGTTCGATGGTTGTCCCTATGGGCAAGAGTAAAGCTGAAGGATGTGCTTTGCCCCTCTCCACGAGGGCAGCCACATCTCGTGGAGCAAGGTTGAGAAGGGAAGCGGGTCTTCCAGCTGCTTCTATTTCTGTCTTGCTGCTTGGCCTCTAACATGTTTAAAGGATTGACCATTGGGCCCTAGACGCTGACTTCAAAGCTCTCTGCAGTTTCTTACTGGCTCTTTATTCCGCACAATTTCAGTTAATGGGTGTATTGCTAGTGTGTGCATGGTTGGTCTACTGAGGCTACTTAGATTGATGATTCCAGTGAGGAAGATCTTTTGGTGTGTTCTTTTGCGTGATGGATGCTCTGAGGTCTGGTTTATAGGTGCGATCTGGCCAACCATGCTGCTCGTGAGATATCCAGAAGTGCTGAAGCTTTATTCGGCTGCTCATGTCGTCATTCTTTCAGATGATGGTTTTATTGCTAGTGGCGGCCTGTGTAGCTTAGGATGATCTCTTTGGTTATCTTCTGTTTTCTCTTTGTTCTAGCGTGGTTGGGCACCTTTCTCCTTTTACTAGATAGGAGGCTACTGTATGTAGCTTAATCTTCAGACATAGTTTGTCTATGTTTGTTTTCTTTGTGGGTGTTCTGACATCCAGGAAGTTATGGGGGTGCATGTTCTACTGTACCCTAGCTTTGGCCTTGTTTACCAGCCTGTTGGTATCAAGGGTTTTGTTCTTGCTGTAATGGGGTACTTTGTGCCCAAAGTTTTAGTAATACAGTAACACGCTTTTGGACCGACCAAAAAAAAAAGTACAACTATATATGTATATATGCATGTGTAGGATATTATTTATGAATAAATTTTGACTATTCGGTTAATTCGGTTAACCAAACTAAAAACAACTTTAACCGTCAAATTAACCATTTAACCAATTAACCGAAATAAATTAACCAAATTAACCGAATTAACTAAATTGACCCAATAAAATTAACCATTCGGAATTAACCGTTCGGTTAATCGGTTATTAACCAAATTCTTCTCACCCCTAATAGCGATGTCCAGGCTACATTGTAGAAATGCTCATGCATTAAAATGATTACCACAATAAAAAAATTGTTAGATCATTAATAATGTTGAAGAACTCCATATATATTGGTAGTATATTTGGTATTATTTTTATATTTTGATAGTATTATAATGAGGTCCAGGCGACATTGTAGAAATGCTCATATGTTAAAATGATTATCAAAATAAAAAATCTATTAGATCATATAATGTAAAAGAACTCTATTTTCACAAATTAGTAGTACGATATTTGTTATTCTATTACAATTAAATTATGTTAGTGTCCTTGAAAAGAAATAGATATTAAATTGCTGGTGTCCTTCATTTGCAAAATAAATTAAAAATTCAGAATCCTTACTTTTTATGCTAAATGAGATATCATCATTTTAAGTGAAAGATATTAGATGGTGTTAATCGTCATGCAATTCTATATCAAGAAAAGATAAGATGTAAGACTATGGGTACAAAAAGGATGCAAATATATGTGGGTACTTACACCACACATATGCATGTTCCGTTAGCGCTATATTTCTATGGAGATATGATTTTTCATTAAAGAGAATATCACTCCCCTGTATTTGTTTATGTGTAGTAATCATAGTTGATCCTGCATCAACCCATTGATGTCAGTTTTGACTAGTTGATCCATGTTAGTCCTCATAGTCGATAGTTTTCCTATATTTCTTTTATGTTATGCATGTACCCACAAAAAAGCAGGTTTATGGGGTCATAAGTTGAATATCTTGAAAAGTATATGTCATGTATTTAGAGAAGGCACATCAAGACGGTTGGATGAAATGTTTTCATAGATTATAAGCTCTAAAGGATACATCAATTTATTTCAATAATGTGATCATTTGTATTTTTATTTCAAAGTTATTTGGTCCTTGTTGACTTCCATTTTCCATTACTTCCACTTGGTGCACTAAGGATGCACGAGAATGCGCTCACCCATCCACTTTTCCAACTTCAAATTGTGAAGTACCTATATCATCATATTATAAAAATAAATCTCCTCTGTGTGACCCCCTTTTTAGCCCATCTTCACCCCATATATTGTTCACTCAATAAATAAATCACGAAATAATATTATGTGAGAAATTAGTATGGATATTTTTTGGTGTATTTTTATAGAGGACGATCAAGCCTTTGAGAAAATAAAAAAATTAAACAATACTAAGAACAGTCAAAATTTGTGATTTGGAAGTCTTGCTTAAGGTTCTAGGGATACAACATATACTCAGTGTATTTTGTTGGACATTTTAATGTTAAGATATCATAATACTTATTCAAGACCATAGTGGATGAATGTTATATTAAAAAATACATTAATTTATAATATACTATATTGATGATTGATAATAAATATTAATTGATACAAAGAAGAATAGTATATAGGCTGCTGACACCTTGGCTAAGCAAGTCTTAAAAAATAATCTGTCTAGATTTGGCTGTGTAAGACCTCCAGACTGGGTCCTAACTCAGTTGGAGGAGGATGAATGTAATGGTAGTAGTACTACCAGGTTTAATTTCTATCTGGAGTTAGACATGTGTAATATTTTTCTGTCTTGGCTTGCAGAGGAAGGCGAGATGAATAAAATAGCCTCATGGCTTCCCCAATAAAAAAGAACAATATATAGTTTTTCTCATAGGGTCAATGCAAAATACCAAGTAACATGTTGGATCTAGATGTCGGGCAGAGGGACTTAGTCATCATGCATGTTTCTTTCATGAAAGTAAGATATTAGTCATCTACTTGAAAATGCATAGTTATTCTCTAATTAATAGTAAAAACAACCCTCACGATTTGCGAACCTTTCAAAGTTAATCTTGACATATATGTATCAAAAGATATAGTTAGATAAAAGAAATATGATGGTAATATAAAAGTAATTTTAATATGATATTGCAAAAGATACTACTCGAACACAAGGTAAAATTGATGGAGTCCTTTTTGTACATAATTTATTTGAGTTCAAGTGAAATTTGATGCAATACCTTGTATATTAGGTTATGAAAAACAAGATTTTATTGTTTCTTTTGTATATATGTAAAATAAATAGGTAATATAATAATACTTTGATTTGGAAATATAGTAGTGCTAATCATGGTAAGTGTTATACATAGTGATCTAAATGATATATAAGTTTTATATTATCAAAAGTCAATCATAATCTAGGTTTTTCACAAAGTTGTGTGCATGTAGATAGTTTCAAAATAATATTACAATAAAACATGTGCATAAAAATACTAAAAAATAGAAGAATACATATATGTAAAAAGTTATTGGTATAGTATAGTACCTATTACATTAACATGTATAAAATTAAAAAATAAATTGTTACATCTTTACAAAGAAAATGAACCTCTCCTTAACTTGAAGGAGACACACCTGAATAGAATCTTCAAATCCATCTATGATGGGTTTTTATGACCATTTGACATGTTCTATCAAGTTTCCCAACAATGGTCATCTCAATTCATCAGCAGGTTGACTCATACTATAATAATTTTGGTGTAGCACATTACGAAAAAATGAGAATGGATGTAAGGATTCATACATTTATAAATAGAAGCAATTTTTCTATGCAAATAAAATTTTAACTAGGATATATAAGCAACAAAACTTTACAAATGGATAAAGATGATCTACAAATGGGATTTTCTCTAAAACAAAAATGTTAGACGTCTATTCTTAAAATGGATATACAAGTTATAAAGCAAGATGTACAAAACGAATTTAGTGATGCAAGTAATATATAAAATGGCATAAGGGGCCAAAAATAATTCAATAATAGTTTTGAGATATCCTTATTATAAACTAATAAAACCTTCATCTCTGGAACGATGAATAGTAGGAAGAACGCAAAGTAAACATTATTATCTATTTCCAAGCTCTATCCTAGAGATATTTGTGCAATAGAAACTTAGTTGTAGGTCTTTTTTGTATATTCAATTATTGTAGGTAAATGAGGGATACCAACATCATTAGTTCAGCTTGCATCATTTTTAGTATAACAATATTTCTACTAAATCATCATGACACATTTTTTTCTTTGACCTTTATTGTTGAATTCATAAGAATAGTAACATATATTTCTTTCCAAGGATTGGAATATCGTCCATGGATATACAAAGTGGCATGCATTACACCCTCTCCTAATGTGAGGATGGTGTTGTTGGTTTTTTGGGAAGGGGGCATAGTGGAATGATAAAAAAATCTTTTCTTTATACCTACCCATCATATATGTCCTAGCTATAACACATCAATGAACAAAATACATATGAAAGGATAAAGGTGTTATCTTTGCACACACTAGTTTTCCAACAACTAGATGCATCTTATTTTGTTGGGGAGCATGATCTTTCAAATCTAGATCCCAGACTTCCACCAAGGCATCCAAATAGACAAGAAGAAGGATATCATGATCATTCACCAAGTTGTTGAAAATTATCTTCTTCTAGAATAGTTTCTCCAAGCCTTCCCATGTGTGAATCCATCTCCACTACATTTATACGGATGATGAAGAATGTGGATCACCATATTAGCCACCAAGTTAAATAGGAACATGATTTTTCAATGTGCTAGGCAACCCGAAACTCCCTCTCTTTTCATATCTCAGGCAACAGTCCTTACGGTGACTTCTTCTGTGATAACTTGGATTTTCACTCATTCAACTTATATACATATTGACTCATTAGATGCTCTAATGTGTTCAATTACATTCCTCACTCTCAATTTGATGACTTTGAGTAGCCTTATACTCAATTGATGAGTTCATTTTGACTAAACATCACTTTGTAATTGTACATGATTTTCATCTGAGTTTTGAAGTAAGTATCATGCTTATTATGTATCATCAAGTTGAAATCAAAATTGAATCCATTAAGTGATTTCTTCTTGCTACCAAATGTATTTGACGATGTAGATGATTCAATAATGAATTCAATGACCCAAAAATCACCTCAATTGGAGTCATAAATCACAAGACATGGCCATTTGAACTTTGCTATTTTTTAATCTTTGTGTTAACATTGATTTATCTCGATTTGAGCCTAATTGGGCCCAATGTGGTGTGCTTCCTAGACAAAATGGGCACCTCCCCAGTTATACACGTCAGCTATCCCAACTATTACCTCTAAGCCAATAGGAGGTCACAGTTCTTTTTCCTTGGATACAACTCATAGCTTGCCATGCCATCAATATGTTTCTTTTATTTCCCCAATGACTGATGTTGGTTCTACTACCCATGGAATACAAATCAATCTAGCGGCCATGGTGTTATCTCCCCCATCTTCTCCCAATGATAGGAGCATTTTGGCTGGAGCGTTCTTTCCACCACACTCACAATCCCTTTTCACTTGTATTTGAAGCCTCCATTCACGCTCTTCCCCTCCCTTTCTTTTCCCCCTTTCATTCATACCCTCTCCTAGGGATTTACGTGCCTTCTAGCTCAAGCTTTATCTCCTTCTTCTACCTCTATTCATGGTGGATTCCACCAACACCTCCAGTTGGAGCTTTTACCACTGGTCTTCCCCGCACGAAACCCACCCCAAAACCAACCTCATGCCAACCATTTGAGCTCGGGCAGATAAGTTTCATGGGCTATGGTGCCCTCGTCCATGATCTCCCACCTCTCCCATTACAGCCCCCCACCGCGGAGCCACTACAACAGGGTTGGGTGTGTCTCCATGAAGGAGATGACGACCTAAGCATCAGATCACCAACCAACACTACAGAAAACATACTCATTAGTGGCATTTTAGAAATGCCACTGAAAAAAAACCACTAAACAAGTTTAGCGGCATTTGTTGACATTTAAAAAAATGCCTCTAGCGCCAATGCCACTAGGAAGATAGTGGCTTAAGTTGTAAAAGCCACTAAACATTTGTCTTTAGTGGCTTTGAATAAATTCCACATAAAGGCCACTAAACCATCATTTGGCATTTATAGAAAAGCCACTATCCATCATTTGGCTTTTATACAAATGCCACTGTTTTGTATAATGTTGTTGTATAAAATGGTTTTGATTGAATGTAGTGGCTTATGAAAAAAGTCACTAATGACATACTAGTTCTGCATTACTAATTTTTTATGGATTTTAGTCAGTCAATTTATAGTTCATGATCAAGTTTTCTAATTGAATGCCAATTAAAGCCGAACACATTCCAGAAGTATTGAACTTTTTTATTTATAATCAAATGACAATTACATGGGGAGGACATTTTACCTTGCCCCTTGTATTGAATACAACAGCATCACATATGACTATATATGGTACATATTGTAGACATGAACACTAACTGGATAACAACTCATTTTGCACTCGGAGACCCCCCAAAGGAATACAAACTCATTTTCTTAAAAAAACATACAGCTCCATTCTAGCATTCCAAGTAGTTGTGAGCTTCTACAGGAATAGACCAGCTACACTGCAATGAAG
This sequence comes from Alisma plantago-aquatica, assembly GCA_963693085.1. Taxonomy (NCBI): domain Eukaryota; kingdom Viridiplantae; phylum Streptophyta; class Magnoliopsida; order Alismatales; family Alismataceae; genus Alisma; species Alisma plantago-aquatica. The sequence continues at coordinate 30,506,670 of OY856412.1, forward strand.
GTTCATCCTTCTTCTCAGCTGCAGTGATAGCATTACGGCCATATGGTCATCAGATTCCTCAGCAGGTTCTTCCTTCTTCTCTTCCACCTTGGCAGCAGGTGCAGCTGCATAACCTAAAGCAGCAGCAGGGGCAGCAGCAACTGCAAACTTGCTAGGATCCTACAATGAAGTTAAAAAAATAATAGATAGCAACTTGCATGGGTTCTAATTGAAGGAACTCGTCTTCAACCATACTTACAACCTATAAGACATCTTCTACATCTTCAAATGTCTCTTTCCGGTAGTTTCCCCTCAACCACCCAGCTTCCACCTGTAAGCCAGCTTGTCGATTTAGGCACCATGTTACCTTCTTCTCATCTTCCACCTGAATCTGAAGTAGCTTTTCTCTATGATCTAAAAGCTATGGTGGACGACGAGACTGGGGTCAGCTTAGTGCAGCAACTTCTGTGATTTCATCTCTAAATCAAGGGTGATTCAAATCAGGACTTTCTCATGAATGCCAAAACATTATTTTGATAGGAGGTTTGTCTTAAGGGGTGCCTCCCCCCATTCTAGCTGAATTTCCTTACGCTCATTTTCAGTTGTTTTTCTTTCTTTCTGCTGTTGTTCGCTCTTCGTAAAACTCTTTGTTGGTACTTCACATAAGTAGGTTTTCGCTTGCTTGATGTGGTTTTTTCTTAATATATAACATTACCTTTCCTCAAAAAAAAAACCTTCTTCTCAGCCAATTGTGCCTCAAGGGTAGTCGTCTACTTTGCATAGTTCAGTACACATGTATAAGGAGCACTGGCTAATGCTAATTATAACAACAATTACCTGGATTAAGTATACCACAGTTGCTTCAGCAACCCATTCAGCAAGCACCTTCTCTGATGGCACTTCAGCGACAGGGACAAGCATTACAATCATGCTTGCAACCTTCTCAACCATCAAATTCCCAGTTTCATCAACAGTTGTTGCAGCTAAATAATTCATTGAGCTTGAGTCAGCAGTAGTTCCAACTCTTACCTCAAGGTTTCTAATCATTTGTTCTCCAAAAGCATCGCTAGGACGAATCTATATCACAGTGAAACACACAAGTTAGTATAGACAACTATAAATGAGTGATTGAAAGCATGCAGAAAAAAAGACAAAAAATTACAGAAGAAACAACCATATGAGAAAAATACTACAGTTGAGAATGTATCTGCAGCCCATCTAACTATAGCACGGGATGAATCAGGATCCAAGTATATTAATACACATTCTGCAATTATAAATGAGGGCAAGCTGATGACAATATCATAAATACTAAATTTATTCAAGAGAATCATATGACGAGAACTCAAAAAGATCAGCAGCACAAACAAATTTGGAACATAGTAAAGTGCATAAAATCCTTATATGATACAACCTTCAATCCAGACACATCTGTGATAACATCAACTATGAGGTGTGAGAGAGGTGTACACCAGGAGGCTGCTGAAATATAGGGACATGCTGTTGTGTAAGAGAAATGGATGTCTGCATCACTCCAGAACCCTGGGTGCCAATAGGGGCTGGTCTTGAAGTAGATTGGACATGACCATTCCCACTCTACAATGAATATAGCACGTGCAAGAGGAAGATAAGTATACTTCAAAAAAAATGTGACAAGAAAATACCAATGAATTTAGTAAAAAAAATAACAAATACTGTAAGAGAGAAAAGTTCATAGAGCACAAAATTGGTAGAGGTTCTTAGAACATAAAAATACTACTCGCATGTCTTAATCAACCATAAAAAGATATGCCATGAACATTCTATTTTTCATTTTGTAGCTTTAATTTGGCATGTTAGGAATGAAGTGTTTTGGTTCTATTTTGGAATAAAGTGGTTTATCTGGCACAACCATTATCATTCCAGGTACACAAAGCAAAGAAATAACAAATACATTCTTGCTTATAAAAGGTTTTGACAAAAAATGTGATGGGTCCTACTACAAAAAACTATAAAGGGATTTTATTTAACAAAGGTTTCCACTTTAATCCAAGGTAGTCAAAGATCCAACATAAAAATCAGTAACCAAAGATCTTAGACAGTTGGACGACATAAACCATGCTTCATCACAATCCATAAAAAAGAAGAAATGCCTTAATTCATAGGGACACTTGAACCATATTCTATTGCAGTAATAGTAACAGAAGTACAATTAGCAGCAATATTGTCAAAAAATAGTGTTGGTAATAAACCAACAGCAATAGGTGATGCTCCAGCTACACCTTCTGTTGAAACAAATATTTTGAAGAGATTCATCATAATTTCCCAGTTTCAGTTAATCATTCAGTGGAACTGTATAGAGAATAGCTACATAAGTGCAAATTGAACAATTAGAAAGTTGTGTGTCCATGTGTCTAGAAAAATGAAATTGATTACAAAAGGAAAAATGATAAGAAAATCTAAACAGGCACTACTCTTATTACATTACTACAATCAAGATCATCTAACGAATAGACATCCATATGACCACTTAAAGAAGTCTTCTTATCCACAAAAATATTTATTTTTAATAATAATCAAATTCCCCATGTGCCTATTTCTAGGGAGATGTTTAAAAGCAAAGACAAGTATTACTTAGATATAACTACAACACAATAATAAAAAAATTGTTGAACATAACATATCATCACCTCCTGAGGCGATTGGCCAAATGGATTGGGCAAAACTACAGAGTTTCCATTGTACTTAGTCGTGCCAGGTACAAGATAAGGAGACAAGCGGCCATCACCCTCGGTAGAAGTACGATACATCTTAGTGTAATAGTTTGCAGACTGATCAAATGGTTATGGAATCTGCAAAGGGAAACATCATATTAAGATGTAATAAATATTACGACTTACATACATACAAACACCAACTACAGCTAGAAGCCAATTAATCGCATCGGAACAAATATGACAATTAAACTATACAAAGGACTTTACAGCAACAATTACCACCAAGGTATATCTGTAAGCATAAAAGATATGGCATACACAAAAGTTACATAATTTCCAGTAGCATTTGTACAGAAAAAATGGTCAGCAAGTGTCACAAATGCATGACCTTTTTGGAATAAATATTTAGATAGCAGTTACTTAAGTTCAACATTAAACATAGTTGTTACAACTAAGCATAGTATATCAACGATACAAAAAAAAGCATACGGGTATATATCTAAATAGGTGAGGGGGAATCCCAATCATAATGACAAGTTCATACAATGTACTTTTGGATGCCCCTTAGGGTATGCTGAGATGATGATCAAGTCAAGGTGCTCAGTGTCGAATTCAGCTTTTACTAGCAATAAATAATGGATTTTTAACTATAATTGTGCCCTATGCCACAGTTGCGTTATCCCAACTCTTAACTTACTCACCCCCTCATTAGTGTCTCTAGAAATTTTTAGAGCCCAGGGAGTTCATCCCCCATTTTATACACACAAAATGTATGTATGTGTGATTTTGCTTAATGTAACAGCAATCTAATAAGCCATCAATATGGACACTTGTCACTTGGCCTTTGATTAACAATCACTCTGTTTATCATTGTGAGTCTCCAGATTTTATCACTGTTTAGAATTATCTAATGAGAAGAAGAAAAAGAGCTAAATATGGGAATTGCCTAGGTATCTATTTTGGTTACAAAATAAACCCTAAACACTGAAAAACACACGCAACTATTCTTTTCTGGGAAAGAAACTATAAACCCAGGTTATAACAGTATGATTTCCCATCTAGGAAACACGTACATTTCCAGGAAGCAGTCATGGATATACTAATGCACGTCCTATACGGATATGGATTGCATAGATAAGATGTATGGTGCACACATTGCTTTGGTGTGTCTCCAATTTTTTATAGATGATAGTTGACCAAGAATAGCCAATATACAGCTGATATAACTCCTAGGTTAGTTTGGAGTAGTTGTAGTTGCTATTCTGGTTGTTCCTACATTTATAATAGCTATAGATGCTAATGGTGCAATCAAACCCTTCTAGTTGGTATATACAAACATATAAATTAAGCAGATATTATCCCCTCGATGATGTTTTTCTAACCATTCTATTTTTCACTACCTACAAATTCCATGTGCATTTTTAATCAAAGCACTCTTTATATAAGGTAGAGTGATGAAGGAGAATACTTTGATGATTGATACATAAGCTAAAGGGATCTTATTATGATGTGAGTGATAACTAACAATAAATGGATTGACAAGTTCTAGACTATCAGCAATTAGTTTACTAAATTTGAAATAAAAATAATTGTTTTTCATGATGACATGCATACATACACATATAGGGTGTGTATATATAAGTAGACTTGTTGTGCCCATGTCCTACATCAGTATATGTGCAGGTGTCAAGAAACATGTATGTGTTTTCTCTAGTTGCGCATCTATATAGTAATAATTAGAATTTATAACATTGTATAAGTCAGAAAAAGGCATAAACAAATAAAGTATGTGGCATTGGTATTGTATAGACAGGCTTCACACCATATCTATTGGTTTGTATAATATGACATCTCAATAATGAATTGTTGAGCTTCAAATGCATTACCAAGATTCACCATAACTGACACAACACTGAAATACAAACAGCAACATCAAAAATAAGTTAATTTATCATACTTACAACAAAGCTAGGGATACGAGACGTTTCCCTTATTTGAGTGTCAGAATTTTCAAATCCAGACAATTGGTTCCCTAAAGCGGTGCCATCAAGCCAAATGATAAATAAGCAGGGGAGGCTTCGAGCAAGCGGATACTGAGGAGCACTTGGTGTCAGAGCTAATTCAGACTTAGACTGGTCAAACTCTTGGGCCATAATAGGCCCAGACATGTCAGCGTCAATTGATACGGTTTCATTAATCTGTCTTGATGATTCTGTATGATCTGGAGACGCGTCTTCTGTTGGTATGTATGCCCTGAGAGCCAATCATGGGATGATTGGTGGGATACATTAAGATTGATTTGATAAACATCAAAGACAAGCTTCCAATTCTTTCTGGTTCAGTGATATGAGATAGTGATAGAACAGATTGAATGTCTAGAGAATGACAGTACTCAATGACATATGCCTTCAGGTTCAGGACCTGAATGATGAGATCATACGGATGCTAAAAGTTTGTACATTCTTGTTATGTCCCTAGTCGGATGTCATTATGGAAGGTAGATAGACAACAATGACACACAAGACTAGATTGTGGTGTTGGTTGATGACAGAATCTCATTAGTCATGATATAGAGATATCAAACCAAACACATAGGTACTTGTTAGAGAACAAGTGTACCGGACAGACCCACCATGATTTTGACACATGGAACCATGACATGGTAGTCACAGTCAGTACTCACAGTGATGGTGGTGAGTGTGATTCTTAGACCTGAAATCACTGCACTCAACACATGTCATTGGGCACACTTTGACATCATCAAACGCAGTCCTGAAACACGGGTTGTTATAAAGGTGATGATTGGGTGGCTTTGACACATGGGGCTTTTGAGGGGTGAGTGATAGATATGGAATTTGTCCCTCCTGAGGGAGTTTGATATCCAAGGCCACTTGATGAGTAGGATTGAAATAGGTGTGCGCACGCATGTGTGAATCAGTATGTGATATTGATGTCATACATATCTCGTTCAATCTACTCTGAGATCAAGAAAGTGAATGAACGTTGATAGGATGATTGTTCCATGCCTTGAGTTCATTCGGGATATCAGCGACAAAGGAATTATACATTCACTGTAACACCATTCATTGATTGTAGGATTAAAAGTTGTTCTCCAACTTTCTACTTTCACTTGGGTAGCACTGATGTGTGACTAGGCACCACTCTTTTCTTGTGAAGTCATAAGTGTTATGGAATTTCACTGCCAACGTGAAATGGACCTGCAGGGTCACACACATAGGATTTAACTTGGAAGAGGAGTGTTATCCATAAACAATGTTTAGATTGATTACTAAAGGAGTTTAGTAGTTCAATTAAACACTCAATTGATTGATAGCTCAAAATCATAGTGTTCAAGGTGTTGGACATATTGATTAGAGTATCGGATTGATTGAAATCGCAATTGACTGATTCTGCACAATCTACACTCCCAACCGATCGGCTCATGTGATGAACCGATCGGCTCAGCTTGGTGAACCGATCGGCTCAAGGACAGGGTGAACGATTGATTCATGTGTTGAAACGATCGGTTCAACTATTACAACCGGGCAAGTTGGGAAAGTAGGATTGGTGAGAATTTTCCTTGCGTTTCACTTGCCCAATTTGATTGGAACAAGGATTGTTTTCGATACCAATTAGAAACAAAAGTTGGAAAGTCAATCGGGAACTGATCAGGACCACGAACTGACCGGTTCAGAAAGTGAACCGACCGGCTCATGGGTCCCAACCGATCAGTTGAGTGTCAACCGACCAGATCAGGTCCCCAACCGACCATTTTAGAAATGAAACGATCGGTTCAGGTTGCGAGTTGGTTGTTTTTGTGAAAAATCTCGAACCCTTCTACTCCTACTTTAGTCTCATATTGCATGGGATGGAGAACCCTGTCCCATGACCCTCCTATATATAGGGGTATTGGGGGCTTCTCAAAGTACAACTCAGTGCAACCAGTTTCTCTGGAAAGTTGTCGTTCTCTCTGGTTTTGGTAACCGAGAGAGCCCGAGCAAGTGCTACCCATAAAGGGAGGCGTAGTAAGGGAAAGACAACTACAGTTGCAACTGGAGGCAGGAGAGTGTGTTGGTGACTAGTACGTCAACAGGAGGGTGCGACTCCTTCCAACTCCTTGTGGGACAAGGAGTGTGGAGTTCCAGGTGGTCTGTGTGGACGACTTCAGAGGCGGGAGGTTTTTTCCGCTCACGAGAACAACTGTCAACCCCGACAGTCCCTGTGAGAGGAGGAGTCTTCAGTCCCGATGCGACCAGGAGCTGCACAGACGCCGTCTAAGACCGGAGGTGAAGACCGCGCAAGGCGCGAGGTATTGTCGTCGAGCAAGCCTCGGGACAAGGTATGATTCCACAAACCATCCTTTTCTATTGTATAGACGTTGACGTGTTTCCTTGTTCCGGGTTTGGGGGAGAAAATTTTTGTTTCCGCTGCCTTCTCTGCATCCCCTAAAACCCAACAGTGGTATCAGAGCCACGTCAACTGCTCTATATTTTAGGAATATCGATATGATCAATTTTGGTTTGTCGCCTTTATTTATTGCATACGATGTGAATAAAATTGACTTTATGCATGTCCAATCCTAAATCCACAAATCCCAATTTACATATATGATATGTATTATGAATGCACTCGATACGCGTCGCCCTTAAATGAGTTTTGTGGTGGATGTATAGTGTGGTTATGGCCAATAAACCCTATCTGTGTATGGTTGTATGTGGTTGCTTGCATCTCAGTCTGCGCACCGATCTTACTTCTCCTATTCCTGATGTAACTCGAAATAATTCGATATTTCTTTCCTACCTTTGCTCCCCTCAAATGTAACTTGAGGTTTCTCTTTTAACAATGTAAAATATGATAGATTTTTATTTCCTATTATGTCAAAGAACGGCGGACATCCAGACGATCGGTTGACGTTCCAGACGATCGGTTCAAGGAGTGAGCCGATTGGTTGATGACAGGTTCGACGAGCGAGACGAGCGGGTGGTGGCCATGAGGAGATGTACGACGACCGGGTGAACCGATCGGTTGGAGGAGCCAACCGATCGGCTGGTGGCACCCAGACAACTGACCAGATCGAGCAGGTCACTCATGTGATGAGTTGATCTACTCAGAAGGCAAAGCACAGAGTTCATCTTGGACAGGTTGCATGTGATGTAGACCTAGATGACCGTGATTCCTCTTGGCTCGAGGAATCACATTAGGATGGCCATAATCATCACTTTTATCGTTTTTCATGTTTTCTGTGGGATATTGCATGTATATGATATGTACTATGTATTGTGGTGATTGGATATGTATATGTATATAAAAACCAAATCCCTCATTAAATATTGTTTTAGATTCCTTCCAAATGCGACACACGTGAAAAACTTGATCAACCAAGTGTGGGCACGCCCTAGCGTGGTGCACCATCTATCTCGTGGAAGCGTGAAGGGTGAATGTGTGGGTCTGCCCAAGCAGGCTGCATATTCATCGTGTTTGCTTTGGGTCGGACTTAACAAGGTGACCTAGATAGGATCTAGCACCTCGAGGCATGGAGATGCTCATGGCAAGGAGTTGCATATGACATCTTATCAAGAGTTGCATATGATGAAATTGGTAACAGTTTCCTACCTGATAGATCTATGTTGTCGGTGACATCCCTAGCTGGTCCATGACTTAGAGGATTTCAGGATCTTGCCCACTAGAAGGTTGTGCGCTGCAATCTTCCGAATTGATGGTGAGGGCTATCAATTTGAAGTAAAATAGTGGGAGCGATAATTAATTAAAGGTCTAATTTTATCGTCAACTTTTCAAATCAATCAAACAAGTCAAAAGAGTTTTGGACTAAAATTGCATATATTTCGTTTTGTTAAAATAAATGGTTAATCAACAAATCACTTTATTTGCAATCTCAAGACCAACAAATTAAATGGGAATAATTCCACGACTGGTTAGGATGATGAGAAGTGTTCTCAATCAAAGAGCGAAAGCTCTAAGTCCTAATTATACCAGAACTAGATGAACTTGATCCCACCACATCAATGGCTGAAAGTATGCTTATGGAAGCATACCGAGGATGACATTGATGAGGAGTGCTTGATGTTGTGTTCTCTGAACTATGAGTTGCAGAGACAACATGAGACATATGATGTCTCCAAGACACTGTCCTAGTATGTCATGACAGAAGGAGATCCAGTAAGGTATTCACACACTCAATGTGATTGGGTATGTGGAAAACCTGACAAACAAGGATTCCTTCTGAGCCAAGAGTTGGCTATTGGTATGATACTGCAATTGTTGTGAGAATCATACAATTCGTGATAAGCTACAACATGAACAACTTTGACAAGCGTTGACAGAGTTTTTGGACATGTTGAGGATAGTAGAGGCAAAGATGAAGAAAGACAAACCATAATCTTTGATGTGGTCAAAGAGAAAGGTAAATCTTAAGGGCAAGGATAAGGGCAAAGCAAAGAAGTGTTCTAATTCTAGCCAGCAATCCAAGCCGTCTTCAGCTTCAAGGCACATGGGGAAAGGGTGTATGAGGGAATTTCCCTCTATATCTGGAAGAACAAAAGAAGATGAAGGAGGGGATGGAAATGTCTACCTAAGGTATCATGAAATGAACTGCTTCTTTATCTGAGGTATATGATACCAAGATATGGATATGTCATATATGATATGCAAGATCCACAAAGAAGTGATGGCCTTTGTGAAAGGACCGAGAAAGAAGTACTCATTATTGGGACAAGTGTTTCTGCCATAGATAGGAGTATCTTTCAGTTCATTTCAGCCTAAAGGGCACGAAATAGAGTTGAGAACTGCTATTTCATATATTGCCAATAGATAGAAACACTTTATTTTTACATATTGTATGACAATGATGGCAATTAATAAAGTTGATGTTTCAATCTTAAAGATATGATCTTTGTGGCAATGCCTTGTTTATCTTATGATACATGGTATGCATAAGATAAAATGTTACCTAAAGTTATTGATAACTCAAACAATCAAATTAGCATAAATCATGAGAAATTCATTTCTAGTTTCCATGTGATGGATAAATCTAGACTCTTTTGGTTAGAAGAACCAGTAAGAGACATGAATATCTTGGATATGATTAATCAATCTTCACTAATGGTAGTGGGAGAATGATTATCCTATTAGGTATAATACATGAGATGTATTTACATACCTATTGGAGTAAATGCTAATACTTCAAATGGTGTTTAAAGAAATACCAATATGAATATCTTGAAGTGTTCAAGATTATCATAGATGAAGTGCAAATTTGGTAAAGTATTAATTCTTGATGAGATTAATGAATGAAAACTTGGACCAAATGTTTGAGATCCTTTTGAGTGATTATGATAGTGTATCATAGTGAACTCATGATCAAGGCATGGTGATGTCTAAATCAAGAAGGAATCATACTCTAAGGAGTTAGAGAATGATTATCAAATAACTGAATTCTTCTTAATAAAAGAATACCCCACACTAATAAAGGACATTAAGAATCACAAGGAGTTGTGAGTTCTTATATCCTTGATAGATACACCTCAATTATCTATGTGATGAGTTGTTCATGTGATGAGTCAACTATCTAGATGAATATGAGGAACCGAATTTTGAGTTTTGGTTTATGACCATTACATCTTAAATGATATCCATGTGAACCATAAGGTATGACCTTAATGGTAGCACCCATTGGATGAAATCCATAAGTGTGAATAAGTCTTAAGTGTTAAGGCACATGGATAAAATTTGAGAAGGATGATGCTTGTTAATTGCAACTTGATGACTAAGACATTTGGCATATGGATACTAAAACCGCATTCCTAAGAGGAATAAAACAAGGATGTGTACGGGACACAACCTATAAGGTTTATGAATCCACTAATGCAAATGAAGTCTATAAGTTACAATGGACTAATCAATGTGATTGATTGAGTACAAGCAACTCAGAATTGGATCTTTACTTTGATGATATATTCAAAGGGTTTGACTGATATATCAAAGATAAAGAAGGGATTTGTGATTTAGTGGGAGTGTGTTCACATTCCACATGTTGATGTGAAATGGAAATGTTCTAGAATGGAAATCCAAAAGTGGAAATTATCTTTAAGGAAGATAGAGATGTTTCCTATGTGATAGGAATAGAGATCTATAGAGATAGTTCTTGAAAACCTCTTGACCTAAAAAGAGAAAGCATACATTGGCAATCTGTACTGAAGGGTTCAGTATGCACAGATTCAGTGGGAGAAAACTTGTCCATGTTACATGGAGTCAGTATCCCAAGGCCAAGTGTCCAATTCTTATGAAGAATGGGAACACTAAGAATAGATGTGGATCTATCATGTATGCAATCATCCCATTATCTTGCATGTATCGACATGGCAAGAACAAAATGCATTCATCATCTTGTATGTAGGACATGGCAATATGATGTGCTCATCCTGATAACTCGTATGTGAGACATGACGAGTGGATGTCTGTCTACTTCTAGTAAGGGTTACTGGAATACCATGAGAACTTGATAAGTACTTGGGAAGTACTAGTTCTATGGAGATAAGGAAGAGTTTGATGTAAAGAGTTACATTGATGTGAACTTCCGAAAGGACAGAAAATTAATCACAAAATATATATAGGATATATAAAAGTGAAAGTTTGTGGATAATTGGAAATGTTCCAATAAAACCATTTAAAAGGAAATGCCGAGTATCTATGTGTTAGAGAACAGCTGTGGATACTATATGTATCTGGAAGTTCATGAGATGAACTTATAGATATTCCTCTCATTGATGACAAGTCTGGAATCCCTGATCATGCAATGTGGCTAAAGGTTAGAAAAGGAATACAAGATCGCATATTACGGCAACTCCATCTCATACATATGATGTACAGCGAAGAGATGAGAGACATGCAATTTATACTGACTTTGGCAAAGTGTTGCCATTACTCACTATATTGGTACTAGAGCACAGTAACATGTGGGACATGTTTGAAGATCACTATGAATATGATTCAAGGGTGATTGGCTCGCAATGCAAGTGGGAGTCTGTTGGTACGTATGCCCTAAGAGCCATCATGGGATGATTGATGGGATACATTAAGATTGATTTGATAAACATCAAAGGCAAGCTTCCAATTCTTTCTAGTTCAATCATATGAGATAGTGATAGAACAGATTGAATGTCTAGAGAATGACAGTACTCAATGACGTATGCCTTCAGGTTCAGGACCTGAATGATGAGATCATACGGATGCTAAGAGTTTGTACATTCTTGTTATGTCCCTAGTCGGATGTCATTATGTAAGGTAGATAGACAACAATGACACACAAGACTAGATTATGGTGTTGGTTGATGACAGAATCTCATTAGTCATGATATAGAGATATCAAACCAAACACATAGGTTACTTGTTAGAGAACAAGTGTACCGAACAGATCCACAGTGAGTTTGACACATGGAACCATGACATGGTAGTCACAGTCAGTACTCACAGTGATGGTGGTGAGTGTGATTCTTAGACCTGAAATCACTGCACTCAACACATGTCGTTGGGCACACTTTGACATCATCAAACGCAGTCCTAAAATATGGGTTGTTAAAAAGGTGATGATTGGGTGGCTTTGACACATGGGGCTTTTGAGGGGTGAGTGATAGATATGGGATTCGTCCCTCCTGAGAGAGTTTGATATCCAAGGCCACTTGATGAGTAGGATTGAAATAGGTGTGCGCACGCATGTGTGAATCAGTATGTGATATTGATGTCATACATATCTCGTTCAATATACTCTGAGATCAAGAAAGTGAATGAACATTGACATGATGACTGTTCCATGCCTTGAGTTCATTCGGGATATCAGCGACAAAGGAATTATACATTCACTGTAACACCATTCACGGATTGTTGGATTGAAAGTTGTTCTCCAACTTTCTACTTTCACTTGGGTAGCACGGATGTGTGACTAGGCACCGCTCTTTGCTTGTGAAGTCATAAGTGTTATGGACTTTCACTGCCAACATGAAATGGACCTGTAGGGTCACACACATAGGATTTAACCTGGAAGAGGAGTTTTATCCACAAACAATGTTTAGATTGATTACTAAAGGAGTTTAGTAGTTCAATTAAACACTCAATTGATTGATAGCTCAAAATCATAGTGTTCAAGGTGTTGGACAGATTGATTAGAGTATCGAATTGATTGAAATCACAATTGACTGATTCTGCACAATCTGCACTCCCAAACGATCGGCTCATGTGATGAAGCGATCGGCTCAGCTTGGTGAACCGATCGGCTCAGGTTATGAGTCGATCGGCTCAAGGACAGGGTGAACGATTGATTCATGTGTTGAAATGATCGGTTCAATTGTTACAACTGGGCAAGTTGGGAAAGTAGGATTGGTGAGAATTTTCCTTGCGTTTCACTTGCCCAATTTGATTGGAACAAGGATTGGTATTCTATACCAATTAGAAACAAACGTTAGAAAGTCAATCGGGAACTGATCAGGACCACGAACCGACCGATTCAGAAAGTGAACCAACTGGCTCATGGGTCCCAACTGATCGATTGAGTGTCAACCGATTGGCTCAGGTCCCCAACCGACCATTTCAGAAATGAAACGATCGGTTCAGGTTGTGAGTTGGTTGTTTTTGTGAAAAGTCTCGAACCCTTCTACTCCTGCTTTAGTCCCATATTGCCCAGGATGGAGAACCCTGTCCCATGACTCTCCTATATATAGGGGTATTAGGGGCTTATCAAAGTACAACTCAGTGCAACCAGTTGCTCTGGAATGTTGTCGTTCTCTCTGGTTTTGGTAACCGAGAGAGCCCGACCAAGTGCTACCCGCAAAGGGAGGCACAGCAAGGGAAAGACAACAACAGTTGCAACTGGAGGCAGGAGAGTGTGTTGGCGACTATTACGTCAACAGGAGGGTGTGAATCCTTCCAACTCCTTGTGGGAAAAGGAGTGTGGAGTTCCAGGTGGTCTGTGTGGACTACATCAGAGGCGGGAGGTTTCTGCCGCTCAGGAGAACAACTGTCAACCCCGACAGTCCCGGTGAGAGGAGGAGTCTTCAGTCCCGATGCGACCAGGAGCTGCACAGACACCATCCAAGACCAGAGGAGAAGACCGTGCAAGGCGTGAGGTATTGTCGCCGAGCAAGCCTCGGGACAAGGTATGATTCCACAAACCATACTTTCCTATTGTATAGACATTGACGCGTTTCCTTGTTCCGGGTTTGGGGGAGAAAATTTTTGTTTCCGCTGCCTTCTTTGCCTCCCCTAAAACCCAACATCTTCATGAACTGTGGTCGATGCATTTTGAGAGCTGCAAATGAAAAGGTCAGGAGGTGGAATAACAGACTCATCACTAAAAGTATTTTTCTTATTGCTTGAGAAAATCAATTATCATATTTTATTTGTGTTGCCAAAGGTATGAGTATATTAAAGGTTGAGTTGTACACATAGTGACGGTAACACATGGTAAACTGATTGAATACAAAAAAAATAAATGAACACACAGTCTCATAACTGTATTGCAAGAGCAAAAACTAAAGCATGAAGGTCAAAACAAAGCCAGGAAAGAAATAGAGGACAATCTTAAGATAAGACATTTTATTATTCATCTTGATGATTATATAGTGCCTTCAGAAGCTACATTCTTCCACTAGATCCCAAGGTAGGCAGTATTATTTAGGCAGGGTGAGGGCATTTATCAACAGGGTAAAATATAAATTACTAGTGTCATTCAACTATATATCTTGCACTTATTATGCAAACTAACTTAAATTTTGATTGTGTATTTCACTTATGACTATGCAAACTAACTTATTATGCGAACGGATGACTAACCGAACTGAATTGAATATGACTATGCTCGGCTTTCACTCAGCCCCAATCCAGTATAAACCTTGCGGGTATAAAAAAGTCACTCAAGAAATCAACAAAATAAGTTGTACTAGTTAACAAGTTGTACTAGTTAACAAGCAGTATTTAGTTGACTGGTAATTAGATTGTAATCATAGAAAGAAAATTGTGTCTTGAAGGTAAGTTACAAAATTAAAGAGAGAAATGGAATAGGATATACAAAGAAATGTGTAGTTCAAGTCAAAGAAATGTCATGACTATACGAAAAAAAACATGACTATCTTAATGACATGGACATTTACAATAATTTTCTTACATTCTTTTCAGAGATCACACTCAGTCAGCCCACCTAGGATAAAAAAATCTAAACAAATTAGGTTATTTGCTCGTATGGTGCAATCTCAACTCCATAAGAGATCATATATTAGGTAGCTTATGGGTTTCTCTTGTTTTGTCATGTAGTTCTCTAATCATTAAAATATTATTCTTATATGTTAATTTGGAGTTACTCTATTTGATGTTTAGTATAAAGTTGTATGTAAGGTAACTTAATGCTACTATGTAAGAAATAATAAATATGATTGAGTTGGAGTTTTGTAGATTATCTTTGTCAAATAAAAGTTACATCGACCACACATAAATGTTCTGTTGAAAGTACTTATTTTATCAATTCATCTAAAATAAATTTTTGACAATAAATTATGTATTTATATCTATGATCTTTACATTTACTTTTCAATATAAACACACATACTTTTTTGACAACAAATTATGAATTTTAATGTATGATCTTTACATTTAACTTGCAATATAAATACAAATTAGATTAATGTTGTGGGTCATACTTCAGATAATACAGTAAAAAATGGAAAGTAGTCACTTCTAGATTGGTAGTGTTGCATTCATTTCATTTAAACGACAAATAGATTAGTAACCACAGGTTTCATCTCAGATACATAGAGTGGATCACATTAAATTCACTATATAAGTGAGACATAGTTGTATTCAATATATTACAATCAAAACAACAATGTAAATCAGGGGGAAGCATACATCGCAGTGTCCAAATGCTATCCATGACAAAAACACTCATACAAAATGGATCCTACATACTTTATCTTAGACATGAGAAACAAGGTTGAAATTGAGGTTGACCCTCAAGCCTTGCTGTCAACTTTTTAATGATTCCTCGTAGAACTAGTTATATTTGGATCAGAAATCTTCCACAATTCCTCCTCAATGCAATGCCTTATTCTCCAATACAAGATATTATCCTACGTTTTGTTTCTGAATAGAAAACAGAGTCAACCTAAAACATGCTAATATGTGAATTCCTATCCAAATTTTTTATTGTGGTCAAAACAAAATAGAGGCATCAATCGTATACTTTAATGGGAAAATGTATAGTTTTTATGTGAATGGAGAAGATAAGCGATCTAGTCACCCTCTGACTGGAGTTTTGTGAGGCTACTTTGTTATATAAGCATGAAGATATCCCACTGTGTTTGATGCCTTCTCACACCGTTTGGATTGTGTTAGATAGAGACACCATGCTACTACTAACAACAACCTAACAACTGGACACGATAGAAGTAGGAGACTAGGACAACAAAGTGGATAATGCTACAATTAAGACCTCACAATATCCCAGCACCGGTGACATAGTTTAGGGAGGAATAAATAGATGATTATAAGTGTTCGTGAATGGGGAAGGGAGAAGGAAAGTCAATAGTTATGGGAGTCTATGAGGCGGAGAGAACTAAACAAAGTGTGGAAAAGGAAATCACACATATAGAAGAACTGTAGGAGAGATCTCAAGTGGATACAGACAAGCAATTGATAATAGAGATAGAAACTAACTAACTCGTGGATGGGTTCGGATTTGGGGGAGGAAGCAGAGACATGGAATTGGCGCCCATGATCTCATTATTGGCCCTACGATTAAAGAGGAGAAGAGCATACCTATTCGTTCTGATTTCCTTTCCACAGCAATGCATTCGCTCCTTCCCGCCGCTGCGTACCTTTTCTAGTTTCCGCTTCCCGCCACTATGCGAGGGCACGCCGAAAGTAGGGTTCCATTTCATTTGGGGAGATCGTCGTCGATGCCAACGACGGAAAGTAGAAAGTCGGTGAGGTCAGAAGAGAGGAGTTCAAGAGACAAAACTCATCGGCTCGTATCGTCTCCTCCTCATCTGCACACGGGATCGTGCCGCCGAGATCGTACCACTGATATAGAGCAGGGGTGGTTCGTGGGGGAGAAGTCGGGGGAGAGGGATTGCGGGGGAGAATTGCGGGCGGGGGAGTGGGGAAATGGAGCGAAGCCTGATTGCAGGCAAGTGGGCTGCCCACTATCAAATTGGCCAATTGAAATATCAAATTGGCATTTTTGAATTGCCACAAACCACATATATAAATGCCTTTAAAAATTACTATTTTTGAGAAAGTAAATAGTAAGGGGATTAGGGGCATTTTATATAAAGATGCCTGTAAATTAAATAAATAGTGGTATTTTTTATATATGCCACTAATGGGCATTTTTCCTGTAGTGCAATGACCGATCGTGGACTCTTTCTCTCTCCCTCCTTACTCTGGGGGTGGACCCAGTTAGGGTGCAAAGGCTAGTAAGGACGCGCCACATTGGCCGCCTCATGATCCTCTCTTGCAATTGGTGGCATGGGGCCCAACTACATGCGCCATGGTGCCTGGAGATGTCTGGAATCCGTGGATTGTGGGTCATCGCTTGCAGAGTGACTGCGGGTGTCCGCTAATCGTGGCTCACTTGTAGTATCGTTGACCGAGTGTGGGAGCAGCGGATTGGGCTTTGGATCGAGAATAAGCCCAATCTGGATGGTTGCTGCCCACGACACTCTCGCTCTCCATCAGATCTCGATCCAATGATCAGAATCCATCCAATCTAGGTAGATGTTCAAGAAATCATATCTTGGTGATGATCTATCCAAATATGTACATATTCTATACCATTTGCACCAAAAAATCAAGTTCTGTCTAATAAAAATGGTTTTAAAACATAAATCTACTTGTGGTTATCATGTTTTGTATAACAATGATCACTTTGATGCTTACCCTTGATTGATTGTGTGCCAATCCTTACCTTTGATTGAAATCAGTAAACTTTGATGATTGATGCACTAAGAGTCAAACTTGTTTATTTGAGCATCTTAATTTGACTCAATAATGTACTTTGAACCTTGAAACAAGCATATAATGGATGATTTGAGGATAAATCTCCAACCATTCTCATGTGTTGAATATTTTATGTTCAAAATTGATATGTAACCTCAAAATTAGTAACTTATCATACCTTGTGTACCTAATTGCTAACTGGATCATTCTTGTGCTCTAATGTGAATTGAACTCCCCAAAACTAACTTGAATTGTGATCTAATGCACGTGTTGATAACTAGATCCCTAATTTTACATGAACCTTGATTAAGTATGATCTATGATAAATTATAATTTTAAATCCATATCTAGTTGATGTTAACAAAAAAATAACTCAAGTGGGCCTCATCTATACTCTAATGGTGACAATTTTGCATGATTCTAACTCAATATGACTAATTATGCCAATGTTGATGGTTATGTTGACTAAGCTTTCTAGAATTTTATGATTGTGCTATTTAAGATCGTGTCATCCAAATCTTTTGACCCCTAATCTTGGTAGTAGTGTGTCACCCTAATATCTAAATGAATCCATGTTGTGTGATGTAGCTTAATTATGAACAAGGATGACCTAGTTTGAGATCATGAAATCAATGATGAATGATATGATACCTAGATCTAGGGGACACATCCAACCACCAAAATTATGATTAATGAGACCTAATCTTGTCGATCGTTAATGCAATTATACTTATGTGTAATCTCAGGATCAAATGATTGACTCTATTGCCAAGATCTAGTCAAAGCTGCTAATTGTGGGTTTCTAATTAAGTATCTTAATCTTGTACTCTACTCTTAAGGTATGCTTAATATCTTAACCCTACTATGTTATTGTCTTGTTTGTATATATGCTCCTATGAATGCTTGGCTAGGTAATAAATTGTTTGAGATACTTGTTCCCTATGATTAGTACATTCATTTTACTTGAGTTATGTTGAACAAACCTCGAACATAATTGAACTTGTCCATTATACTCACCTTGTGTGCCTTCCTATTTTGTCGATGTAAGGGTACAAGGTTGGGCGCCTTACTTGAGATGACAAGATAAGGTGGACCATGTCGGTAAAAGGGTGGTTAATCTTGAGCACCCTTATAGACCCTTCCATTGGGAAGTTGGTCATTGGCCATAATATTTTGTTAAGTATAATGGAAATGCACTTAAAACACACTTTCTATAAAACAATGTCGTTAAGTGTTCTTGCCTTATTTGTACTTCTTGCTTTATATTGTTTTTCTTGCCAAGAAAACTTTTATACTACTCTTATACTGTGGTTACATGTTTTTCATAGTGTACTTAATGCTTTAGCATTAACATGTTTTGTTTATCAAATTTGTAGTTCCCAAATGAATATTATTTGCACTCAAGACTCTAAGTTCTAAAATGAAATATGAATGAGTATGCTTGAATCTAGAAATGGGTACATATCTCTTATCTCCATGTTTAGTGACCTGTTATATCTTGTTGTTACTACTTTTACATTTATAATGCATGTGTGAATTATTTGTGCCATTTTACTAAAGAGCGCCCAAGTCCACTCACATTTGGCTTTGTAGCCATTTGGAGTGTGAACTTAAGGTTAAATATTGTTCTGTGACAAATGGTATCAGAGCTATACACATAGTCCTCTATATATGTTTAAGGTATAGCATATCTTAAGAACCTAGGGAGGACTAAAAATCCTTTCCCTCAAGTTTAGAGAGTCTTCTAGCATCTCATCCCTTCCTTAAGGACCACCTAATCCTCCCAAGTAGATGATGATTAGGTAGTCTTCTCATCTCCTCATGTGATTCTTCTCTCACGACTATCAATCACATGAACTCTTGATTATGGGTAGCTTATGTATGGGGAAAACTAAAATTCGAATAATTGGTAAAATTTGAGAAAAACAATGATGATGTCATGATATTTAATTGAAAACTTGATTATGATTAATGAAGTACTCTTGTAGTTAAGCATTCATGTATGACCTCTCAGATAATGTTAACTCAATTATACCAAATCTTGACTACATGCTCTCTATGTTTGAGATAAAATGATAATAATATTGATATGATGAGATAAGGAGGATGCTTACCTTAGACCTCATGTTGGATGAGGTCCCTATTTGATTAAGTCCATGATGCCTTATTTTTTACCAAACCTCAAACATGATCAAGCAAAATGCTTCCTTATTTTGATATGTACCATGATTATGTCCTGAAATGAATATGCTTTATGACTCTCAAATCATGATGAAAGAATTTGATACAAGAGACATCTTCCTTATTGATCTATGTGACTCTTAGTAATCTCAATTTGGAATAATTTGATTGACATGCATCTCACTCTTTCCTTATAACACTATAAATCTTAGACTACTCCATTAGACTTCTCAATTTCTAAAATATGCCTTCACCTTGATCATGAAAAAAAAGGAACACGATTATGACCTCGATATTGCAAAATCTTGAAATATGGTTGGCTTTTTATGATCTTGATCTTTGATATTGTGACTCTATGAAGAATGTTGTGATGATTGATACTCTCCCTAATTGGACATGCCTGATGGATCATGCCTAATATAAACCAATGTGCTAGATTGGGGTGGTAGTTGACTTATGACTCTCCTAACTAGGTCACATCCCTATTATGACTGCCTCTAAATTTTCATCGTGTGTATTATTTAGAGTTTGTAAAGGTAACCCTTTCCACTTGATTGTGATTTCCTTACCTCAGTCCCTAATAGGTCAAATATAGGATGATGTTGATACTCAATCTTGAATAATGCTTTAAGCCCTAGGGTGGAAACCATCATAGATCGTATTCAAAGAAGAAGGTTGTCTAATCCACAGTGGAGTCTGAAGTTTGAGAATAGAAAATGCAACATAGTTGCAGACGCTCTCGCCAAATTTCATCAAAAGCACAAAACAGGCTGCTTTGATTATAGCAGGCCGTTTGAATGTATCTGATCATCCTTGTACGTAGAAAAATGTAATGGTAGTAGCACTACCAAGTTTATATCTCATTCCAATATGTACTCATGTACTCATTTTCCGTATTGGCTTGCAAGAGGAGGGCAAGATGAATAAAATAGCCTCCTGGTTCCCCCCCCCAAAAAAAATTTAATGCTTTAATGGGGATCTTAAAATATGATGGTGTTGAGCTTGTGGTTGACTTCCTACAAAGACCTAGGTCTAGATCATTCATTAACACTGACTACCATGATAATGAATTCGATATTGATATCTCAAAATGTTGCTTGGATAATGCTTGAAATGTTGCTCGATTGTAACTTGATTGTTGTATATGGATGAATGATCACCTTTATGTATACATAGAACTCTAAACCCTAGCTTCAAAATGTTTGGAACTATAACTTTGATGTCCGAACTAGACACTCGACATTGATTTGTGAAATCTTAACTCATTATTATTGATCTTAATATTGACTTGTCTCCTATAATAACTCTATTTGGAGCTTGAGATCACCCTCGATATATGACTGATGACTTTCATGTTCCCAAATATCAAAAACTTATAATAATGATTATGTTAACTCACTCAATTTATGACTTAGGGTTAAGCTCCATGTGCACTAGGGTGAGACCTTCCATCAATTTTGAGCACAAAATCATGATGTTGAAATATGAAGTTTCTCTCGAATTATTGAAATATGAATTCTCGATCATGGATGTATTACCCCACCTAGGTCAAAATAGAAGATAAGACCCTAAATGTTGGGAAAGAGAGTCTTTCCTTACTCTTGAACTCTATCCAATTAACTTGAAATGTGAACTCTCCAAATTTGGTGATATAGGATAATCTCTCCATAATTATGACTCATGTGATGATACTTCTAATTTGATGATCTATGTAACTATATGTTGACCATGATGCTCGATTTCTTGATTTTGGAATGAGATGCATATTGTAAATGGTGATGATACCTTATCAGAATACTATGATGATCTTGATTTTGAATGGGAAAACTCAATCTCGATTAATGACTTGACTTAATTTTGGGTACAAAAATTCTTTTTAGGTGGGGAGGATATGATAACATGGATTTTCTCTCATTTAACTTATGTATATCTTGACTCATTAGATGATCTAATGTACTCAAAAACACCCCTCACTCTCAATTTGATGACTTTGAGTCACCTTATACTCAATTGATGAGTTGATTTTGATTAAACATCACTTTGTACTTGTACATAACTTTAATTTGAGTTTTTAAGTAAGTATCATGCTTATTATGTATCATCAACTTGTAATCAAAATTGAATCCAAATGAACTCTTCTTTCTACCAAATGTATTTCATGATGTAGATGATTCAATTATGAATCCAACGACCCTAGTATCACCTCAATCAAAGTCATAAATCACAAGATATGGCCATTTGAACTTTGCTATTTTTAATCTTTGTTTTAACATTGATTTGGCTCAATTTGAGCCTAATTGGGCCCAATATGGGACACGGTCCAGCCAAGATGGGTGCCTTCCTTTCACTTTTACACATCACCTCTTGCCTCTAAGCCAATAGGAGATCACGATTTGTTTTTTCTTAGATACAACTCATAGCTTTCCATGACACCAATCTGTTTCTTTTGTATCCCCTATCACTGATGTTGGATCTCCTACCCATGAATTACAAATCAATCTAACGGTCATGGTGTTATCTCCCCCACCTGCTCCCAAGAATAGGAGCAGGAGGATGGATCTTGCTTTCCACCACACTTGCAATCCATTTTCACTTGTATTTGAAGCCTCCATTCTCGCTCTTTCTCTCCCTTTCTTTTCCCCCTTTCATTCACACCCTCTCCCAAGTATTTTCATGCCTTCTAGCTCAAGCTTTAGCTCCTACTTCTACCTCTATTCATGGTGGACCCCACTATCACCTCCATTTGGGGCTTTTGCCTTTAGTCTTCCCCGCACAAAACCCACCCTAGAACCGGCCTCACGCTAACCTTTTGAACTCAGACATATAATTTTAATGGGCTATGGTGCCCTCTTCCATGGTCTCCTACCTCTCCCATTGTGGCCCTCCACCTCAGATCCACCACGACAGGGTTGGGCGTGTCTCCACTGAAGGAGATTACGATCTGATCATCAGATCGTCAACCTATGGCCAATCATTGGCTCTCTCTCTCCCTCCTTACTTTGAGGGTTGACCCAATCAGGGTGCAAAGGCCATTAAGGGTGTGCCACATGAGCGGCCTCACAATCCTCTCTCATGATGGATGGCTTAGCAGACCAGCTACATGCGTCGTGGCTCCTGGCTATGACTGGAAGCTGTGGATTGTGGGTCACTGCTCACGGAGTGACTGTGGGCGTCTTTTGATTGTGGCTCGCTTGCTGTGCTACTGACCGGGCTGAGAAGCAGTGGATTGGGCTTTGTATCAAGAACAAGCCCAATCCAAATGTTGTCTGCCAACGATACTCACTCTCTCTCCATTAGATCTCGATCCAATGATCAGAATCCATCCAATCAAGGTAAATGTTCAAAAAAATCATATCTTGGTGATGCTCTATACAAATATGAACTTATTATATACCATTTTGATAAGAAAATCGAACCCTATCCAATAAAAATGGTCTCAAAACCTAAATCTACTTGTGGTTATGTTGGTTTGTCTAATGGTGATCACTTTGAAGCTTACCCTTGATTGATTGTGCCCCAATCCTTACCTTTGATTGAAATCAATAACTTTTGATGCTTGATGCACTAAGAGTCGAACCTATTTATTCTAGCATCTTAATTTGACTCAATGATGAACTTTGAACCTTAAAACTAGGTTATAATGGATACTTTGATGATAAATCTCTGACCTTGCTCATGTGTTGAATCTTTTATGTTCAAACTATATATGAAACCTCAAAATCAGTAACTTATCATACCTTGTATACCTAATTGCTATGTGTATCATTCTTGTGCTCTAATTTGAATCAAACTCCCCAAACCTGACTTGAATTGTGATCTAATGCACATTTTGATAACTAGATCCCTAATTTTACATGAACCTTGATTAATGATTATCTATAATACATTGTGAATTCAAATCAAAATCGTGATAATGTTAATGAAACATAACTAAAGTGGGCCCCATATATACTCTAATGGTAATAATCTTGCATGATTATAACTCGATATGACTAATTATGCCAATGTTGATGGTTATATTGACTAAGCTTTCTAGAACCTTATGATTGCGCCATTTAAGATCATGCAATCCAAATCTTATGACCCATAATCTTGGTAGTAGTGTGTCACCCTAATATCTAAATGAATCCATGCTCTGTGATTTAGCTTAATTATGAAAAAGCATGACCTAGTTTGAGATCATGAAATCAATGATGAATGATATGATACCTATATCTAGGGGACACATCCATCCACCACCGTTATGATTAATGAGACCTAATCTTGTCGATCATTAATCCAATTATACTTATGTGTAATCTCAGGATCAAATGATTGACTCTATTGCCAAGATCTAGTCAGAGCTGCTAATTGTGGGTTTCTAATCAAGTATCTTAATCTTGTACTCTACTCTTAAGGTATGCTTAATCTCTTAACCCTACTATGTTATTGGCTTGTTTGTATCTATGCTTGTATGAATGCTTGACTAGGTAATTACTTGTTTATGCTACTTGTTCCCTATGATTAGTACATTCATTTTTCTTGAGTTATGTTAAACAAACTTCGAACATAATTGAACTTGGTTATTATACTAACCTTTTATACCTGCCTATTTTGTTAGGGTAAGGGCATAAGGTTGGGCACCTTACTTGAGATGTCAAGATAAGGCAGACTATGTCAATAAAAGGGTTGTCTAATCTTGAGCACCCTTACAGACCCTTCCAATGGGAAGTTGGTCATTGGCCATAATATGTTGTTAAGTATAATGGAAATGTACTTAAAACACATTTTCTATAAAACAATGTCGTTAAGTGTTTTGGCCTTGTTTCTACTTCTTGCATTATATGAATTTTCTATGCAAGTAAACTTTCATACTACTCTGAAGTTGTGGTTACATGTTTTTCATAGTGTACTTAATGCTTTAGCATTAATATTTTTATTTATCAAATTTGTAGTTCTCAAATGAAGATCCACTGCATTCAAGACACTAAGGTCTGAAATGAAATATGAATGAGTATGCTTGAATCTAGAAATGGGTACATATCTCTTATCTCCATGTTTAGTATCTTGTTATATTTTTTTGTTACTACTTTTATATATATTTTGTCTATTTGAAATATTTGTGCCATTTTACGGATGGGCGCCCAAGTCTACTCGCCATTGGCTTAGTAGACATTATAAGTATGGACTTAGGGTAACAAATAGTTCCCTAACATTTTCTCTCTGAGGTAAAAGTCTGGCAACCACTTTGTATCCCAAGTTGTCTCAAAAGGTTTATCTCACCGTTTGGGTTGTACCCCTTTATATAAGAGAGTCGTGAACTTGTAAAAACTTGATTCCAATATCTTTCCTAATCATATTCAAAAAAATAATTTAGTGTTAAAAATTTCAACTGGATTATGATGGCCTGATCATGTTTCTTGATCTTCCCATCATAGTCTCTGATCACGCGATCATGTTAGTTGATCAGTCGGCCAGGAAGTTCATATCCATATTTGAATTTCTTTCAAATTTCAAAATTTCCTTGTAACATTGTGATGTCCTACTAGGTTTCCTGATCAGCCAACCACATCATTCGAGTGGAAATTCAGTCAACTAATTGACAATCAATTGATCTATTGATCCAATCAATTTGATCGACCGATCTAAACTTGACAGACAGGTGGGTGGGTTGGGTTTGGGTTGTCTCATTGCAAGTTTGGGTCTAGTGGGTGGGGGTCAAAAAGATAAATTTTAAAGGGGGTGGAAGAAAAGCACACCCAAGCCCTACCCAACAGGTTGTGGGTTGATCCGCAAGTGCCCATATAGAATGTGTCCAATCTGCAATATATTGTTGATTACTTATTTTAACACTAAAAAACCATTAAAATAAATAATAACTATTCTTTTTATGTCAAATATAGTAAAAAAACAAGCAAGTACTACATCTGACATCAATTCAATCGATTGGTTGTTGACTTATGTTTATAAAAATTACGCAATAAAATATATTATCTAGATGCTAAATTTTGATGTAAAATAGGAAACATATATGTAATTTTCACACATAAAGTATCACACAAACTAATGTATAATTTTGTCACTTAACATTACACATTCCTAGTATTACAAATAATTGGGCTTGTCTAATGCAAACACAAAATAATGAAAATACAATTGTTACAATTAAGGTATAAATGTAACTTAATATCTTATTATGTGTACGTGCATTATATATATATATATATATATATATATATATATATATATATACCAGTTAACTAGGTCACCCATGAAATCTTCTATATAAACATGTCGGTATAAGTTTGGGTAATTTTCAACAAATTGTAAATTTTATCATTGATTCCTAACTTAAATAGGTCGACCCATGGGTACCAGAAGATTTGACCGAATTTTATAGGTATAGACCGACCAGGCATTATGGTCGCCTGATCAGAGGGTTAATCAGCTTGTTCATGATTTAGAGTGATTCTTATAATATATTTGATTGTGAACATCAATTCTCTTATTCATCCTTATGTTAGTGATCTGGTATGTTCGTAATTATGTTGGTAGTGATGTTCAAAACAATACAATAAAATAAAAGTGTCTAGCCATACATTATTTCCACCTAAGTAATGGGAATGAGTTACAGAACAACTACAACCTATAAATGGATCAATGTTTCAATAACTGTGTAATTCTTTTTTCATGTATATCTATATTGAAACCAAGGTAGGGAATGTCATCCATTTAATATTCAATCTATGTTCCTTGAACTAGAACATACTCTTTGATATGATGTGAGCTCCATATCATATATTGACTCACATGAGTATGACCATCTATGTCAAGTTATCTCTCTAATCAAGTGATTAGTGATACCATTCCAAAGAGGGATAAATATCATCTAGATTACTCATAATATGCATCATTTACTAATTCAACACTTTTTCTTGCAACTTGTATTTTACATCACATGGGGCCAGTGTCAAAGTACATAAAACAACATGTGTTATTGCATTGGATTCAGGTCTAACTTGAACACATAATATTCATCTCCATTATACAAACCTTGTGCACCTTCCAGTAGTCTCAGGGTAAGGATAAAAGGATGGGTGTCTTACTTGAGTTTTCAAGATAGGGAGGACCATGTGGATACAAGGATTAGCTCTTGGCGATGGTCTTGAGGTCCCTTACGAATAGGTTTAGCTAATCTTGAGCACCCTCACAGACCCTTTTTATGGGAAGATGGTCAAAGGCCTTATGATGAATGATGTTGTTGGTATAATTGGAGTAAATTGACTAAAAGATGGGTTCTTGCTTTGCTAAGTAATTAATTCATTTATTTCTCATTCGTTACTTTTGTAAATATTGTCAAATTATGCAAAGTTTATATATACATGTATTTTCCTACCATGTACTCGACACCTTATGTGTTTACCCACTTTTTCACATATATTTTAGGTTCAAAGATAGCTTGGGAGTTGATGGCTTGTGAACATATGTTCAGGTGTACTTGTTATAAGATCCTAACTAGTGTACATGAGTTGACTGGTATAAATTGCATCTCAGTCGGTAATTGAAATCTTTCAATAAATGATGTTGCATAATATACTTGTTGATTATTGAGAACATGTTGGTGCATTTATCTTGTTACTTGTTCATTTATTCTAAGCATTTAATGCTTCCACATTTTGTCTTTGGTATTTGTTTAGTTCAAGGGACTGGGATTCAGGTTCCTTGACATAAGCTACTTTTGCTAAGAGTATATCTTAAAATGAATATTATAAAAGTTTCCAGGACATATACACAAGGCATGCCACTAGAAAACTCCCTTCTTAGATATGTTCACATCAATTAGCACAGATATAAAGTGGGTACTGAAACCTTAAAAAAGACTAGTTATTATTAACAACAATTTATTTTTAAGAATGCATTTTATACGAGTGATGAATGTATATTGATCGTAATTTAGTTGCATTTTCATCTTGTTTTAAATTTTACCTTACACTTTATTATTTTTATGCTAATATTTTATTATTTTGATATAACTCCTTGATTTTCATGGTCGCCATTATTCCTTCACCGATCTATCTAATGTTATCTCATCAGGTCATGTCCAGGCCAAAGGAGGAAGATCACGACCATCAGGGTCAACCTTGAGGAACATCTTGGATGTGCTATGTTTCTCCATCTACTTCTTTTGTCTCCAAGCTTGAAGGCAGGCACCCACACATCATGGGTACACCTTCATTTTCTACTATTACAACGACTTTCTCCCTCTCTTTCCCTATTAATCTTATCACTAATGCCCTGAGCGACTAGTCTCCTTCCTAGGTGCAGTAGCCCTGATACCAATTTTATTTTTCTCTAATGCATGTATTTATGTGAACCTTGCAATGTTTTGAAACATATGTTCAATTTTTGTAAATCTTGTTTGGCAGACTAGTTTGCATGCTTACAAAACCTTGGGTGTAGAGAACTTCAAATCAACTATCTTAGATATTTTATGTCTCATTGTAACCCTTGATGAATACTTCAGATACATATTTTCTAAGGCAATGTGTACATGTCCTCTTGGTAGTGTGACATCAATCCTAGAGCAATATCAATCCAGATTGAGTCCTTATTCTAGAAAGATTGGATTTACCCAACTTCGACATTTGTATGTTTATGCTTTTTCTAATGTAGTGATAGAGTGAACATGTGTATAGGATGTGAAACCCATCCACCCAGTATTGTCATCCATTTGAAATTTTAAACTTTCTTCCTACCTTTTTATTGTTGTAATCTTTGGGTAATCAACCATTATTAACTTTTCTTCTGAGTACTACTTTTTCTCAAATACTTTGATCAGATGATTCTTAAATATTTTGGCTATGCAGTTTGATACTACACTATACTACAATAAAATTTGTTCACTTGCGGATGGGATTGGTCATATGCTTGAGTTAGGTAAAATTTGGGGAGTTCATCCCTGGTTAATATGGTGTGTAAGAAAATCATGTCTTAGTGAGCATAATGGACATGCATCAATAGAAACATATTTTGTTTTCTAACCCATTGAGAGGAATTGTTCAATTTTTTCCATTTTGGAACATATCCTATATTGTATATGTAACAAGGAATACTTTGAAACTGGTTTATTTCTACTATAGTTTTATTTTAGGCCATGATTATATACATTACATATATGATCATTAGCATAGACCCGATCATCTTGAATCAAATATGGAATTGACATAAACTAAAGAAATCATACTAGTAGAGAAATGTGTGACAAGAAACTTATTATACAACTTGAGTCTAAACTTCCTTGCATCACTTGTTTTCCATTTGACTACATACTTGATGTCCTAATCTTGTCAATGGCTTCACAAGTTCCGCATAATATATTTTGCTCATTCTTTGGAACTTTTGAAAAGGTATGAGCTTACACTTGTTTGTACCCATAAAATGTGGTGGATAAGGGTATGGATAATTTCCCACTACACCAATAATTTTATCCTTTCCTTATTCTTACCATCTTAACTACAGGATAAACAGGAAGGGTAAGGGCACATCAAGGAATTCTTGTGACTACAAAAGATATGTCATTATCAACAGAAAATGTTTGCTTAAATAATGTACATACTTAAATTATACGTCATGTTCTTTGTGATGATTAGTAGTAATCCAAAATGAATGTGACTAGTCTAATACCACATATACACTAGGTATGTATAAAATATACTACCAAGACAATGCATGTTGCATACACAACTTAGTACTCTAAATGTTATTGTAAGGACAACCATATCAGCCCCAAAAATAAGTAGAAAATGACACTTGTATGGTAGTACAGAGTTCAAACATCAGTAAACTTCATTGCATAGAAGTGTATTTTACACTATCCAAAGTGCTTGTATATACACAATCAAATCTTCACAAAGAAATATATAATGCCAGCACAAACATATAATAACCATACATAAAGTACAAAATTAGACCCAAAGATAGTAAATTTACCCCTGTGAATAATATTAAATGGTATGTACATTGTATAGTTTGTTGTTTTATACATTAATTCCTGAGACCTTGTAATGTTGTTGTAAAAAAATAAACAAGTATCTTAATTAGAAGTAGAAAATATTTCCTTTTATAGTACCATGCGATGCACATATAGTATCAGATGATCCTTAAATATTGTAAAACATAACTAATATAATGAATTATTAAAAGAATATCACATGTAACAAGTTAGTAGGTATCGTTAGTGGTTTATCCTTACCGTTATCCAATAAGGAAGCAGGTAGAGGGTAAACGTATAGCACTACAGAGAAATTATTTGTCCTTGTCCTTATTCTTATCCTAAACTTAAAGTGTATGGATAAAGGATAAACAAGTTTTTCAATATATTGGCAGCTCTAATTTAAATACAAACATGGTTCCAAAGTGGTTTAATAAGTTGTTATGATTTATAAGAGATGAACAATTCTGTAGAGATTTTATAAATTTGTTTTAATACAATGACGATAACACCAACATTAATATTTTCGATTGTTAATTGTCAATGCAACGCAATCATGCCTATGTAAGCGTTAAACAATACCTACTACGTAATCATTTCTACGTCAAAGATGATTCCCATCATCGTCCCATGTAGTCTTCCTCCGGTATTAGGAATTCCACCAATTTCAAAACCATCACAAATCCCACAGCCATGATTCTCATTACGACCCTTGACTCATGATTCCCATTACATCAACTTGATGTGTTTGAATGCGGTTCACAGAAATAAACAGTACGCGTTTGAATTTGAATGCGGTTCACAAAAATAAACAGTACGATTTTGAATGTCAGATCACACAAATAAACACTATGCTCTTAAAGAACATAAATCATATAATTATGTGGTTTAATGTGGTTCTTAGAAAACAAACACGATGTCTTTAAAGAAAATAATGTTTTAGAAAATATGGACTGCGAAAAATATTTTGAAGTTGAACCAGGCTCACAAGTTTCAAGTATTTTATGGAGGGTTTGAGATTATTTACGGATATGATGATTTCTTATAGGATTTTACTACATTACCTATATATAATACCGTTGATATCACTGTTAATACGTTCATGTAGTATTTCTTGTCATCATTATGTTTAGTGTGTTTTTTAAGTAAGCTTATGTTCAAATTCATAAAAGTGATTACTTTAATTCTCAAAATCAAATTAAACACCTTTATAATTATCATCTCATTATTTGAGTGGAGGTATTTCCATGTGATCATAGGATTGGGAGGGGATTTAGTTCATACATATTCTCATGGTGGTGTTAGATTCACAATGTTGAATTGAACACTTGGGGAAGGGAGTCAAAGGGTATAGTATTAAGTGGACAATAATAATTCTTTGAACGGCACTGAAGTTCTGTTTAATCTTATGTGCCATATCATGTTAAGATATGATGTATGAACATAGTGGGCTGTTACATTGTATCATTCATTTGACTTATATAAGATTGATCCTTTAGTAGACGATATAGAGTTATATGTATATTAGAATGAGTTTTAAGGAGCAACTAGAATACTTGAACACAAAACAACCAAAACAACTCCATCCAAGGGTGTCTAGGCATGGAAAGCATGGTCAAAAGGCCAGGAGCAAAATTCAATTATAAGAGGGAGGATGATAGGAACCTTTGTTTTACTTAAAAATAAAAACAAAAATTTAAATCTTGAGTTCATAGAAAGTGTTCAGTTTGGGTTAGTTAAGTAAACAAAATAAGAAAACCAATGTAAGAAACGTGATTAAGTTGTCTAAAGTCTTTGAGGACATTACTTGACTGTGGATTTTCTATCGTCATGCATTTTTTTTGGGAGGGAGAAATCCACTAGATGAAAATCTAAGGCTTTTTCTTTTACAACTTTCATGAGTAGTTGATTTTGGAAAACAATACTACAATTTTGTGCATAATCCAGTGAGGTTGGGTCATTCACATAAGGAGTAGAGTGGGTTATGTCGTACAATAATTTGTATGAAATAGGTCATCGGGTAGTAATGTAGGTTTCTTGTCTCTTACATTAGTGCCAGGAAATACTTCTCAATAGTATTGTATTGGGCTTAGGGTCATTAAACTTATGAATGATAGTAGATGGAACATTCAACATTGATGTGAACTGGCTCAAAACTCCTTCCATTTATGTTTCATAGATGGATAGTAAAAGGGTGAGAGGATGCCATGGAATTGTGGGTATTAGAATATGGCCTTGTCAGGTAGTTTTTAAGCTTGTAGAGAAACTTTCCAACTATTCATTTTTTGGTTGTATAACCTAAGATCCAATCATATGATGATTTTAATGGTACACAAAGTTACATGGTTTTATTAATAATAAAGGAACTTCATGTTCTTATGTATACTTTAATATAATATAATAGTAGAACAATGTAGTGTCCTAAGAATGTAATACTCAATGACATGTAATTTTGGGTTGAGGACCTGAACATGGGTTAACATGTATGTTGAGAGTATTCACTCTTTTCTAAGTCCCTTGTCAAATATTATTGTGGAACCTAGGAAAAAATAATACATAACACTAATGTGGGAGTTGACTGATGATGATGTCTCACTGGTCATGATGTTAGATATCAAGTCAAACACATAGGTACTTGATGTTATACAAGTGTTGACTTCTCAATCCACATGAAATAACAAAGGTGATATGTGTAGAGGGTGACAACAAGTGGAAAAAGGAATGGTAAGACAAAAGTGGTAATTTGTGTTTTTCTTCACACTCTTATTCAAAAACTATTTCTAATGCTTCCATAGTGCATTACTAACTTTCTTATACATGTTTGGATATGGCTTATAATTTTATCATGCCTCTAGATATGTTTTTCCTATATACATATGAGCCTTTGGATAGTAGATTTGTCGGTCGAGTTTGTCCTGTTTGAAACTCGATCGATAGGCACCAATGGGTGTTGCCAACAACTGTCATCAGTCGAGTTGTCAATACACAGAACTCGACCGAAAATACTGTGTACAGAATATATAGTTGGATTTTTGGATGAGAATTTCCCTCTCAACTAGACTTTCTCAACCAATAGTCTTATTCTTTGGCACTCCCTTGGTACCTTTATATATGCACATTGCCATGTTTCAAATTTCCTATCTTCCATACAACTCTATCTTTCTAATTTCTCTAAATTGGTATATCTATATCTTGAAATTACTTGATTTGAGTTGCTTTGTAGGTTTTGATGATGATCGCCTTGGATCTCTTGGTTGTATCTAAAATTGCTTCCATTGTACTCTTACTTGCTACATCTATCTAGGTGTATATCTTGTGTTGATACAACCTTTCATGCTTGATTGAGTAATGATGCATATTTGTATGTGAGTTATATCCTTTCATGCTTCTAAAATTGCATATCTCTTTGTTTGGATATATCTCTACATTTACTCATAGCTTGCTTTATCTTGTGGTATAGCTTGCTATGATCTAGGTCCTACTAGTAGTCCTAACTTGTGATAACATCTACTAGTGGTTCACATACATGTAGTTCTAACCTTGTTTATAATTGGTATCTTTGCTCATCTAGTGGTATTTCACTATATGCTATGCTTGTATCTTGTTTCATACTTGGTCAAGCTTGTTCATTGAATTGGATATCTATTATCTTGAGTTGCTTGCATAACGTTGTGATGCAGGATACATAAGTCTACATTATATGTAGAAATTGGAGTATTTTTTGGATTTCATGCAGCTTTTGCTCCAGTTTCAGTGTTTGGTGCAAGACTAGTGTTTTTTATGCAGAAACGTCCTTCTGAGCGAGGCTCATTTCCGTGCCATGATCCCTGACACTTTTTAGGAAAATGTGGTCATCTTGAGGGTCAAAATTGCAATTTATTATTTTTCTACATCACTTTATCTTATTTTTAGGGCTGTTCAAGTGCATGCTTTAACTTGCTTTTATTTCTATGCTTGGACAAGCCCCTATCTGTGCTCTTCTACTCTCATTATATAAATTTTTGTTATCTCCTTTCTCTTAACAAGTGGTGTTTCTTATTTCTTCAAACCCCCACTTTTTGAAATGACAAAGGGGGAGAAAGATATGTCTTCTTTTGACAAAATAGGGAGAAGGCATGTCTTACATGAAGAGGAGAAGCATGTCCATGTAAAGGGGAGAAGGTAAATGGGAGAAGACATATATGTGTAGAACATATATGAGTAGAATACATAATATTCTATAAATGTTATGAAAGCTAACCATGCAGGAGAAATAACATCAATTTATGGGGAGTATGAGAACTCCACTAGCATCAATTAAGGGGGAGCATATGAACTCAATTCTATTGAAACCCCTAGGTTTCTCCAAAGATATGACATTACTTAAATGCTTTCAATATATTTATGGAATGGTTTGTCATCTTCAAAAAGGGGGAGAATGTTGACTCAAGGTCTAAATTGACTAAACCCTTGTTTTGATGATGACTAAACCATTCCAATTAATTATGTCTAATATTTCTACTTGAGTGATTTTAGATTAGGTATAGACACACTCCAAATGCCCTAACTTGGGCATCTCAACTTGGAGAAAAGACAAGTCAAAGTCTATACAAGTGCATGTTTTTGTAACATGATGTAAATCCTTTAGAATCATGTTGTAAATCACTTGTAATGATTCTATGACTTGTAATTAAGCTTAGAAAAAATCAGGAGCACTTAGATCGAATATTTAAGCACTCAAAAGCCATTTTTTAAAATTCACATCAGGTTGTACATCGGTCGAGTTACAAACTCGACTGATCCTGATTGGATCTTGAAAATGACTTTTGATTGGTCGAGTTTACACTTCACAAAACTCAGCCGATCCCTCTACTGACCAAAACTGATTTAAGTGAATCGATCGAGTTACCCCAAGATAAACTCGACCGATGGCCTAAACTGGTCTTGTCTTTTAGTGGGATCGGTCGAGTTACCTTTATAGAAACTCGAACGATTACACTGTATGGAAAAGTATAGAAAAGTATTTCTAGCCATTGTGGAGTTGTAACAAGTGAAAATATATCCGTTGTATGTCACAAAATGGCTAGTTTTTGTTTTCTTAAGTGTTCCCAAAGGATAAGGGGAATCCCCAGCTATAAATAGGACCCCTTCGACTTCATTCTAAGGTAGAGCATTCAATGCAAAACTCTATGTGAGTTCCTGTTCTATAGTTGAGTGCTTCCTACAGCCTCCTTTCTCTCTCTAAGCTTCATCACTTGTTATATTCGTTAGAGTGAGTAGGAAATCTATAAGAGAGCTAGTCCTACATGTATATCTTGTGAGGCTCTCCCTTCCACCACCTCTCTATATCTCATTTCAATCATGAAGATGAAGGTTCTCTCTCTTAGCTAAGAGAGGTGAAGAAGAACAAGGGAATTAGTCCCTTAGTGAAGATCAAGGCTGAAGACTTGGAGCAAGAGTGAGTAAGACCTTGTTGAAGGCAGAAGACTCCTTGCTCAAGTGGGTAAGTCCTTGGTGGAAGCTTCTCCGAGTGAAGGTAAAGTCAAAGGATGAAGATCCAAGAAGAGTGGGTGATTCCTTGAAGGCTGAAGACTTGTGCAAGAGTAGGTAAGTCCTTGGAAGAAGGCGGAAGACTGCTTGAAAAGTTGGTAAGTCCTTGGTAAGGTTGAAAACTATTTGAATTGGATAGGTAAGTCCTTTGGTGGTCATGTATTATAAGTCTTATGAATGAATATAAGAGTGCAATGGTTAAGAAATCCTAGAGGTTGACCTCTCTACGTAGTGGACTGACTCACTTCTAGTTTGAAGTGTGGAACCACTCTAAATAGCTTGTCAATTAGTGTATGTTCAATCTCTCTCTCCCTTGCTATGCATGTTTTAGTTGCACTCAAACGTCCTATTTAGCAACCTTTTCTTGTGATATATTTTGAAGGTCTAATGAATTTTGTTTAAGTGCATTCAAATCTATTCACCCCCCTCTAGAGCATTCAATCACCCATCTAGGATCTAATATTTTGTATCAGAGTGGGTCTTCTCCAAGCATACTTCAACAAGTAGGAGAAAATGGGTGACTACCAAGGAGGGAGATACTTGATCAACCTTCCAATCTTCGATGGGAGCAATTTCCTCTATTGGAGAAGAATGCTTCAATTCTATATCCAAGGATTAAGCCTTACGATGTGGCAAACGGTGAACAACCCATACAATCTACCTAAGGCAAAGATTAAAGAATGGGATGAAGTTACCTTGAAGAAAGCAACCTTAAATGCTAGAGCCATGTACATCCTCTATGCCTCCATGACCCCCACCGAGTTCAACTGGATTTTTTAATTTAAAACAACCTATGAGATATGGAGAAAACTATGCATCACTTATGAGGGGACAGCTCGAGTGAAGGAAAGAAAAGTCTACATGCTCAACGGGCTGTTTGAGAACTTTAAGATGGGAAAGGAGGAGAAGATATCTCATATGTACCATAGGCTCAAAACCATTTTGAATGGTCTTGAGGTTCTAGGCCATCCTATGTCTACAGGAGAGATCAACTCAAAGATCCTTAGAACTCTTCCCAAGAGGTGGGAACCCAAGGTGACTTTGATTGAAGAAGCAAGGTCTCTTAAGGATATTCCTATTGAAGAGATCATTGGAAATGTACAAGCCCATGAAGTCACACTTAACAAAAAAGAAGAAGTTGAAAGACAAGAGGAGAAAGAGATAAAGAAAATGAAGAAGGCAGAAATGAAGGCTCAAATTGAAGCTATTATGGGACTATCTTCTCCATCCTCTCATGTTGAAGAATATGCCATGTACTCTAAGGGTGGATTATACAAAGGTAAGAATTCCTCCTCCATCCGATGCCTCAAGTGTGGAAAGAAGGGTCACTTCAAGATAGATTGTCTACAAGGCAAGAAGACCCATCATCATAAGAAAAGAGAAGATGAGTGGCACTCAAGCTCAAGTGACTCCTCCAACTCAAGCTCAAGTGAAGAATCAAGTGAAGAGTCAAGTGGAGGATCAAGCTCTAGTGAAGAAGGAGAATGCCATTTTGATCTTATGGCTTCTACAAGAAAAGACTCAATTATGGTAAATCTAAACTCTTTGGATAAAGAACAAGTGGAAAAAGGAATGGTAAGCACAAAGGTAATGTTTTTCTTTCTTATAACCAATCCTAACTTGTTTTTGTTCAAGTTAGTGTGCACTATGTATGTGGTTTTTGAGCCAAAAGTGGTAATATGTGTTTTTCTTCACACTCTTGCTCAAAAACTATTTCCAATGCTTCCATAGTGCATTAATAACTTGCTTATACATGTTTGGATATGGATTATAATTTTATCATGCCTCTAGATATGCTTTTCCTATATATATGTTCCTTTTGATAGTAGCTTTGTCGTTTGAGTTTGTCTTGTTTGAAACTCGACCGATAGGCACCAATGGGTGTTGCCAATAGCTGTCATCGGTCGAGTTGTCAATACACAGAACTCGACCGACAACACTGTGTACAGAATATACAGTTGGCTTTTTGGATGAGAATTTCCCTCTCAACTAGACTTTCTAAACCAATAGCCTTATTCTTTGGCACTCCCTTGGTACCTTTATACATGCATATACCATGTTTTGAATTGCCTATCTTGCATACAACTCTATCTTTCTAATTTCTCTAAATTGGTATATCTATATCTTGAAATTACTTTATTTGAGTTGCATTGTAGGTTTTGATGATGATATCCTTCGATCTCTTGGTTGTATCTAAAATTTCTTCCATCGTACTCTAACTTGCTACCTCTATATAGGTGTATATCTTGTGTTGATACAACCTTTCATGATTGATTGAGTAATGATGCATATTTGTATGTGAGTTACATCCTTTCATGCTTCTAAAATTGCATATCTCTTTGTTTGGATATATCTCTACATTTACTCATAGCTTGCTTTATCTTGTGGTATCTCTTACTATGATCTAGGTCCTACTAGTAGTCCTAACTTGTTATAACATTTACTAGTGATTCACATACATGTACTTCTAACCTTGTTTATAATTTGTATCTTTGCTCATCTAGTGGTATTTCACTATATGCTATGCTTGTATCTTGTTTCATACTTGCTCAAGCTTGTTCCTTGAATTGCATATCTACTATCTTGAGTTGCTTGCATAACGTTGTGATGTAGGATACATAAGTCTACATTGTATGTAGAAATTGGAGTATTTTTTGGATTTCATGCATCTTTTGCTCTAGTTTCAATTTTTGGTGCAAGACTAGTGTTTTTTATGCAGAAACAACCTTCTGAGCAAGACTCGTCACCCTGCCATGAGTCCTGACACTTTTTGGGCAAATTCTGTCATCTTGGGGGTCAAAATTGTGATTTATTATTTTTCTGCAGCACTTTATCTTGCTTTTTAGGTTGTTCAAGTGCATGCTTTAACTTGCTTTTCTTTCTATGCTTGGATAAGCCCCTATCTATGCTATTCTACTCTCATTATATAACTTTTTGTTATCTCCTTTGTCTTAACCAATAGTGTTTCTTGTTTCTTCATACCCCCACTTTTTGAGATGACAAATGGGGAGAAAGGTATGTCTTCTTTTGACAAAACATGGAGAAGGCATGTCTTACATGAAGAGGAGAAGGATGACCATGTAAAGGGGAGAAGGTAAATGAGAGAAGACATATATGTATAGAACATATATGAGTAGAAGACATAGTATTCTATAAATGTTATGAAAGTTAACCATGCGGGAGAAATAACATCAATTGAGGGGGAGTATGAGAACTCCACTAGCATCAATTGAGGGGGAGCATATGAATTCAATTCTATTAAAACTCCTAGGTTTCTCCAAAGGTATGAATTTACTTAAATTCTTTCAATACATTTATGGAATGGTTTGTCATCTTCAAAAAGGGGGAGAATGTTGACTCAAGGTTTAAATTGACTAAACTCTTATTTTGATGATGACTAAACCATTCCAATTAATTGTGTCTAATGTCTCTACTTGAGTGATTCAGATTAGGTATATACACACTCCAAATGCCCTAACTTGCGCATCTCAACTTGGAGAAAAGACAAGTCAAAGTCAATATAAGTGCACATTTTTGTAACATGATGTAAATACTTTAGAATCATGTTTTAAATCATTTGTAATGATTGTATAACTTGTAATTAAGCTTAGAAAAAATTAGGAGCACTTAGATCGAATATTTAAGCACTCAAAAGCCATTTTCCAAAATTCACATCAGGCTGTTCATCGGTCGAGTTGTAAACTCAACCGATCCAGATTAGTTCTTGAAAATGACTTTTGATCGGCCGAGTTTACACTTCATAGAACTTGACTGATCCCTCTACTGACCAAAACTGATTTAAGTGAATCAGTCGAGTTACCCCAGGACAAACTCGACCGATGGCCTAAATTGGTCTTGTCTTTTAGTGGGATCGGTCAAGTTACCTTTTAGAAACTCGACTGATTGCACTATACGGAAAAGTGCAGAAAAGTGTTTCTAGCCGTTGTAGAGTTGCAACAAGTGAAAATATATTCGTTGCAAGTCACAAAACATATAGTTTTTGTTCTTAAGTGTTCCCAAAGGATAAGGCACATCCCCAGCTATAAATAGGACCCCTTGGGCTTCATTCCAAGGTTGAGCATTCAATGTAAAACTCTATATGAGGTTCCTATTATATAGTTGAGTGCTTCCTACAACCTCCTCTCTCTGTCTAAGCTTAATCACTTGCTACATTCGTTAGAGTGAGTAGGAAATCTGTAAGAGAGCTAGTCCTACATGTATATCTTGTGAGGCTCTCCCTTCCACTACCTCTCTATCTCTCATTTCAACCATGAAGATGAATGTTCTCTCTCTTGGCTAAGAGATGTGAAGAAGAACAAAGAAAAGAGTCCCTTAGTGAAGATCAAGGCTGAAGACTTGGAGCAAGAGTGGGTAAGACCTTGGTGAAGGAAGAAGACTCCTTAATCAAGTGGGTAAGTCCTTGGTAGAAGCTTCTCCGAGTGAAGGTGAAGTCAAAGGATGAAGATCCAAGAAGAGTGGGTAATTCCTTAAAGGCTGAAGACTTGTGTAAGAGTAGGTAAGTCCTTGGAAGAAGGAGAAAGACTCCTTGTAATGTGGGTAAGTCCTTGGTAAGGTTGAAGACTCTTTGTATTGGATAGGTAAGTCCTTTGATGGTCATGTATTGTTGATGTAGGTGAATCCTTGTGCATCAAGAATGATCTTTTTATGGATGGCCTACATCACTATTTTATTAGTGTAAGTCAATTATGTGATAATGGTTACCTTGTGCTATTTACTTCTTTTGAATGATTGATTCCAGATTCCCTCACCTATCAAGTTATATACAAGGGAACTAGAAGTGGTAATCTGTATGTAACTGAATATAAGAGTGCAATGGTTAAGAAATCCTAGAGGGTGACCTCTCTAGGTAGTGGACTGACTCACTTCTAATTTGAAGTGTGGAACCACTCTAAATAGCTTGTCAATTGGTGTATGTTCAATCTCTCTCTCCCTTTCTATGCATGTTTTAGTTGCGCTCAAGCTTCCTTTTTAGCAATCTTATCTTGTCATATATCTTGAAGGTCTAATGAATTTTGTTTAAGTGCATTCAGATCTATTCACCCCCCTCTAGAGCATCCAATCACCCATCTAGGATCCAACAATTAGTATCAGAGCAGGTCTTCTCCAAACATACTTCAACAAGTAGGAGAAGATGGGTGACTACCAAGGAGGGAGAGATGGGTGACTACCAAGGAGGGAGATACTTGATCAACCTTCCAATATTTGATGGGAGCAATTTCCTCTATTGGAGAAGAAGGCTTCAATTCTACATCTAAGGATCAAGTCTTGAGATGTGGAAAATGGTGAACAGCCCATACAAGCTACCTAAGGCAAAGATTGAAGAATGGGATGAAGCTACCTTGAAGAAAGTAACCTTGAATGCTAGATACATGCACATCATCTATGCCTCCATGACTCCCACCGAGTTCAACCAGATTTCTTTATTTGAAATAGCATATGTGGTATGGAGAAAGCTATGCATCACTTATGAGGGGACAGCTCGAGTGAAGGAAAGCAAAGTCTATATGCTCAACAGTAGGTTTGAGAACTTCAATATGGGAAAGGAGGAGAAGATAGCTCATATGTACTATAGGCTCAACACCTTTGTGAATGGTCTTACAGTTCTAGGCCATCCTATGTCTAGAGGAGAGATCAACTCAAAGATCCTTAGAAATCTTCCCAAGAGGTGGGAACCCAAGGTGACTTCGATTGAAGAAGTAAGGTGTCTTAAGGATATTCCTATTGAAGAGCTCATTGGAAATATACAAGCCCATGAAGTCACACTTGATAAAAGAGAAGAAGTTGAAATACAAGAGGAGAAAGAGATAAAGAGAATGAAGAAGGCAGAAATGAAGGCTCAAATTGAAGCTATTATGGGACAAGCTTCTCCATCCTCTCATGTTTAAAAAGATGCCATGTACTCCAAGGGTAGATTCTACAAAGGCAAGAATTCCTCCTCCATCCGGTGCATCAAGTGTGGAAATAAGGGTCACTTCAAGATAGATTGTCTATAAGGCAAGAAGACCCATCATCACAAGAAAAGAGAAGATAAGTGGCACTCAAGCTCAAGTGACTCCTCCAACTCAAGCTCAAGTGAAGAATCAAGTGAAGAGTCAAGTGGAAGATCAAGCTCTAGTGAAGAAGGAGAATGCCATTGTGCTCTTATGGCTTCTACAAGAAAACACTCAAATGAGGTAAATCTAAACTCTTTAGATAAAGAACCTTTAGTTGCTATCATTAATGCTACTCATGCCTCTCTTAAGTCTTCTAAAAGGAAAAGGAAAAAGCTTGCTAGAATTTTTGATAATATGCATGTAGAGCTAGATGATCTTGAACATGCTAATACTTACTTGCTTGATGATAAAAATGCTTGTCTTAGTCAAGTATATTCTCTTAAACTTGAAAATTCTAGCTTGCTTGACAAGATTAGATATCTAGAATCTCAACCTCTTATGCCTGGTTCTAATGAAGAGCATACCTTAATTGTTGATTCTCTCATGCATGATATTGATGTTCTTAAATATGAAAACAAGGACAAAGATTTTGTTTTGCAAGGACTAGAATCTGAAAATGGTGTTTATCTTTCTAAGATTGCTTTGCTTGAAACAACAAATGCCTCCTTGCTTGCTAAAATCAATGTGCTTGAATCTTGTTCTAGTAGAGAGAGTAATGTTCCTGCTCTTCATATTGATATAGATTATTAATTAACTAAATCTCTTTGCTTAGAAAATGATCTTTTGCATGCTAGAGGTAATATCAATCATTTGTCCTCTATTATTTCTTCTCTTGCGCATGATAATGATAGTTTGAGATCTTCTTTGCTAAGATTCTTAGTTGGTAAAAGGAATCTTAATGATATCCTACACCATACTACTGAACAAATTGGTAGACATGGTTTAGGGTATGATGGTAGTCAAAGAACAACAAAGGTAAAGGACCTCCAATATTCCATGGAGAATCCTCTAGTTCCATGACTATGGACACATGCAACTATTGCAATGATATGTGCCATTATTCTATTTGTTGTCCATTTAGGAAAGCACCCAAGAGAACTAGGATTTGGGTTGCTAAGCTAACCCCTCCAGACCCAAAAACATGATTGGGGACCATTTCATCTTTCTTCTTGTAGGTACTTGCAAATGGATTGACTTGAGATATTGAATTGTAAATTGACTTCTCAATCCACATGAAAGAAGAAAGGTGATATGTGTAGAGGGTGACAACAAGTGGAAAAAGGAATGGTAAGCACAAAGGTAATGTTTTTCTTACTTATAACCAATCCTAACTTGTTTTTGTCAAGTTAGTGTACACTATGCATGTGGTTTTTGAGCCAAAAGTGGTAATTTGTGTTTTTCTTCACACTCTTGCTCAAAATCTATTTCTAATGCTTCCATAGTGCATTACTAACTTGATTACACATGTTTGGATATGTCTTATAATTTTATCATGCCTCTAGATATGTTTTTCTATATATATGTGCCTTTTGACAATAGCTTTGTCGGTTGAGTTTGTCCTGTTTGAAACTCGACCGATAGGCACCAATGGGTGTTGCCAACAGCTGTCATCGGTCGAGTTGTCAATACATAGTACTTGACCGACAACACTGTATAGAATATGCAGTTGGCTTTTTGGATGAGAATTTCCCTCTCAACTAGACTTTCTCAACCAATAGCCTTATTCTTTGGCACTCCCTTGGTACCTTTATATATGCATATTGCCATGTTTCAAATTTCCTATCTTACATACAACTCTATCTTTCTAATTTTTCTAAATTGGTATATCTATATCTTGAAATTATTTGATTTGAGTTTCTTTGTAGGTTTTGATGATGATCTCCTTGGATCTCTTAGTTGTCTCTAAAATTTCTTCCGTTGTACTCTAACTTGCTGCATCGATCTAGGTGGATATCTTGTGTTGATACAACCTTTCATGCTTGATTGAGTAATGATGCATATTTGTATGTACCTTTCATGCTTTAAATGATTATTAATATGTATAACCATCTCAAGAATGTCCATGCTTCAAGCTATTTATGCAACTCAAAGTTCATATATCTTAGCATAAGGTTCTTAATGTCTTAGGCATCGTTGGCATACTTCAAGTAAGCATTCAATTTTAGCCTTAGGTGCATTTTGAGTGGTTCTACTGACTCTGGTCTTTCAAGGACTTTAGAGTTTACACTCATTATTGAGAACACTTCTCAAAGGTCCTAAACCAAATTTGAAGTTTTATCCCATCTATGAATTGATCGAAACGATAATGTATTTGTTTTTGTCATTTGGATTCTACAAAAGAATTTTGCAACTTTTCAAAACATTTTTTGATTTGTTTGATTTGATAAATTTGACGATATTAATTAGGCATTTAATTAACTATCACTTCCACTATTTTGATCAAATTGATAGACCTCACCATCAATTTGGAAGATTGCAGCGTACAACCTTCTAGTGAGCCAAGATCCAAAATAATTGAGTTATTACCCGATCAATGCCATCGTCCATAATTAATTATTAAGGTAGGTAACATTTACCAATTGCATCATATGCAATTATTGGATAGATGATATGCACATCTCTTTGCCATAGTCATCTCCATGCCTCTAAGTGCTTAATCTCATTAAGATGACTTATTTAAGCATGGCCCAAAAGCCAACATGATAGGAGTGCACCCCACTTGGTGGGCCCACACTACTACCATCACACTTCCACGAGATAGACAACACACCACCCTTGGGATGCCCACACTTGTCGATCAAGCTTTTCATGTGTGTTACTTTTGGAAAGCATCTCAGACTTAATATTATATTTAAGGGATTTTATATAAGTACATATACATATCTAATCACCACATATATATAGTACATATCATATACATGCTATAACCACAACGAGAAAACATTCAATATCAAAAAAAGCTATGCTTATGACCATCCTATTGTAATTCCTTGAGCCACAAGGAATTATGGTCATCTAGGTCTACATCATATGCATCAACCTATAGAAGATGAAGTCCTGTGCTTTAGCCATTCTGGGTTGATCATTTCATCCCATGACTGATCGTCTCCTAGCCGGTCAATTGG
Organism: Alisma plantago-aquatica; assembly: GCA_963693085.1. Lineage (NCBI taxonomy): Eukaryota > Viridiplantae > Streptophyta > Magnoliopsida > Alismatales > Alismataceae > Alisma > Alisma plantago-aquatica. The sequence continues at coordinate 30,551,104 of OY856412.1, forward strand.
GTGTCACCAACCGATCGTCTGTCTCCTCCAGGCGATCGGTCTGTCAGGTCATCGTGCACCTCATCATGCCACCAACCGCTCGTCTCGCTCCATGAGATGGTTGTCTCGGTCCACTAGCCAATCGTCTCACTCAATGAGACGGTCATCTTGGTCCTCCAAACATTCATCTGGGCACCCTCCATTCTTTGACATAATAGGAAATAAACTACCCTACTTTACATATCTCTTTGGAAACCCCGAGTTACATTTGGTGGGAGCAAAGGTAGAAGAGAAGGCTCGAGTTATCTCGAGTTACATTGGGATAGAATAAAGGACTCGATACACAGACTGAGATGCAAACAACCACAACCAACCAAGCACACACATAGGGGTTTATGGGCCATAATCATGCTACACATCCACCATCAAAACCATTTTAGGGTGACACATATCGATTGCATATATATACTATATCATATATGTATATAGGGATTTGTGGTGTTTAATCGGATATGCATATTAGCCAGTTTAAGTATTCACATCACATGTAATAAATAAATGGTGAAAAAACCAAAAAGTGATCATATCGATTAATCCTAAATCATAGTATGTTGACGTGGCTCTGATACCACTATAGGGATTTGTGGGACAGAACAGGCAGCAAAAACAAAAAAATTTCTCATCACAAACCCATAACCAGCAGATCGCATCAACAACTATGCAATAGGAAAGATAGTTTCAGCGAGATGTACCTGGTCCTGAGGCTTGCTCAGTGACAATACCTCATAGCTAGTGCAGTCTTCAACCACCTGGTCTTCGACAACGTCTATGCAGCTCCTGTCCTTGACCCAAACTATGGTTGACCGTCGTCCTCCTGAGCGGCGGAAACCTCCCGCCTCTATAGACAGTCCACACAGACCACCAGGAACTCTAGTCATCCTATCTTGAAGGACACTAGAAGGATTCATCCCCTTCTGTCGGTGTATTAATCACTGACACACTCTCCCGACACCAGTTGTCATCCTATAGTTGTCTTTCCCTCGCTGTGTCTCCCTAGTCAGGTAGCACTTGCTTAGGCTCTCTCGGTTACCACAACCAGAGAGGATAACAACTTTGCAAAGCAATTGATGTTTTGAGTTGTGTGTTCTGAGAAGCCCCCTGTACCCATCTATTTATAGTAGAGGGCAGGGTCAAGGTTCCCAGTATGTTCGAGAGTAGAAGGGTTCAAATTTTCCATGAACTGATTGCACTGCAGCAGGCGAACCTGTTGTTTCACAACTCAACCAGTCGTTTGGGCAAGTGAGCCGATCAGTTCACTTTTGAACCGGTCGGTTGGGAGTGTGAATCGATCGGTTCACTTAGTGAATCAGTCATTTCACTTCCCAGAATTGCCTCCAATTGACTTTCCTTATTTGTTTCTTATTAATACAAAGATTAATTCTTGTCCCAATCAAATTGAACAAGTGAAACGAAAATCGTTTCTCACAAATCGGGAAACCCAACACCTGCTCAGTTGGTCTATGTGAACCGATCGGTTCACAAGAATGAACCAGTCATCTCACTGACCATGATCCGATCGGTTCACCCAATGAACCGGTCGGTTGGTGGTCCAGTTTGTGCAGAACTCAGTCAATGCAGTTCTCAATCAATCTGACACTCTAATCAATTGGTTCAACACTGGAACTTGATGATTCTGAGTCAAGTCTATTGATTGAATGTTTAATTGAGTAACTAAACACTTTAGTAATCAATATAAACATCATTCATGGATAAACTCCTCTTCTAGGTTAATCCTATGTGTGTGACCCTATAGGTCCCATTTCACGTTGGCAGTGAAAGTCCATAACTTACTTATGACTTCACAAGCAAAAAGTGGTGCCTAGTGGCACATCAGTGCTACCCAAGTGAAAAGGAAAGTTGGAGAACAACTTTCAACCTAGAATCTGTGACTAGTGTTACCGTGACCATATAGTTCCTTTGTCACTGACCATCCAGATTGAACTCGAGGCATGGAACGTCATCCTCTTCAACATTCAATCCATATTCCTTGACCTCTGACTAGACTGTCTGAGATGCATGTGAGTTCACATATCATATATTGAATCACATGATTATGGCCATACATTTCTCAGTCTCTCTCTTATCAAGGGGCCCTGGATTTCAAACTCCTTGTAGGAGGGACAAATCCCATATCTATCACTCACAGTCAAAACCCCACATGTCAAAGTCACCCAATCATCACCTTTATAACATCGATGTTTTAGGAATGCGTTTGATGATGTCAAAGTGTACCCAACGACATGTGATGAGTGTAGTGATTTCAAGTCTAAGAACCACTATCACTATGAGACATGATTGTGACTACCATTCCATGGTATCCATGTATCACTCTCATGGTGGGTCTGTCCGATATACTGTTCTCTAACATATATCTGTGTTCTTGACTTGATATCATATATCATGACTAATGAGACTCTGTCATCAATCAACACACACTCTAGTCTTATGTATTACTATTGTCTATTTTGCTTCCACAGTAACATCCGACTAGGGACATAACAAGAATGTATGTACTCTTAACATACATATGGCCTCATTGTTCAGGTCCTTAACCTAAAGATATATGTCATCGGGTCACATCATTCTTTAGACATCTATCATGTATGTGTCATCATCTCATGACTGAGATAAACATAATATATGGAATTACCTTTATCATTATCAAATCAATTATTTAATGTCTCATCACAATCATCATATGATTGGCTCTATGGGCATACCATACCAACATGGCGGTGGTTGTTGTCCTTCTAGCATGGTGACAACAGTCTCCACGCCTCTACGTAGTCCACGCAGATCACTAAGAAATCCTTGTTGCACTGCCAGAACGAACGAGGAGCAGTTATCTGGTATTCTTGGACAATGATTGATTAAATTTATGCATAGTTTATATGTAGTTTTGAATGCCTTCTATAACTAGATTTTGTGTGTACAATTACCACAAACCATTCAATTGAAAGTCAATTTTTAATAAAACTCATGTTTGAAATAAATCAACTAGAATTCATTTTTCTAGAACTAGATTTAAATTATGGGAAAATGAATTCAGGAAAGATATAGTTACAACAAACCAGTGAGACAGTTAGAGAAAATGAGCCTTACAAGGAGAACTAGTATTAGTTATAATTAAGATATAAAATAGAATACATCAATATCCCAAACAAATACAATGCATGAAAAGTAATGTGAAATAGTTTCATATGAATTTGGAACAAGTGAACAATATAATACAACAATAGAAGTGTTCTTTTAGTAAATATTACACCCATCCTTGTTGCTTGAGTTTGCACAATAACTAGTATAGTTTAATTTATCACTTAGGAAGTCACGCCTAATACACACCTCATCTTTATCTGCAACGAGCCTTGTAATGTCTACTTTCATAGAAGTAATGTGACGGAAATTATCAACCAGTAAGACCTAATGAATCTTGTGAGAAATAATTGTCTCATCATTGCTCCCTAGGTCCTTTCAAAGTTGTTATGTTTTTGATAATGATGTATCGATAGCCTCAGTTTTCATGTGTTTGGGATGAATCCCTTGCCACAAGTGTAGTACAATGTATGAGGGTGGTTTAATTGTGTCTGTTTAGTCCATGTACACTCAAATAATGAAGGTAGGCCACATTGACTTGTTGGCACTCTAGTAGTCATCACCTAATATTATGCATGCAATGCTACCGCAAAGTACTATAATATTTAATTAGTTGTGACATACATACTCATATATGTAAAACAACATAGTGCTTAAAGACAAACAACAAAAGTAAGTCCTAGTTTCATGCTATGTTTAAGATACATGGCTAACAATTGGTGGAGGCCTATCATGTTCCCACATACCAGTGGAAATACCCTCCCTTAGATTGTTCCCTGATCCTAGATCCACTTGAGTTGTAAGGTGAACATGCAGTTCTACATCTCCTTCTTGGCTGAATTCATCCATTTAGACTTCCTAATCAACATTTTCATGTGGTAGTTGATGTCTCTTTATAAAATTGTGTAGTACACAACACAAAGCTATAATTTTAGACTATTGGGTGAATATGGTTTAACTTGATTACTAAAGTTTTTAATTATTCAATTTAAACAACACTCGTCGTACATTTTCTGAATTGGAATTTGAACCGCCCGGTTCAAAAGTGAACTATTCGCCTAGTTCAAATGTTAATCGGTCATTTCAAAATGTGAATTGACCATTTCAGATGTGAAATGACCGGATGAGTGATTAGTTGACTCAATCAAGAATTGATGTTGACATCATGTGGTGCATTAATCATCACATTGAAAGCCAACATGTTGGCAGGTAGGAAATATAGTGAACCAACCGATTCAAATGTTGAATCGACCGATTCACATGTGAACTGACCGGTTCAAGTGTAGAACTGACTGATTCACATACAAACCTACCATTTCATAAGTGAAACAACCGATTCATGATTTGCAGCAGCCAGAAATTTGTGAGAATCTGTATCTTTGACTCTCAATTGATCTGGATATCCTAACCTTGACCCTCTTATAAATAAAGGGGTAGTCAAGACTTTCATAAGATATAAAAATAATCTCCCCCCCCCCAAAAAAAATCTTTGACAACTATTGTCCTCTCATAGTTGTGGTAATGTGAGAGCCTAAGAAAATATTACCCGTAAAAGATAGAGACAACAAGGGAGAACAAGTCAACACAGATCATCCATTTCAAACCTCAGTCAAAATTGGACAATAAAAGACAACTATAAAATAATTACCCTCTTGCTGTATGGCTTGGCACAATGTCACAGATGAACCGTGATTCTACGAGATAGAAAAATGGTGAATGTGTCGAGTAAGGAAAAAGAAGAAGAAAAATAGAACTGCTAATATAAAGATGACAGACATAAGGAAAAGGGGAAGACAGAACTCCGATCCATAGGGGTCATTATTGGGATGAAAATATTGTAAGCATATAAGCCATGGAGCATTGAACAACCAAGGCAATCCTAACCCAAGCCTGCCATATTGAGATTGACAGGCTCAGACGACAAAGTAGGATTTTGGAACAATAGAGAAAACATAACACATCAAATCATTACAAAGAAAACACAACATAGCAAATCCCTCCACCACCTCACGCGACCACCTAGGTTGAGGACCTGGTGACATAAAGCCCAAGGGAAGAATGGTGGGATAGGATGGCCACCACTCTTTCTCTAGAGAAAGAGAAATATCACATTATGGTCCTAGGGCCAACGTGTGACCATCAGAACTTGGGTGGTGGACAAGAATTGGATGTGGGTATTAAGTTGTTTCTGGTTGGTTTCCCTACAAAAGCCTAAATTGGAAAGTATTTATATTTTTGGAAGTCCAGGGAAAACTAGAGAACTCAAGTTCTAGACTTCAGAAAACCAATCAAGTAAAATTAAAAAGGAACTCAACTTCAAATATTTTTAGGACAAATTAAACCAAAGAAGACAAACCCTAAGTCTAGTAAAGTCTTCTACTAAAATTTAACAATATTATGGCATAAACCAGTCAGGTCCAAACGGTAGTGAAGTTTTCTACAATTGATATCACATGATCTAGGATGCAACAATGGGAGAATTACAACACTCAATCAACATGAAAAATGCAGTGACTTTTCAATTCAGGGTGTTAAGTGAGAGACATGGGGAGATATATTATATTTTGTGGTTAGAATTGATCATAAGTTTTTATACTATTAAAAACACCAATCATACTACTAAATAACAAAAATTACCCAGATAGGGAATCATAAAGTTCTATTTATGGTGGGCTGTAAAAATTACACATATGTAAGAATCACTAAAGGTAGAGATTAAGTTAATTTTAGAAGAAAAAATGTTGTATGGTATCTAGCAATGAAATTTTATGAGCATACATGTACTAGTAATATGTCCTGTCTAATGAAGTTAACAAACTAGAGGATCTTAACTACTTCATTATTCCACCAACTCCATCACCAATCCCATGATATATTGACCAATATTTTATAAGCCAATGGATCAATAAATCATAGGCTTACATATACTACAAACTTTATTGTACTAATTCCAAATGATCTAGTTTGTTTTATGTATAACACTATTTTATATATGTGTTGTGTTTTAATTATATTTTTTAAATTACATAGTTTTTCAGTGACAAATACATATTGCTTTGCTAGTCTTGAGATGACAATTATCGTATGGAAAGACAACATGTTAAGAGAACTCATTCAATCAATTTCAGAAGAGAAGTTAGAGTAGTGTATGATTGACATGAATTTACCGTGCGTATAACGCAAGTGGACACGCCAAAGTAATATAGGCCTTTGTGAGGTCCGAGTCGAACTCAGGGAACAGATTTTTGGTATACTACTACTAACTATTCACAATCAGCTAGGCCGATTAAAATGGTTTGAAAGTTGATTGAAAAAGAAAAGCAAAATAAAAGAAAGTAAAACAATGGATTAAATGGTTGGTTTAATCAATTAAAGATGGAAAGAGATGGCACCTAGATGGTAAAAGTAATGATGTAAGATCGAGAGGTCTCAAGTTCAAAATCCCCTGGCCACGGGATGAATGAATGGCCAATTTTTTTAAAAAAAAAGATGTAATCTTTAGGATTGCGGTTTCACCACAGGTTCTCGTTGTACTAGTTCCTACAAAATTATCCTAATTCGTCTCCTATTCCGGGTAGTGGCCTGTAGTCAGAATTGTTCGCTGTCGCAATACAATTCACTACCTAAATCTAGGTCGATTCCACGGTAGTAGTAACCTATACCCTAAATTAGGTGTATGAATATCTCACTCTGGGTTTCCACCATTAACTGTACATCGCCTTGTTCAAAGGATTTATTAGTTAATGTGATATTCGTCTCTTTTCAACAGTTAATTTTTCTTTCAAAGTAATTAAAGGTATTAGATTATCATTAGGGTGATCAATCATAATGATATAATGGAGAAAACAAAATCATACCACGGATTTAGAGACAAATTATGATAACTATGTCAAAACTGTCATACAATGATTACCCAGGCTACTCCCGGTCCTAAAGATAAAGGGGATTAGCCTCGCATGTTCATATCAATGAAAAACAACATGAGGAAAGGAGAAAATGTGGACATGTGTTGTGTAACCCCTGAACGGGGAGATCCGAGCATTCTTTGGCGTGGGGTGAATGTTCTACAGCCTTCCGGTGGAGGAAAATGCCTTCTGCGGCTCTCAAAACTATCAGAGCATAGCTCTCAGCTCCGTTCTTCTCTCCTCTCCTTCTTGAGACTTGTCCGATGGCTAATGATGTGATAAATTGCTTAGGGCCACCTTAATTAGGTATATGCACCACTTTAGGTCACCCAAAAATCACCACCGTCTGATTAGACACGATCTTTAGCAAAACCTGATCTGACGGTGTTGATACCATCGACGCGGGTCAATGGTATTGACCTGCATGAGGCACCGACGCTTGCATGATTCTTTGGGGTTCTCTCTAATGTTGCCTCGATACCATCGACTGTGTGTCGATGGTATCGACGCCTTAGGCATCACTTTTCTGTAGAAAATGACACTGAAGCTGCCTCTGCTCAAGTGAAGTCGATAGTATCAACTCCTGGGTCGATAGTACCGACCTCTGGAAATCTGGCTCGCTGACGCTCTCTCGATACCATCGATAGTCCCATCGATGGTATCGACTGTTGGTTGCTCTTTTCTGGAAATGCACTGTGACCAGGTCGATGGTATCGACCATCCGTTGATGGTATCGACAGATTCAGATATTTGAATTGCCTGAAAAGAAAAGAATAACACCAATCAAATCCAAGAAATATGATCTTTTATACATAATAAGATGAAACAAGGTAAATTTGATGCAAAATGAGATTATAGACTAAAGGTAGTGAATCATGCGATATTAATCACAAATATGATCAAAATACACATAAAACGTATGCAAAACCACTCTATAAAAACAACTCAAAACCCCTGCATCAATGATTTATAAGGACCTTTTTGAATAAGATTGGGTAGACAATGTGCCACAAATTATTACATCATTCCATAACACAATAATTCTGCAACATGCAGATTTGCAATGGGGACATATATAACTAAGATTCTACCCGTATGAAGAAAATCTGGGAGTCGACAGCTGGTCCTGGTGCAACCCTTTTTCCCTATACCTGATTGTGTACAAGCATAGAAAAATTGTAATTGAAATTGATCATGGGATAGAAATGATGACACATAATAGGAGACTGTATATTAGAGCAATTGAGTCAATATTGTACGACAGTTAATAAGGGATAGTGAGTCACACAATTGTTGCATGACTATGTTAATTTACCTTTCACTATGACTTACCTATTGTTTTGATTGTCACATACATGGTTTCATTCTTCATTATGTAACTTACTTCCAAGCTAAGTATATATTGGGAAGACATTACTTTGATACATAAAAACAGTTACAATGTACTCTCTTTTATAAGGAAAGAGAGGAAGGGACATACAAAACTAGGAAATATGGGATAAAACAAAGCTAAAGACAAGACATGTCTAAATCAAATGAAAAAACACACTACACAAGATAACATATAACTCAACACACAACACAAGATAACATATAAATCACATATATAAATATCCCCCTCAAGCTGGAGCATAGATGTCAAACATGCTTAGATTATCCACAGGTGTAGAAAAACGTGTCTTCAAAAGTGTCTTTGTAAATATATCAACAATTTGATCCTCAATCATGAAATAAGGAGTGCATATGTGTCTAGAGAGTACAGATTTGTGCACAAAGTGGTGACCCACTTTGATGTGTTGCGTGCTTTCATGGAAAGTGGGATTGTTGATAATAGAAGTGGTAGCTATATTATCACAGTGCATAGGAATATGATCAGAGTTAGAAATCTCAAATTTATTGAGTTCTTGAACCCATATTAATTCACAAGTAGTGTGGCTCATTACCCTATGTTCAACTTCAACACTTGGTCGGGAAACCACGATCTACTTTTTACTACACCAATTGACCAGATTTCCTCCAACAAATGAACAATATCTAGAAGTAGATTTTACATCACATCGACTGTTGGCATAATCAGAGTCAGAATACGCAGTAAGTGTTGACTCAAGGTCAATTAGGTCAATGTTGACTCACGTCTAAATTGACTAAACCCTTGTTTTGATGATGACTAACCATTCCACATATTGGTGTCTAATGCTTCTACATTGAGTGATTTCAGATTAGGTTTAGACACACTCCAAATGCCCTAACTTGCGCATATCAAATTGGAGAAAAGACAAGTCAAAATAGCTACAAGTGTGCAATTTGGGATCTCTATGTAAATGACCTTAGAATTGCTTTGTAATCACTTGTAATGATTGTATGACTTGTAATTAAGCTTAGAAAAATTATTGGGACACAAAAATCCATCATTTGTACAGTTTTACGAAAATTCCAAAATACCCATAACAGGGATTTGGTCGGCCGAATTCCAAACTCGGCCGATCCATATATTCTGGAATTTTCTGGGCAATCGGCCGAGTTACCAACTCAGCCGATCCCTGGTCAGTCGAGTTCCTATGGTGGGAAACTCGGCCGATCCACTGATCGATCCAAGTTGAAGCTCGACCGATCGGCCGAGTTTCTCCAAGGGAACTCGGCTGACAGTCTAGCTTTCAGCTCTATTCACCCCCCCTCTAGAGCATCTAAGTCACCCATCTAGGATCCAACAAGTGGTATCAGAGCGGGTCTTCTCCAAGCATACTTCAACAAGTAGGAGAAGATGGGTGACTACCTAGGAGGGAGACTCTCGACTAGCCTTCCAATCTTTGATGGGAGCAACTTCCTCTATTGGAGAAGAAGACTTCAATTCTTCATCCAAGGATCAAGTCTCGAGATGTGGCAAATGGTGAACAGCCCATACATTCTACCAAAGACAAACATTGAAGAATGGGATGAAGCCACCTTGATGAAAGCAACCTTGAATGCTAGAGCCATGCACATTCTATATGCCTCCATGACCCCCACCGAGTTCAACCGGATTTCTTCTTGTGAGACGGCCTATGAGGTATGGAGAAAGCTTTGCATCACTTATGAAGGGACAGATCAAGTGAAGGAAAGCAAAGTCTACATGCTCAAAGGATTGCTTGAGAACTTCAAGATGGGAAAGGAGGAGAGCATAGCCACCATGTACTCAAGGCTCAACACCATCTTGAATGGTCTTGCTATTCTAGGACATCCTATGTCTAGTGGAGAGATCAACTCAATGATCCTTAGAACTCTCCCCAAGAGATGGGAATCCAAGGTGACTTCCATTGAAGAAGCAAGGTCTCTTAGGGATATTCCTATTGAGGAGCTCATTGGAAATCTACAAGCACATGAAGCTACACTTGACAAGAGGGAGGAAGTAGAAAGACAAGAGAAGAAAGAGCTTAAGAGAATGAAGAAGGCTGAAATAAAGGCTCAAATTGAAGCTATCATGGAAAAAGTCTCTCCATCCTCTCAAGCTAAAGAAGATGCCATGTACTCCAAAGGTAGACTCTACAAAGGCAAGTCCTCCTCCATCCGGTGCTTCACATGTGGGAAGAAGGGTCACTACAAGGAAGATTGCCCACAAGGCAAAAAGACCCATCTTCACAAGAAGAAATGGCAATCAAACTCAAGCGGCTCCTCCAACTCAAGCTCAAGTGAAGAATCAAGTGAAGAGTCAAGTGGCAGCTCAAGCTCTATTGATAAAGGAGAATGCCATTATGCTCTTATAGCTACTACAAGTGAAGACTCAAGTGAGGTAAATCTAGACTCTTTAGATAAAGAATCTTTAATTGCTATTATTCATGATATTTGTGCCTCTTATAAGTCTTCTAAAAAGAAAAAGAAAAAGCTTGCTAAAATTGTTGATAATTTGCATATAGAACTAGATGATCTTGAATATGCAAATTCTTGCTTGCTTATTGATAAAAATGATTGCCTTAGCCAAGTAGACTCTCTTAAACTTGAAAATGCTAGTTTACTTGATAAGATTAAATTTCTAGAAGCTCAACCTCTCATGCCTAATTCTAATGAAGAACATACTTTAATTGTTGATTCTCTCATGCATGACATTGATGTTCTTAAATCTGAAAACAAAAACAAAGATTTTGTTTTGCATGAATTAGAACTAGAGAATGCCTCCTTGCTTGCTAAAATCAATGGGCATGAATCTTGTTCTAGTTCTACTAATAGAGAGAATGATGTTGCTGCTCTTCATATTGATAGAGATTCTTATTTAACTAAAACTCTTTGCCTAGAAAATGATCTTCTACATGCTAGAGATAACATTAATCAATTGTCTTCTACTATTGCTTCTCTTAAGCATGATAATGATAGTTTAAGATCTTCTTTGCAAAGATTCTTAGTTGGTAAAAAGAATCTTAATCAAATCCTAGACCATACTACTAAACAAATTGGTAGACATGGTTTAGGGTATGATAATAGTCAAGGGAACAACAAAGATAAAGGACCTCCAATATTCCATGGAGAATCCTCTAGTTCCAAGACTATGGGCACATGCAACTATTGTAATGATTTTGGCCATTATTCTATTTGTTGTCCTTTTAGGAAAGAACCCAAGAGCAATAGGACTTGGGTTGCTAAGCTAATTCCTCCGGACCCAAAAACATGATTGGGGACCATTTCATCTTTCTTCTTGTAGGTACTTGCAAATGGATTGACTTGAGGTATTGAATTGCAAATTGTCTTGTCAATCCACATGAAAGAAGAAAGGTGAGATGTGTAGAGGGTGACAACAAGTGGAAAAGCAATGGTAAGCACAAAGGTAATGGTTTTATTGCTTATAACCTATCCTAACTTGTTTTTGTCAAGTTAATGTGCACTATACATATGGTTTTTGAGTCAAAAGTGGTATTTTGTGATTCTCTTCACACTCTTGCTCAAAAACTATTTCTAATGCTTCTATAGTGCATTACTAACTTGCTTAGACATGTTTGGATATGGTTTGTATATTTATCATGCCTTTAAATATGTTTTTATGAGATATATGTGCTTTTTGACAGCTGCTCTGTCGGTCGAGTTTGCCCTATTGAAACTCGACCGATAGGCACCAATGGGTGTTGCCAGCAGTTGTCATCGGTCGAGTTGCCAATGCACAGAACTCGACCGATTACACTGTGCATAGAATATAAATTTGGCTTATTGAGTGAGAATTTCCCTCTCAACTAGATTTTCTCAACCAATAGCCTTATTCTTTGGCACTCTCATTTGGTACCTTTATATATGCATATTGCCTTGTTCTACATTGTCTATCTTGCATACAACTCTATCTCTCTAATTGCTCTAAATTGGTATATCTATATGTCGCAATTACTTGCTTTGAGTTGTTTTGCAGGTTTTGATGATGATCTCTTTGGATCTCTTGGTTGTGTCTTAAATCGCTTCCGTTGTACTCTAACTTGCTACATCTATCTAGGTGTATATCTTGTTTTGATACAACCTTGAGGTTCTTAGTGGTAATCATCTTATGGTAAGAATGCATATATAGTGAGTTATATCCTCTCATGCTTCTAAAATTGCATATCTCTTGGTTTGGATATATCTCTATATCTACTCATAGCTTGCTTTATCTTGTGTATCTCTTGCTATGATCTAGATACTACTAGTAGTCCTAACTTGTGATATCATCTACTAGTAGTTCACATACATGTAGTTCTAACCCTGTTTATAATTGGCATCTTTGCTCATCTATATGCTATGCTTATACATGCTCAAGCTTGTTCCTTGATTTGCATACCTACTATCTTGAGTATCTTGCATAACATTGTGATGCAGGGTACATAGATCTACATGATATGTAGAAATTGGAGTATTTTTGGTTTTTATGCAGCTTTTGCTCCAGTTTCAGTTTTTTGTGCAAGTATAGTGATTTTCATGCAGAAACGACCTTCTGAGCAAGACTCATCGCTTTGCCATGAGCTCCGATGGTTTTTTGTCAAATTCCATCATCTTGAGGGTCAAAGTTGTGATTTATTGTTTTTCTGCAGTACCCTATCTTGCATGTTTTGGGTTGTTCAAGTATATGCTTTAACTTGCTTTTCTTTCTATGCTTGGACAAGCCCCTATCTGTGCTCTTCTACTCTCCTTATATAACTTTTGTTATCTTCTTTCTCTTAACAAGTGGTGTTTCTTAGTTTCTTCATACCCCCACTTTTTTGAAATGACAAAGGGGGAGAAAGATATGTCTTCTTTTGACAACAGGGAGAAGGCATGTCTTACATGAAGCAAAGAAGCGTGTCCATGTAAAGGGGAGAAGGTAAATGGGAGAAGACATATATGTGTAGAACATATATGAGTAGAAGACATAGTTTCTATAAATGTTATGAAAGCTAACCATGCAGGAGAAATAGCATCAATTGAGGGGGAGTATGAAAACTCCACTAGCATCAATTGAGGGGGAGCATATGAACTCAATTCTACTGAAACCCCTAGGTTTCTCCGAAGGTATGATTTTACTTACAAGCTTTCAATACATTTATGGAATGGTTTGTCATCTTCAAAAAGGGGGAGAATGTTGACTCAAGGTCAATTAGGTCAATGTTAACTCACGTCTAAATTGACTAAACCCTTGTTTTGATGATGACTAACCATTCCACATATTGGTGTCTAATGCTTCTACATTGAGTGATTTCAGATTAGGTTTAGACACACTCCAAATGCCCTAACTTGCGCATATCAAATTGGAGAAAAGACAAGTCAAAATAGCTACAAGTGTGCAATTTGGGATCTCTATGTAAATGACCTTAGAATTGCTTTGTAATCACTTGTAATGATTGTATGACTTGTAATTAAGCTTAAAAAAATTATTGGGACACAAAAATCCATCATTTGTACAGTTTTATGAAAATTCCAAAATACCCATAATAGGGATTTGGTCGGCCGAATTCCAAACTCGGCCGATCCATATATTCTGGAATTTTCTGGGCAATCGGCCGAGTTACCAACTCAGCCGATCCCTGGTCGGTCGAGTTCCTATGGTGGGAAACTCGGCCGATCCACTGATCGATCCAAGTTGAAAGTCGACCGATCGGCCGAGTTTCTCCAAGGGAACTCGGCCGACAGTCTATCTTTCAGACTTGTCGTTTAGTGGTTCGGTCGAGTTGCCTTTATTGAAACTCGGCCGATCAGACTGCACTGGAATGCAGAAAAAGAAAATCCAACCGTTGGAGACTTTGTTGGGACCCAAAATAGATCTGTTGCAACTTGTAAAACGGCTATTTTTCGTTCCTAAGTGTTCCCAAAGGCTAAGAGGCATCCCCAACTATAAATAGGACCCCTTGGGCTTCATTCCAAGGTTGAGCATTCAATGCAAACTCTATGTGAGGTTCCTATTCTATAGTTGAGTGCTTCCTACAGCCTCCTCTCTCTCTCTCAGCTTAATCACTTGCTACATCCATTAGAGTGAGTAGGAAATCTGTAAGAGAGCTAGTCCTATTTGTATATCTTGTGAAGCTCTCACTTCCACCACCTCCCCATCTCTCATTTCCAATCATGAAGATGAAGGTTATCTCTCTTTGCCAAGAGAGGTGAAGAAGAACAAGGGAAGGAGTCCCTTGGTGAAGATCAAGGCTGAAGACTTGGAGCTAGAGTGGGTAAGCCCTTGGAGAAGGCAGAAGACTCAAGCTCAAGTGGGTAAGACCTTGGTGGAAAGCTTCTCCGGGTGAAGGCGAAGTCAAAGGCGGAAGATCCAAGAAGAGTGGGTAATTCCTACAAGGCTGAAGACTTGTGCAAGAGTGGGTAAGTCCTTGGAGAAGGCCGAAGACTCTTACAAAGTGGGTAAGTCCTTGGTAAGGTTGAAGACTCTTTGTATTGGATAGGTAAGTCCTTTGTTGGTCATGTATTGTATGTCTTATTAATGAATATAAGAGTGCAATTGTTTGAAGTCCTAGAGGTTGACCTCTCTAGGAAAGTGGACTGACACACTTCTAGTTTGAAGTGTGGAACCACTCTAAATAGCTTGTCTAATTGGTGCATGTTCAATCTCTCTTATCCTTGCTATGCATGTTTTAGTTGCACTCAAATTGCCTATTTAGCAACCTTATCTTGTCATATATTTTGAAGGTTTAATGAATTTTGTTTAAGTGCTTTCAGCTCTATTCACCCCCCTCTAGAGCATCTAAGTCACCCATCTAGGATCCAACAGTAAGTTTGTAGCGCCCATGTTTGCGGTATAGTAAACCGTATCCTGAAGAAGATTTCAAATATTTAAGAATGTAGCACACTGCATCTCAATGACATTGTCAAGGTTTGTCCATATACCTACTGATAAGTCCAACAACATCTGTTATATTAGCTCTTGTCATAGTGAGATAAATAAGCTTACCAACCGCTCATTGCTTTTGATGGTTGTCAGGGTTTGGAGGTGAAGATTCATCATCACAATTGGTATTGGGATCCAGAGGAGTACTAGCAGGTTTAGAACCAAGCATATATGCTTCAGTAAAATGGTCCAACACATATTTGCACTATGAGAGGCAGATGCAAAAAATGATCTCTAAACTTCAATTTCCAAGAAGTATATGAGTTTTCCTAAATATTTAGTAATAAAATATTGTTCTAGATATCATTTGGTAGCTGTAATACCTTTACAATCATAACTAGATAGAATGACACCATCTGCATAAATAACAAGTACAACAAGCCCATAGTTGTTTTTTTTAATAAAAATAGAATGATCATAATGGGAGAACTAAAATTGAAACTTGAGAAGTGTCTGGCGTAATTTATCAAACCACACCCTTGGGCTTTATTTTAGGCTATATATCACCTTCTTGAGTCTGTAGACTTTGGAACACCCCCTGACTAGCAAAACTAGGTGGTTGCTCTATAGAAACTTCCTCATGTAGGTCATTATATAGGAAGGTGTTTTTGCAATCAAGTTGATGAAGAGGCCAACTTTATTGACAACTACAATGATAAGTACTCTCATAGAGTTGAGGTGGGCCACATGAGAGAAAGTTTCAAAGTAGTCCACTCCATAGGTCTGAGTGTAGCCTTTGGCTACAAGTCGAGCCTTTAGCCATTCAATAGTATAATCTAGTTGATATTTAATAGTAAAAATTCAATGACAGACAACTGTCAGATAGTGTTTAGGTCGATCAACAAGATCCCAGGTCTTGTGATCTCGTATGGCAGTCATTTCAGTTTCCATAGATTGATTCCAGGCAGGATGCTGAAGAGCTTGTGTATCATTCTTTTACATAGAAATAACATATAGAGTAGTGGTAAAACATGCAAAACTAGCACCAAGATTAGTGGGAGAACAAAAACTACTAGTCAGATGTTGAATATAGGAACACACACCTTTCCTTAGGATGATAGAAATATGTAGGTTTGAGAATACGTGTAGGGTGTTGTGACTTGCCAATGAGGTAGGAATTGGTTATTGAGGAGCTAGAGGGGTAATTGTAACTGAGGGTTTTCTCATGGACACCTCTTCAGTTTTGTTAGTTGGACGAGTAGGATCCACCAGATCACTAGATAAGGAAGATCCTTCGTCAGAGTAGTACGACATGTTTTAAAAAAAAAACACCCACATTCAAAAACCATTGATGATTGATAGGATCATAACATTGATAGCCTTTTTGAGTTCAGGAATAACCCAGAAAGACACAATTAGTGGAGCAAGAATAAATTTTAGATATCTCAGGGTGGAGATTCTTAAAAAACATGTGCAACCAAAGATGTGCGCTGGAACCTGACATGTGTAGCACAGATGATCGAGCACGGTAGGTCCACCTTGGGGGGACACAGGTTCAAACCTCCCATAGTACACATTATTTGCCACCCTTGTGGTCATCAAGCTTCGGCACACTCTTGAGGGAGGGGAAGACTAATATGTCTTTTAACTTTAAAAAAATGCATAATGGAATAGAAAATAAAGGTGCATCAGGATACAAAAGGGATATAGGGAATTAATTATGCAACACAAAGGCATATAGTTAATTAAGTAGCACGCTGTATAAACAACTTTAGGCCATAAATGTTTAGGAACATGATGGTGAAGAAGAATTGTGTGTGCTACTTCAAGCAGATCAAGATTCTTCCTTTTTTCCACACCATTTTGTTGTGGTGTATAAGGCAAGGAAGTCTAATGAATGATACCCCGAGAACTACAAAGTAGAGAAACAAATTTTGCATAAATTCTAGGGCATTATCAGTTCATAAGATTTTAATTGTAGTTTGGAATTGGGTTTGAATCTAGTAGAAAAGGTTGTGATAGATTGCAAAATAGTATTGCGATATTTTAGGAGAACCAACCAAGTCTCCTTGGAATAATCTTCAATGAATGTCTTAAAATAGTGATATCCAGACAAGATAGAAACAGAACATGGACCCTAAATATCGACATAAACAACATCAAACAAATTTTTAGAACTAACATATTTCTTCTTATGAAAAATGGCTTGAGTTTGCTTGTCGATATGATTTGCACATATTATTCTTATTAGAAATATTAGAAAATAAACAACACAATTTTGTAGCAGAAGGATGCCTCAAGTGATAGTCTCATTGTAAACTAGTCACAGAAGAAGATAGAAGAGTTGTAGTAGATTTCAACACATCCCGGTAGTACAATTCATCTGGTCCCTCATGACCCAAACAAATCTTATTCCTCATATTGAGATCATATAATACACAACTCTCAAGATCAAAAGTAATCGAGCACTGAAGGCTTTGATACCAATTTTCCCAAAAAAAATCTAAAGACAAGTCTAAAACACATAACACAAGATAACTTATAGCACAACATAAGAGAACACATAAAGCATATATACTAATACTAAGTAACTGACATGTTTATGTAATCTGAAGTTTCATGGTGAGGTATAGACATTTAGAGATGGGAGAAAACTAAGTACAAAATTAGAATGAACCATGTAATTCAGTCTGCTTTCCAAAAAAAATTAGAAAATAATCATACCGAACCATGCAATTATGAGGATCAACCAAATAGAAATCATCTTGGAATTAGATTTTACTAAGACTAAACTCTACAATTCTCGCTTCTAGCTAAATAGAATCAAACTAGAATCATACTTCACTAAGATTGAACCCTACATTTCTGGCTACTATCCATACAAATTTGGACTAGGTTATTATATAGAAACTAACTTCAATTTAGAGTGGATTATCCCATTCCCACTAACTAAATCAATTCAGACTATATTATCCTAGTCATGTTCTAAATAGAGGCTTGGAGTCAAAGAATTATTGTCGACCTAAGAAATTTCATCCCATGAATCCACAACTTGTGTAAGCCTACATTTCTCCTACATCATGGTGAATGGATCTATAGATTCTCCTTAGAGTTAGACCTTCAATTCTCCTATTTAGTATTAAATTGTATGTAGAAACCTTGAGTTATATACAAGGGGAGTTAATAGGAAATAAAATATGTTACATTTAAATTAGAACAAATGAGGCTCAAAATACAAGATGAATACTTTGCCAACTGAAATCCAACCACCATCATTTCACAAAGGATACCAAAACCTTGCAAGAATCTACCAAACTATACATATTTCAAATGGTGACATTTATTATATAGATATTATATATATATATATATATATATATATATATATATATATATTAGTATTGTATTTTTAATAGGGGAGATCTTTATGAATTATCTTAATTTGACATTCACACAAGCAAGGTAGGATACACATCGGCATCCGTCCTATGGCGGATCCCATCACATAGTCAGTAGGCTAGATGCGAGGGGATGTCACCCCTCATGGGGTTTTTGAGTCTGTGTCACTGAAAAGTTATATACAATTTCACATCGTTGAGAAACTCCATTTTTTCATAGTCTACCCCATCATTAGTATCAAAAAAATATTAGGTATGTAGTGTAGCAAGATTTATAGTCTATGCATATTATAATTATCATTTTCATCATATACAACTACACACAAATGTCATAACAAATCAAATCATATCAATTTTAAATTCAAATGAATCATTTGGTGATGTGAATCCAATGCCACTGTCAAAAAATTGAGGCAATAAACACAACAGAGGCAAAAAAAAACCCATGTTTCCATAAACAAATATTTTCAACAACAATGTATCAGGAAGGAGGGAGCGTGAGATATACATTATAGTGGCAGAAATCCAGTGTTCCCTCACACAGTCATAATCTCATGATTTTGCATGGATAACTTTGTCAATATCCTCCAAATACAACAAAAAAAACCTACGTTTCTATGTAATCCACATGGATAACGGGATCTCCACACACTCCTTAAGCTAGTGGGGAATGAATAGTCTTTTTATTTGAAACATGTTTAATTGTGCACTTTCTCTTTCTATCTCTCCCTTGAGGATTATGATGACTATGTTTCATCTATCAAAGCATGTAACCAAGACCTTATCCATCATGCCTTATAAATAGGAGAGGTAGATAATACAATTACTTAAAGAAATTGACAAGCAAAACATCATCGGTTATGTGGAAGTGGCCATTTACTTTTATTTCATTCAATTGAATGGTCTATCAACATTTTGGAATTAATCAACTGATTGACTAATCTTAGTCCAGTTAATTGAGTGATTTAGTCAATCAAATGGGCTGGTGTTGTCCAGTCAACCATAAGGGAGATCTTGTCTAATCGACTGACTAGAATTTCCAGTTGATCTCGTAGGTTCTGAAGAATTTTATGTTTGTTATACTTGATTATTAAAACTTTTAGTAACAAATCTAACTTCTATCTAAGATTATACTCATCTTCCTTCTTCATCATATATGTCTGACCTTGTAGGATCTACATTACATTGGTAGGTATGTGATGGTAGTTTTACTTACCACTAAAAATCCTAGAGATGATGAGTCTCTAAGTTTAGCCTTGCTAGTACTATGGTAAGAACTCCACCCACATGTGCTAAGACATGTGGAAGTCTTATCGTAGTATAGTTAAGGGTCGAATCCTCGGGACAACGGTCTTAACGAAGTCAAGATGGAAAACGTTTAGTCTTTACTTAACAACTTAAAGATTGATATTTAGATCGATAGTTTGATTTGGTTGTTTTAAACTAAGTACAAAGAAAGTAAAGCAAGAAAGTAAATAAAGCAAGTAAATCTTAAGAGTTTAACAAATGATGATGAATCACTGGGGTTAAGCAGGTATTTACCACCGCTACACATGCATTGTATATGTACTAAGCAGGACTTATAAGCTAGATGCATGGATGTTTCCACAAGACAGATGCCTTATAAGACAAGAGCGATGCGTTGCATCCAAGGGTGTTCCACAAGACCGATGCCCATATAAGACAAGAGTGATGCATTGCACCCTTCGATGTTCCACAAGACCAATGCCCATATAAGAAAAGGGCAATGCATCTCATCCTCCAAGGGTTAAGTAACTCTCATGCGGTACATCACTACGCGTCACTGAAGGATGTAGTCTCCGAAGAGAGAATCTTACTCAACCTCAAGAAACGTACATCTAAAACTAACAAGCGAGCGATAATTACCAAATCGAATAGCGTCTTTGTAGGCCTAGTTTCCGGTGAGGGATAACCTAGCTACGAGAAGTGTGGGAATGATGCAACGCCAGCCATCCCCGAACGAATGGTCACATGCTTTACATCATTCCCCTCGCAAAGTGTGTTCCTCGACTTACCAAAGGTCTCTTCCATACAGATGGGAGTGTGCCAGATGATAGTGAGTTTACTCCACTCTTTGAGATACACTTCTAGACACCGAAACGGATGCGTGGTGGATACACACACCAGAAACCAACACTAAATCGGTATTCAAGCCTCGATAGCGGTCGTAGACAAACCACAACGAAAGACAATAAATGCATACAAGAACGTGGCCATCATTCAAGCATGTGTGAAACGATTTAGTATTAAAATGAAATGATAACATCTTTTTTACAGTACATAATACAAAACATGGGCAGCGGGGCTAGTCCCCGCGCCCCAGTGGATGGAACTACTCGCTCCTCATAGAGGGAGCAACAGAAGGAGGCAAGAAGAGATAGAAAGAACATCATCTCCACTGAGGAGAGAAGGTTGAACCCTTGGTAGAGAGAGCAACGATCTCCACCCCTTGTAGCTTGCTTGATGACGGATCTTCTCCTCTCACCTTCCTTGTTGATGAGAGAGAGAGTAGCTTGCAATGGACGTGAGTCTCAGACCGGCAGCCTCGAGTGATGGATGGAGTTGTTCTGGTAGTGGAGAGACAGCCTCTGGACGTCTGGACTTCCCATGAACGGCCCTGAGGTCTTATTTATAGGCTTTGAGTGAGATCCAAACGGTTTGGAGACCGTTTGGGCTCAAACGGTCTTGGGACCGTTTGAACTCCATGCGGTCTTGGGACCGTTTGGCTTCATGCGGTCTCGGGACCGTTTGAACTCCATGCGGTCTTGGGACCGTTTGGCTTCATGCGGTCTCGGGACCGTTTGGACTCCATGCGGTCTTGGGACCGTTTGGACTCCATGCGGTCTTGGGACCGTTTGGATCTACTCGACCCTTGGGCTGGTTTGTTCTTTTGTTATTTTTTTGTGCTTTTTCTGCAATTATAAAAGGAAAAGTTAGTTTGATGATGTATTTACAAAAAGGGGTAAAATTAGGTTTAAGTACAATATAAATGTAGAAAGAGTATGGAAAACTAAAGAAAAAGACTAAGATAAACTACTAAAATAGGAGGTTATCACCCCCCCTAACTTAGAGTCTAGCTTGTCCTCAAGTTAGATAGAGCTGAGACATGAAATGGCGCGGCGATCTTGATTAAAATTTCCATAGTCTTGCTCCAATTCTTGACCTGAGTTCCCCAGGGGTCGTATCGAGGCTTATTGCATGCCTTGATCCTTTTGGGTTTCGAGAGTTGCTTGGGTTTCAGGTTTTTTCGTATCTCAAAGTTCGCCTTGGGACCACATTTATTTTGTGCATGCTGTTGACTCTAATCAACTTTATACCTCTCTAGAAACCTATTGGAAGCTAGAGAGGGTATGAGGGTTGGCTAAAGGCTTTGAAGTGTAACTCCCTTTCGAGTGGGGGAGGGGCTGTCTATGCTTTTTAGGATCTCACTACCGGACACGACACATCTGCCTTTATGAGGGCAGCTGAATGTACCGGCCGGGCAAGTCCTTTATTAGCCTTTTCATATACTTGGAACTTTTAGGGTTTCACTACCGGACGCGACGCATCTGCCTTTGTGAGGACAGCGGAATGTGCCGGCCGGGTGAGCCCTTTATCAGTTCTTTATATAGGTCCTTATTCGTGGCACAACTCTCATGATTTTATTCGTCTCTCTGGCTTTTATTCAAAAAACTCACAGGCTTGGGTTTTAGGATGAGGATTTATTTTGGGTGGCCAAGCCTCTTTTATTTTGAAGAGAGGAAAGTTGTTCTTAAAGTTTTTCAGCATGCACTTATTTGGTTTGTGGTCCACTTGCAGAGCTTTTTGACTTGGAAGTTGCCTGATTTCCCTCTCATCCTTGAGATCTCGGCTTATTTCTGCCCTGATTTTGACCTATGGAGAGTCAGATAAAGAGCAAAAATATAGGATCCATAGTGGATGGGGATCGATAAATCGCCATTTGATGTCTACGTGCTAAATACTTGTAGAGACTAACATGATTCTAGAGTTAGTTGAGGTGACTTATTTTAAGGAAAAGGGTGTATAGAGATTGATACCTAGCCCTTGTCTGATGACCCCCCCCTAACTCATCACACACTCTGTCCTCAGAGTGGGAAAGTGATAGGTTGAGGAGTCATTTGAACAAGGGCTGCGAGCTAGGCCAAAATTGCGGTAACCCCTGGAGATTGGAGTAGAGTGGATGTGAGTTGGGGTGCCTTGTAGCGCTGACTCAGGAGTTTTATGGATGTCGCAGTGCATTCCTTTGCAATTGTGTCTTGATATTGTAGACGAAATCTGCAATTCTAGCAACGAATCTGCTAGACAATATCAAGACAAAATTGCAAAGGAGTGCACGGCGATATGTGCTGCTTGAGTACACGAAAGTTCCAAACGGTTTGAGGACCGTTTGGTCCCAAACGGTTTGAAGACCGTTTGGTCTCAAACGGTTGGAGGACCGCTTGGAAAGCAAGGAGCCGCAGGTCGCCGGCGCGGGGGGGGAGGTGGAACGGGGCGAAGGTGGAACGGGGCGAGGGTTTGAAGGTGGGTGGAGGAAACGGCGACTGGCGCGATAGTGGCGACAGAACGGCACGCCAACGAAGAACATCTTTTGACGACGACGCGAAGGTGGCGCGGAGTGAGCAGCGTGCTTGGGGTCGCCGGACAATCTTGTGGGAGGTGGATTGAGAAGCTTGCGCGGAGGCACAGAAGCAAAAAGGTGAAGTGATGCGCACGAAAAGACTGTAGAGTGCGAAGATTCGAAGAGAGGAAGATGGAGATGCGGGGTCGGTATTTATAGCGGTGACTTATCGTATTCCAAACGGTTTCAAGACCGTGTAGTCCTAAACGGTTTGAGGACCGTTTGGTCCCAAACGGTTTCAAGACCGTTTGGTTCCAAACGGTGTCAAGACCGTGTAGTCCCAAACGGTTTGAAGACCGTTTGGTCCCAAACGGTTTGAGGACCGTTTGGTCCCAAACGGTTTCAAGACCGTTTGGTTCCAAACGGTGTCAAGACCGTGTAGTCCCAAACGGTTTGAAGACCGTTTGGTCCCAAACGGTTTCAAGACCGTTTGGTCCCAAACGGTTTGAGGACCGTTTGGTCAAACGGTTTTAAGACCTTTTGGAGCATAAAAAAATTTGTATATATTTTTTTTGTATTTTTAGATTTAGTAATGAAAGAACTTAAAGAAGCAAAACAAAATTAAGAGAGAATAAAACTAGAAAGTTGGAGAAATTGATACTCAGGTCTTGGGTTGCCTCCCAAGAAGCGCCTTGGTTTTACGTCACTGGCTCGACGAAATTGTGGGCGTAGCGTTTCTGACATCGAGGGTTTGTTGATGTGTTTTGTCTTCCTGAGTGTAGTATTTTTTTAAACGGTGTCCGTTGACCGTTCGTTCTCCTCCGTTGTTGTTGATGATAATGGCAGCTCCAGTTGGGTAGATATGTTTTATAGTGAAGGGTCCGGACCATCTTGTTCGAAGCTTTCCGGGGAATAATTTGAGCTTGGAATTGAATAAGAGCACTTTGTCACCAACGGTGATATCTTTTCTCCTAAGGTGTCCATCGTGCCACATTTTCGTTTGCTCTTTATAGATTCTGGCACTGTGATATGCTGTCATGCGGAGTTCTTCTAGCTCCTGTAGTTGAAGTTGTCTGTTCTCTCCTGCACTTTTAAGGTCGAAGTTTAGTTGCTTGATGGCCCACCAGGCTTTATGTTCCAGTTCTACTGGAAGATGACATGATTTACCGTACACCAAGCGGAACGGAGTTGTTCCAATAGGTGTTTTGTAAGCCGTACGATATGCCCAGAGGGCGTCAGAAAGTTTGGTGGACCAATCAGTGCGATTTTTGTTCACTGTTTTTTCAAGAATCGCTTTTATCTGTCTATTGGATACTTCCACTTGGCCACTAGTTTGCGGGT
The DNA here is from genome assembly GCA_963693085.1 of Alisma plantago-aquatica. Lineage (NCBI taxonomy): Eukaryota > Viridiplantae > Streptophyta > Magnoliopsida > Alismatales > Alismataceae > Alisma > Alisma plantago-aquatica. Next base: position 30,575,686 of record OY856412.1, read on the forward strand.
GGTAAGGTGTGGCAACTTTGTGATGGACTCCATATCTTCTTAGTAATGCTTCGAAACTTTGTTCCAGAAAATGGGTTCCGCCATCAGATATGACCGTTCTTGGGACTCCAAATCTTAGAAAAATGGTTTCTTTGAACAATTTGACAACAGGTTTGGAGTCATTAGATGCAGTGGGTACAGCTTCGACCCACTTCGAGACGTAATCCACAGCGACCAAAATGTACGAGAAACCATATGATGAGGGGAAAGGTCCCATGTAGTCTACCCCCCATACATCAAACAGCTCAATTTCCTGCCACATGGTAAAAGGCATTTCATCTCTTTTTGATATGTTGCCCGAAAATTGGCATTTATCACAGGATTTGACAAAATTATGTGAGTCTTTTGATATGGTGGGCCAAAAGAAACCAGATTGTAGAACTTTTATGGCAGTTTTCTTGGCGCCCATGTGCCCCCCCTGGGTCCGGAGTGGCAGTGTTCCAAAACCGATGTTATTTCTTCTTCTGGAAGGCATCGACGAAAAAGTCCGTCGGCACAGAGGTAGAACAAGTAGGGTTCATCCCAATGATAACGTTTTACGTCATGAAGGAATTTCCTTTTATCTTGATAAGTAGCAGACGGGTGAATGATCCCTGTGGCCAGATAGTTGACAATATCTGCAAACCAAGGGAAAGTATGAGTGGCTTTCATAAGTTGATTATCAGGAAGAGAGTCCCTGATAGGGATTTTATCTTTGTCTTCAACCTCGATTCTACTGAGGTGATCGGCGACAACGTTCTCTACGCCACTTTTATCTTTGATTTCTAGATCGAATTCTTGAAGCATCAATACCCAGCGGATGAGCCTGGGTTTGGCATCTTATTTCTGAATCAAATGTCTGATAGCAGAATGGTCAGTGTAGACAATCACCTTAGAGCCGATCAGGTAAGAGCGGAATTTTTCGAAGGCGTAGATGATAGCTAGGAACTCTTTTTCCGTGGTCGTGTAGTTTCTTTGTGCTTCATCAAGCGTTTTGGACGCATAGTAGATGACATAGGGTTTCTTGTCGATTCGTTGTCCTAAAACGGCCCCTATGGCATAGTCACTTGCGTCACACATAATTTCAAAGGGTTGCGACCAGTCTGGAGCCCTTAGAATAGGTGCGGAAATTAGTGCTTCTTTAAGGGTGGAGAAACTTTGCATACATTTTTGGTCAAAAATAAACTCGGCATCTTTTGTCAGGAGTTGGGTCATGGGTTTAGCTATTTTTGAGAAATCTTTGATGAACCTTCTGTAAAACCCGGCATGACCTAGGAAAGCTCGAACTCCTCTTATGTCCTTCGGAGGTGACAACTTCGAGATGACATCAATCTTTGCTTTGTCGACCTCGATCCCTCTATCACTTACTCTATGTCCGAGGACGATACCCTCTGTTACCATGAAATGGCATTTTTCCCAGTTCAGGATAAGGTTTGTTTCCTTGCAACGTTGCAGGACTTGTTCGAGATTATTTAGACAGTTATCGAAAGATTCTCCATAAACAGAGAAATCATCCATAAAGACTTCCATAATAGATTCAGTTAATCCGGCGAAAATGGCGGACATGCAGCGTTGGAAAGTAGCAGGAGCGTTACATAGCCCGAATGGCATTCTTCTAAAAGCATATGTCCCGAAGGGGCAAGTGAAGGTGGTTTTTCTTGGTCCTCTGGATGTATGGGTATTTGGTAGAACCCAGAGTAACCATCGAGATAACAAAAATATTTTTGGTGGGCCAAGCGCTCCAGGACTTCGTCTAGAAAGGGTAGAGGGTAGTGGTCTTTCCTTGTAGCTTTATTCAACTTCCTATAATCGATGCACATTCTCCACCCCGTTACAGTCCTAGTAGGTACGAGCTCATTTTTATCGTTGATCACTACAGTAGTGCCCCCTTTCTTTGGGACAACTTGAACTGGACTAACCCACTGAGAGTCGGAGATAGGGTAGATCATACCAGCTTTAAGCAGTTTGAGGACTTCCAAACGGACTACCTCTTTTAAATTTGGGTTCAGTTTTCTTTGATGTTCGCGAGTGGGTTTAAATTCTTCAACCATAGGAAGTTTGTGCATACACAGAGCCGGATTTATGCCTGTGAGGTCGGTTATTTTATAACCGATGACCTTTTTGTGTTTCCTTAGTTTGTCTAGAAGTCTGACTTCTTGGTCTTCGGTGAGGGTGGAGCTGATAATAACTGGGCATAGCTCTTCCTTATCCAGGAAAACATATTTGAGCCCTGTGGGTAAGGTCTTCAATTCAGGGGTTTTTGGTGGTTCTGCTGCTTCAATAGTCGTTATGGCTTTAAGCTCTTCAAAGGTAGCCTTTGGTGCTTCTTCTACCTTTTCTAGATATTGGATGCATTGCTGGACTAGTTCATTTGCAGAGAACTCGACTTCGGGATTGATAAGAGCATTTTCAAGTTCGTCGATTGGCTCGGAGATTTCTAGTTGCGACATTTGTTGGATTGCGTCTAAAAGAAAGACTTCTTCTTGAATGTTAGGGCCTTTCATGCTGTCAAGGACACGGAATTGAATGGCTTCCTTTCCGAGCCTAAGGATGATGGTTCCGGCTTCGACATCGATTAGTGCTCTGGCTGTAGCTAGGAAAGGCCTGCCGAAAATGATCGGATATCTCAAGTCCTCTTTAATATCCATGATGACAAAATCACATGGAACGTAAGCATCCTTGCCTATTCTTACTGGAACGTCTTCAATGATTCCCAAAGGTGCGGTTATGGTGGAGTCAGCAAGTTGAATAGTCATTGCTGTAGGTAGCAGATCTGTGAAACCGAGGCGTTGGCACATTGAAAAAGGCATAATGGATATACTAGCCCCGAGGTCAGCTAATCCTTTCTTTGTGGATGTGTTTCCAATGCAACATTGGATTCCGAAAGAACCTGGGTCCTTCTTCTTTTTGGGCAGTTTGTTCAAGATGATGTCAGAGGTGGTTTGGGCAAGCTTGACGGTTTCCTGCTCTTTGGTGATATACTTACGTGATAGCAAAGTTTTGAGATACCTTGCCCATGCTGGTACTTCGGATAGAGCGTCGAGGAGTGGGATATCGATATAAAGTTTCTTCATTGCTTCCTTGAATTTCTGAAACCTGGCATCCATTTTTGTTTCTTGCAGTCTGCCTGGATATGGAATCCTTGGTTTGAATTGCGGGACCTTGGGTTCTGCGGGTACATACTCTCTGTTTTTGTCCTCGGTGTCTTCGGGAGATTTCCCAATCTCTTGTTGTGAGATCTCTTTCGTCAAAAGAATGGGCACATCATCATCATCTAGAGTGATCTTGATGGGTTCAGGCAGAATGCGTCCCGACCTTGTGGTGATGGCGTTCAGCTGTTCGTGTTCATTTTGCCCATTTGGTTCAGGCTGCCTATCAGAAACGCCAGCTGAAGACTTCAACTGTGCAGCAATCTGAGCTAGCTAGGTTTCAACTGCCCTTTGTTGGGCTTGCTGGCTAGCTAGCATAGTTTGCTGAGACTGAAGCATTTGCTTTATCAAAGATAGTTCATCTTCCGGCTGCGTGGTAACATTCTTCTGAGAATTTTGTTGTTGGTATTGTTGAACATGCAATTGTGGGTGAAGCGGGGGGTGAGTGTACTGGTAGTAGGCTGACTGATTTCTAGGGTAGTTAACCCTAGGGAAGTTGTTTCTTGGATTCCCTTGATTGTTTGATAACCCAGGAGGCAACCTACTGTCAAATCCCCCTTGAGTCTGGTGTTGCGGGTTTGCAGTCCCAGAAGGGTTCCCATACTGGAATCCAGGATGGTTCCTTGGTTGACTGGGATTATAGTAGACTTGCCCGGGAATAGTATGGATAGAGTTGACTTGCTCCGGAGTCTGATCTTCAATCTGATTAGTGATGGCCTCATAGGGTTGTGGTGGTGGATGAAGATCCATCATCACACTATAGAGCATTCCGTAGGATAAGGTCGGATGATCTGATGCATGACAAGCTTCACAGGAACCTGTGACAGCTTTGACTTGATGCAGCTGCGGGGTTTGTTTCTTGTTGAATTCCCCTAGAGATGATTCAAGGGTTTGCTGTTTATGGGCGATTGCTTTCAGAGCCTCTGCTATTGACTTTAATTTCGTGGATTCCTCAGCTTTAAAGACTTTGAGGACGCCTTTTCCGGCTGTTCGCCCCCAGTTGGACTGGTTTTCAGCCCCTAAACTGACGATCTTCCAGGCGTCTTCATAGTTTTTCCTCATGAAATTTCCTCCAGATGAGGAATCTAGGAACTGTTTAATGTCATCATTTACCCCCCGATAAAAGGTCTCAATCAGTTGATTTTGCGAAATCCCATGATGAGGGCATTTTCGAAGAAGTTCTTTGAATCTTTCCCATGCCTCGGCGAGGGTCTCTCCAGGAAGTTGAGAGAAATGGTTGATCTGCCCTCTGATTTCGTAAGTAAGCGAGGGTGGAAAGAACTTCTCCAGGAATTTCTCCTCTAGAGGGGCCCAGGTGGTAATAATGGGTTCTCTATCCAATGAATTATACCAACTTAAGGCCCTTCCAGATAGAGTGAAATGAAACAGATGGAGCATTATTGCGTCGAAAGCGATGCCAGCTTGTGGGACCAGTCGGCATAATGCCTTAAACCGTTTCAGGTGGTCCATGCAGTCGTCTCCAGAACTTCCAGAGAAAGAAATCCCTTGCATAATCTGAATCCATTGGGTCCGGATCTCGAAGTGTGGGATGTTAATGATCGGAGGCCGGACCGGATGGTTATCTTCGTAATTCTTCGGGACGGCGTAATCCCGAAGTTGCTTGTTTCTTAACGCGAGTTGAGCAGCAGCTTGCTCTGCTTGGATGCGTGCTTGTACTTCAGCTCGGATCTCAGCTTGCACCTGAGCACGAGTGTCAGCAATGAGTTGTGCTCGTTGTGCTGCTATGGCGGCGTTGACTCTTTCTGCAACAAGGCGTTGCTCTTCGGCCATCTGTCTGGCTCTTTGGCGGTTTAGTCTATTCCTTCGGTGAAAACTTCTTTCTACCTCAGAATCGTATTCTGGTTCAGGGGAGAATCCGATGCTATGCGGGGGTTGCATACACGTTTTCTACCTGAGTAGAAGGAAAATCTCAAGTTAGGAAAAATGGAAGGAAATGAAAAAGATCAAGAAATATTGGATTGGTTAAAAAAAAGTGTAAAATCCTAATCAACCAAGAAATTGGTAAGTAAAAACTAAAAAGTTCCGTTGTCCCCGGCAACGGCGCCAATTTTTGATGGATAGTTTTACTTACCACTAAAAATCCTAGAGATGATGAGTCTCTAAGTTTAGCCTTGCTAGTACTATGGTAAGAACTCCACCCACATGTGCTAAGACATGTGGAAGTCTTATCGTAGTATAGTTAAGGGTCGAATCCTCGGGACAACGGTCTTAACGAAGTCAAGATGGAAAACGTTTAGTCTTTACTTAACAACTTAAAGATTGATATTTAGATCGATAGTTTGATTTGGTTGTTTTAAACTAAGTACAAAGAAAGTAAAGCAAGAAAGTAAATAAAGCAAGTAAATCTTAAGAGTTTAACAAATGATGATGAATCACTGGGGTTAAGCAGGTATTTACCACCGCTACACATGCATTGTATATGTACTAAGCAGGACTTATAAGCTAGATGCATGGATGTTTCCACAAGACCGATGCCTTATAAGACAAGAGCGATGCGTTGCATCCAAGGGTGTTCCACAAGACCGATGCCCATATAAGACAAGAGCGATGCATTGCACCCTTCGATGTTCCACAAGACCAATGCCCATATAAGAAAAGGGCAATGCATCTCATCCTCCAAGGGTTAAGTAACTCTCATGAGGTACATCACTACGCGTCACTGAAGGATGTAGTCTCTGAAGAGAGAATCTTACTCAACCTCAAGAAACGTACATCTAAAACTAACAAGCGAGCGATAATTACCAAATCGAATAGCGTCTTTGTAGGCCTAGTTTCCGGTGAGGGATAACCTAGCTACGAGAAGTGCGGGAATGATGCAACGCCAGCCATCCCCGAACGAATGGTCACATGCTTTACATCATTCCCCTCGCAAAGTGTGTTCCTCGACTTACCAAAGGTCTCTTCCATACAGATGGGAGTGTGCCAGATGATAGTGAGTTTACTCCACTCTTTGAGATACACTTCTAGACACCGAAACGGATGCGTGGTGGATGCACACACCAGAAACCAACACTAAATCGGTATTCAAGCCTCGATAGCGGTCGTAGACAAACCACAACGAAAGACAATAAATGCATACAAGAACGTGGCCATCATTCAAGCATGTGTGAAACGATTTAGTATTAAAACGAAATGATAACATCTTTTTTACAGTACATAATACAAAACATGGGCAGCGGGGCTAGTCCCCGCGCCCCAGTGGATGGAACTACTCGCTCCTCATAGAGGGAGCAACAAAGAAGGAGGCAAGAAGAGATAGAAAGAACATCATCTCCACTGAGGAGAGAAGGTTGAACCCTTGGTGGAGAGAGCAACAATCTCCACCCCTTGTAGCTTGCTTGATGACGGATCTTCTCCTCTCACCTTCCTTGTTGATGAGAGAGAGAGTAGCTTGCAATGGACGTGAGTCTCAGACCGGCAGCCTCGAGTGATGGATGGAGTTGTTCTGGTAGTGGAGAGACAGCCTCTGGACGTCTGGACTTCCCATGAACGGCCCTGAGGTCTTATTTATAGGCTTTGAGTGAGATCCAAACGGTTTGGAGACCGTTTGGGCTCAAACGGTCTTGGGACCGTTTGAACTCCATGCGGTCTTGGGACCGTTTGGCTTCATGCGGTCTCGGGACCGTTTGAACTCCATGCGGTCTTGGGACCGTTTGGCTTCATGCGGTCTCGGGACCGTTTGGACTCCATGCGGTCTTGGGACCGTTTGGACTCCATGCGGTCTTGGGACCGTTTGGATCTACTCGACCCTTGGGCTGGTTTGTTCTTTTGTTATTTTTTTGTGCTTTTTCTGCAATTATAAAAGGAAAAGTTAGTTTGATGATGTATTTACAAAAAGGGGTAAAATTAGGTTTAAGTACAATATAAATGTAGAAAGAGTATGGAAAACTAAAGAAAAAGACTAAGATAAACTACTAAAATAGGAGGTTATCAGTATGTCAATAGTCATACTATGATTTCAAAAAAGTAGGAGTGTCTAGAAACACATCATTTCCACCTAGGTAATTACATAAGTTGGAGAACAACGTCAACCTTATATTGTGACAAGTGTATAGTGACGGTATAGTCCATTTGCCTTCATTATCCAAATTGAATATGAGGCATGTTATATCATCGTCTTAACATTTAGTTTTTTGTCCTTGATCAAGAGTAAACTATTTGATTACATGTGATCGTTATATCAAATTTTGAGTCACATGAACATAGTCATACATTTCATAGTCCCACTCATCAAGTGACTAGGATATCACTCTGATAGGAGTAAAAAGTTACATGTGCTTACTCACACTATCCACATGTCTAACAATGCACCCAAGAACTACATGTATGGCAACCCTTATTCAGGGTCATGTTGAGTAGTTTTAAAGTACACAAAACAACATGTCATCATACCAGTGACTTTAGGTCTACGAATCACTATCCACTATCACATTAAGATACAATTCTTAGAATATCAATTCTGTGAGCATATGAATAAAAGCCAGTGTTGAATAAAAACATGAGAGTTGTGCCATACATAAGGACCTATATGAAGAGCCAATACAGGTCTTACCCGACCGGTACATTCAGCTGCCTTGCAAAGGAAGATGTGTTGTGTTCGGTCGTGAGATCCTAAGGTCTCCAAATATATGAAAAAGTGACAAAGGTCTTGCCTGACCGGTACATTCAACTGTCGTCGCAAAGGCAGATGTGTCCTAACAACACGGTCAAATAGATGTCAGTTTTAAGTGCAAAACTGCCGCACTATGTCTTTGGTGTCGGTTTTCTTCAAATAACCGACGCCTATGTTTTGATTTTTTTTCTTATCAGTTTGCAGGCCTGCTGTGGCTGGTCGTAGGATGAGAACTGCAGTTCAGTGGAACTGAACTGTAGGTTTACGACATCTATTGATATCAGCCAACAACAGGCCATAAATCTGCAAAATTAACATGTTCAATAGCTCAAGTCAATCCATTTGCAAGTACCTACAAGAAGAAATATGAAATGGTCCCCAATCTTATTTTTGGGTCAGAGGGGTTAGCTTAGCAGCCCAAATCCTAGTGCTCTTGGGTTCTTTCCTAAACGGACAACAAGTAGAATAATAGCCAATATCATTGCAATAGTTGCATGTGTCCATAGTCTTAGAACTAGAAGTTCTTTAACTTTGTTGTTCATTTGACTACCATCATACCCTAAACTATGTTTACCAATTTGTTTAATAGTATGGTGTAGGATATCATTAAGATTACTTTTACCAACTAAGAATCTTTGCAAAAAAGATCTCAAACTATCATTATCATGCACAAGAGAAGAAATAGTAGATGACAAATAATTGATATTACCTCTAGCATGCAAAAGATCATTTTCTAAGCAAAGAGCTTAAGTTAAATAAGAATCTCTATCAATATGAAGAGCAGCAACATTACTCTCTCTACTATAATAAGAGTCAAGCACATTGATTTTAGCAAGCAAGGAGGCCTTTGTTGTTTCAATCAAAGCAATCTTAGAAAGATAAATACCATTTTTAGATTCTAGTCCTTGAAAAACAAAATCTTTGTCCTTGTTTTCAGATTTAAGAACATCAATACCATGCATTAGAGAATAACCAATTAAGGTATGCTCTTCATTAGAAATAGGCATAAGAGGTTGAGATTCTAGATATCTAATCTTGTCAAGCAAGCTAGCATTTTCAAGTTAAAGAGAATCTACTTGACTAAGACAAACATTTTTACAATCAAGCAAGTAAGTATTAGCATGTTCAAGATCATCTAGCTCCACATGCATATTATCAACAATTCTAGCAAGCTTTTTCCTTTTCCTTTTAGAAGACTTAAGAGAGGCACAAGTAGCATTAATGATAGCAATTAAAGGTTCTTTGTCTAAAGAGTTTAGATTTATCTCATTTGAGTATTTTCTTGTAGAAGCCATAAGAGTGAAATGGCATTCTCCTTCTTCAATAGAGCTTGATCTTTCACTTGACTCTTCACTTGATTCTTCACTTGAGCTTGAGTTGGAGGAGTCACTTGAGCTTGATTGTCACTTATCTTCTCTTTTCTTGTGATGATGGGTCTTCTTGCCTTGTAGACAATCTATCTTGAAGTGACCCTTCTTTCCATACTTGAGGCACCAGATGGACGAGGAATTCTTTCCTTTATAGAATCCACCCTTGGAGTACATGGCATCTTCTTCAACATGAGAGGATGGAGAAGCTTGTCCCGTAATAACTTCAATTTGAACCTTCATTTCTGCCTTCTTCATTCTCTTTATCTCTTTCTCCTCTTGTCTTTTAACTTCTTCTCTTTTGTCAAGTGTGACTTCATGGGCTTGTAGATTTCCAATGAGCTCTTCAATAGGAATATCCTTAAGAGACATTACTTATTCAATCGAAGTTACCTTGGGTTCCCACCTCTTAGGAATAGTTCTAAAGATCTTTGAGTTGATCTCTCCTCTAGACATAGCATGGTCTAGAACCGCAAGACCATTCACAATGGTGTTGATCCTATGGTAAATATGAGTTGTCTTCTCCTCCTTTCCCATCTTGAAGTTCTCAAACAGCCCGTTGAGCATGTAGACTTTGATTTCCTTCACTCGAGCTATCTCCTCATAAGTGATGCATAGCTTTCTCCATACCTTATAAGCTATTTCACATGAAGAAATCTGGTTGAACTCAGTGGGAGTGATGGAGGCATAGAGGATGTGCATGGCTCTAGCATTCAAGGTTGCTTTCTTCAAGGTAGCTTCATCCCATTATTCAATCTTTGCCTTAGGTAGCTTGTATGGGTTGTTCACCATTTGCCACATCTCAAGACTTGATCCTTAGATATAGAATTGAAGCATTCTTCTCCAATAGAGGAAATTGCTCCCATCAAAATTTGGAAGGTTTATCAAGTATCTCCCTCCTTGATAGTCACTCATTTCTCCTACTTATTGAAGTATACTTGGAGAAGAACCTCTCTGATACCAATTGTTGGATCCTAAATGGGTGATTAGATGCTCTAGAGGAGGGTTAATAGAGCTGAATGCACTTTAACAAAATTCTATAGACATTCAAGATATATCACAAGATAAGGTTGTGGTGCTCTCCCGCTAGAGGCTTGCAACAAGTGCAATCCACGAGGTCGGGAGGCACGGGATGAGATGGGATCTTTGCTTTCGAAATTTGTATGGTCCCACACTAACTACCTACTTCTACTAAGACATTACACACGCAAGCGCACGGGGTCGTGTCGTAGTATAGGTGAGGTGGCAAGTACGGGGTCGATCCGCGAGGATAAAGGGGGCACTAGAATTAGATGGCGTGAGCTACGTTCCTAGTGCAGAGATTAGGGTTTTTAGGGTTTTAAGGTTGATTGTTGAGTGATTAACTAATAGATCAGTTAAGAAATGCGAGATGAAAGCTAAATTATCAACAGGCTAAGTGAGCAACCTAAGTTAACGAGCTATCTAACCAAGAGCAAGAACGAATTATACCAAACTAAGCAAGCAACTAACAATTTAGAGCCTAAGTTAACCACTAAGCAAGATGAAAGATCTAAATTAACACTAGCTAACAAAACGAGGCAATTGACTAAGTTAGACAAAAGCAATTGAACTAAGCTAGCACTAACAAGCAAACTAGGCAATTAGGGTTTTAAGCAATTAGATGAAGGAGGTGGGCCGTTTGGGAATGTGACCTTGACATTAGTTGGGGGATGTCACCATAATAAGCAATTAACATATCTCATTCTAGATTACCAAACCAAACAACAAGGTGGGTGCTATGAGAATGTACCCTAAGCTACTAATTGGAGAACTAGGGCTAGGTGTAATTCTCATAGGACGTACCAAGTCTAGGTCTCTAGGATAAGTGGTATTAGTCAATTGAGGTCCAAGGGTAAGGATGGGAGTAGAGATGAGGGTATTTGACCTCATGCCACTAGCCACCTCAGCCTTTAGGAAATCCTAGGCAATTGCACTAATCACACTTATACTAGTCACTTAGAACTCACATTTGCATGTAGGAAGAAGGTGATTATGTAGGAAGATAGGGGGCTAGCTAGGGATCCGAATTAAGGACCTAGGAGCCAATCCTATGATAGCTACATAGAAACCAAAACATCCTAGAGACAAATGTCTTCAAACACCACAAGGCAAGCAATTAATGTAATTAAACAACAACCACATGCACAAGTAATGGGAAATGAGATATAAGAAAAGGCAATCATCATAGAAATGAAATATGTTCATTACAAATTATATTCCCCCAACATGGTATCAAAGTCACATTTTTGCCCCAAACAGCCCACCCAAGGGGGCTTAGCTATACATGATCAAACTAGGAAAAGAAGGGGATAGAAGAAGGGAAAATGCCATGAAGCTCGATGTAGTGGCCTCCTTCTTCACCTCCAAGCAGCTGCAGATGACCTCCCTCCTCCAAAGGTGCAGGGGTGCATGAAAATGGTGGAATGGATGGATAGAAACCTAGAGAAACTAGGTTTCTATGGTGGAAAAGAGTGGAAAGTGGGTGGAAATGGGGTTAGATGCAAGGGAGTAGGTGGATTGGAGTAATGGAGGCAAGGAAGCAGCTAGGGTCGGCTAGGGGTGCTTAACCTCGAGCCCTAGAAGCAACTAGTGCTTATATAGGAGCTAGGGTTAAGTGGGGGTAGAATAGGAAAATCAGTGAAAGTTGTATAGGTTTTGGGGTGGTGGCACGGCCGTGCTGGGTAGGAGTGAGCACGGTCGTGGTGGAGGGGAACGGCCGTGTTGGCTAAGTGTTAATTTAACAGGTTGGTGGGTGAAAACGAAGGTTGGTGGCACGGCCGTGCTGGGCAGCACGGCCGTGTTGGGTACTAGGTAGAACAGCCATGCTGGGTAGCACGGCCGTGGTGGCGGAGTTGGGAGGAGGTCGTTCTGAGCAGCACGCCCGTTCCATCTTCATCCAGCACGGCCGTTTTGGTCAGCACGGCCGTGGTGTGGTCTTCGTAGCATGGCCGTGCTGGTCAACACGGCCGTGGTGACTGACTTGCTTGAACTTCCAAAATTTGTCGATCAACCTGTAATTCTTCTCAATTGCCAGCACGGCCGTTCCATGGCACCACGGCCGTGCTGGGGTCTTCTAGTGCTAGCATGGCTTCAAACTTCATAATTCTTGGATGTTTTTGCTTGGAGACGATCCTTGGCCACTAAGGTAGGTTGGGGAGCTTTGGGGCCTCCTTTGGGTCCCTCCATCACACTCGTCCATCCATTGTGGTCCAAGTACCTGAAAAACAGCGCAAAGAACATCCATAAGCGTATTTACAATGATAATCAAATTGGGGGAAAATACTTGTAATCTAACATGTTTAGATGCAACTTATATACAAAATGGCACATGATGGAGCCCTAAAATAGGGCTGCATCACCACCCCAAACTTAAAACATACTTGTCCTCAAGTATGCTCCAACTTAATCTCTCTTTTCCGTTCTTTTCAACAAAAACAAATGACAAATGCAAAGCAGTAGAAGATTATTGAATATATATGGTCTTGGAAATTACTAAGTGCATGTGTCTCACATCTCTCCTCTCCTTCTTTCACAACCCAATCATGAACTGAGCACTGAGCATACAAACTTCAAATATAAAGCATAGAAATACAAGTTGTCCATATGTCCTTTATGTCATTCTGGGTAAACCGTTTCATGTTGATGTTAATCACAGGTGACTAGGAGTGTTGTTTCGCTTTCATGCATTCGGTCTTATGCTTCAAACCACACTAGATGATCCACTTGGCTGTAGAAAGGGTAAAGTGAGCTAGATTTGATGTTTTCTAGCTCAATGGGTATAAAATAAGAAGAAAGGGTTGCGGTAAGATTTGGAGTGCTTTTACACACTCTTCTTTTCTTTATTTGAATGCTCTTAAACAGGAGCATCCTTTTATTTTATTTTTGCTTTTCTTTTTCTTTTTCTTTGCCCTTGGTATAGATAGGGCATATGGTGGATGGAGTGAAGCGGGGAGGTAAAGATGTGGTCACCCCAAACTTTTGGAGGTGGCCACGGCTAATATGTGCACTTTGGCATCTTTTTATGAGGCGGAGGGGTATGAAGATGGTGGAAGAAAAGTCGGATCAAAGAGGGGTCATCAATGTAGTTTTCAACATACGATTCCCTGCATGAAAGTTAATTCAACACTTCACCAATTAATATCACATCACATGATAGAATTAACACAATATTCATATTTCTACCAAGTTATTCCATTAGCTTTAAGCGTTTGTCGCTTGCTCAATTCATGATTCAACCAACACATTCACAGACTTAAGAGATGTGGTTCACATGTAAAAAGTCACAAACAAGACCATATATCAATAAGATCTAAGAATGTAGCATGCATTTGTCATAAGAGTAAACCTTTTCATTTCAAACATTGGAGATTAAGTCAAAACATCCTATCAGAGCAAGAATATTCAAATCTAGGCAAAATTGGCCAAAATGGTGCCAATTTGCACTAAATCGCATCTAAACCTACTTTAGGGAATTTAAAGACATAAAGCAGAAAATCCTACTTAACATGCAAAAGAAATTATCAAAAACTACATGAGAATGCAATGCATAGTATGAAGAAGCAAAAATTTTGAAAAATTACTCAAAAATGCAGAAGTTAACTACATGAATGTGTGAATGCAAGCAGGCACACAAGGTCAAGGTAATCGAGTATGGTAAGTCAGTCAAACTGTTTGATCATCTTGCAAAAATTCAGCACAAGGTACACAGAGAAAAATGCGGCGAAAGAAGGCTTACCGCCCTACCACCCAAAACTTTTAACTCATGATGTCATCATCATGAAATAGAAGTTTAGACTAGTAGGGTAAAAATGTGTGGGGTTGCGAAAGGCAACCGGAGAGATCTGGAGTGGTCAAAGTAACTTTTAGGTGAGCAGGACAGGGCCACCACGGCCGTGCTGGGCAGCACGGCCGTTCTGGCTTTCTTCCTGTAGCTCCTACATTGAGTTGCAATCTTTTCTTCCACTTTGACCTCTGTCTCGGCTAAACTCTTCAGCTTCATCTTTTCTTTCTTGTGTCTGTGCTAAAATGATTCACAAACAGAAAAACTATCAAGTATAGTGTGTGTGTGTTTCTTAGAAACCAAAAGAAAGTATGGTAAAAACAAGGTTCGAGAATCTCAAACCACGTGGGTTGCCTCCCACAAGCGCTAAATTTATAGCCTTCAGTCGGGCTTGTTGCTCTTTTTCATCATGTATTGATACCCACGGTGCCCTCCTTCTCTTCTACGGTGATCATGTCGAGCGCTCTTATGACATGTGCTTCGTCCCAAGGAGTGTACATGGAATAGAAGTATGGGCTCGATCTCCACAGCTCCAGAGGGTCACGATAGCACAAACTCTCGCTGAAGTCTTCATTGGCCAGCTCATCTCTCTCTTCTTTGGTGAACATGAAGAAGTCGAACTTTTTCCTCTTGTAAGTAACCGTCAGCGTGCCCTTGCGAATGTTGATTTCAGCTCCCGCAGTAGATAGGAAAGGTCTACCCAATATGAGGTACTCTTCTCCATCAATAGGTGTGGTGTCCACTATCAGGAAATCAGTCACATAGGCAATGTTCACTCTTTCATCCATCGACACTATTGTGTTATGCATGATTCCCAAGGGCTTCCTTTTGGTTCCGTCCCCCAAGATAATGGCGCACTCCACTGGTTTCATTTTATTTAGGCCAAGCCGTAGGTACATGCTCCATGGCATGAGACTTGTTCCTGCACCTAAGTCAATGAGAGCGTGTTGGACGGGTTGTGTGCCAATGAAGCAAGAAATCATAGGTACTCCTAGATCACCTCTCTTTTCTGGGAAGCCATTGTCATAGATGAAGTTCACGGATTTTGAGCCAACAATCTCTTCGGTCGGCAATAGCACTAACTTTCTCTTTCCCATGCATATGTCCTTCATCAATGAAAAGAGTGATGTAACACCTATTGTTCCCCGCTTCAAGTTTCCTAGGAGATTCATAACATTTCTGCCCCCTTTTTGGAGAGTCGAACCTTCATGGGGTTGCTTCCTATTTTCATCAACAATCACCACTGTAGTGGGTGGAACTTGCGAAGGGGTGATGGCGACGCTAGTATCATGTAAAGATCTTGGTTTCCATAAGGACATGGCTTCAAAAGCTGCTATGTCTATGATAATTTCTGCATCCCCGAGTGAGGGTGGAGCCAATGAGAGTGCCTCTACATTCGCGTCTGGTGCAGTAGCAATCTGGGTGTACCTATCATTCTCTGGTGGTGCTTGGGCGGAAATTCCTTCGAAGTCTTCTTTATGTTTTCTAGATCCCTCACGTATCGGGACTTTGCTTCCAACCTCAGTCACTTTCTTTCCCCTTTTTCCACAGCCTTGAGCAGTTCCTTCACCCCATGTGATAGTGATCATACTCACTTGCTCATGTGCAGATGGAGGAGCTTGTGAGGACGGAGGTGGTGGTGGTCTTTGTTGGGGAGGATTAGGATTTTGGAGTATGCAAGTTGGTTGTGGTGGAGGTGGAGGTTGGTAAGTATGTGGAGGTGGTGGGTATTGGTAGTTTAGCGGGGGTTGGTGGGATGGCGGATCATATGGGTGCGGTGGCCCTTGATATTGTGGAAGTGAGGTTTCTTGGCTACGTGGTGGGATGTATGCGGCTTGGTTGGCAGTCACACAACTTCCATTGCTGTTAGGATTCGTCATAGGTTGAGATGGCAGTCTCCCCTCTTCACGGCGAGCAAGTGAGATAGAAATTTGGTCGAGCCTTTGCTCAAGACGGCTGATGTTTTGTCCTTGAGAAGACACCTCTCTCTTTACCTCATCTAGATTCCTCAGTCTCCCGAGTACTTCCTCTTCGAACTTTGAGTTGTAGCGTGGCTTTTGCTGCCCCTGTCCTTGCCCATCCTCGTTTGGTTGTTTCCAAGAGAAGTTCGGGTGGTTCCTCCACTCGGGAGTGTAGGAGTTGGACATTGGGACTTGGTTGTTGCGACCACCAAATGAATATAGAGCACTGACCTCCTCATCTACGGTATCAAATGCCCTTGTGGGCTGGTTAGAAGGGCCACCAGCTTGATTCTTCATCCACTTCATCATCTCGGTCATCATTGCCATCATGTCGGGGTCGGTGGCATTGCGTGCAGGAGCCACAGAGGAAGGTGGAGGAGTGTAGTTTCGGCCGCAATGCCCCCTTTAGTGGAAGCTTGGTGGCGAGAATTCTCGGCAAGATGCTCAAATAACGGCCATGAGTCTTCGGGCGGCTTTACCATGAACGTGCCCCCGCAAGAGGAATCTACATTGTTTTGGCTCTGCTCCTCAAGCCCAGTGTAGAAGGCTTGAACTAGCTGCCAAAGCGGAACCTCATGATGAGGGCAGTCACGGAGCAACTTCTGGAATCTCTCCCGCGCCTCATGGAAGGGTTCGTTCTCTTTTTGGGCGAAGGATGTGATGCACCTTCTCATGTAGGATAACTTGGCTATCGGAAAGAACTTCTTCAGAAACTCATTCTTTACTTCATTCCATGTGACGAGCTCTGGCCTCGAGACGTACCACTCCTTGGCTTTCTCCTTGAGGGAGAAAGGAAAGAGCGTTCTGCGGATCGAGTCGTCGGTGGCAGCAGGCGTGTGGAAGGTCGAACATGTTTCTAAGAACGCATCTATATGGTGATAAGGATTTTCATTCTCCATTCCGTAGTATGTGGGCAGAAGTCCCAAGAGTGTTGGCGGAATGGAGAACTGCTGACCGGGCATCTGATCCACCAGCGTGGCTATGGGGGAATTGTAGTTCCCCGGCGTGAAATACTCATGAAGCGGGCGGTGCGGTGGTGGAGGTGGAACATCCGGTGGTGGGTTGTTCTCGACCATCTCGGCCTCTCGGTGTAGGTTGCGGCGAGCTTGACGTCTTCTCCTCCCAATCTCAGGGTCGTAAACCACCAAGTCGGTGCAAGTTGAACGCGTACTACGCATGCCCAGCTGTCACCTGCGCACGTCACAATGGTTGTGCTGACAAAGACACTTTTTACAGGTTGATTAGAGATTTTTGGCCCCTGGCCACCACGGCCGTGCTAGCCCAAATTAACCTAACATCTACCCCGACCCAACACGACCCCTCGCTCATTTCTGCGACCCAAAACGGCCGTGCCGACGTCTGGCGACTAGGGCGAGTTCCCTACACCCCCAAATCGCTTCCTCTTGCTCCCAAACTTCGGATTTGAGGTTCCTTTGGTCCCTAATCATCTTCCCCAACATCTAGCTTCGATTTCCACCGCTCATCACCACCGATTTCTCCAGCCACACGCAAATTCCGCCCCATCAGCCCGGAGCTGCGTTTTCCAGTGCAAGCTTTGTTCCTCGTCAGAGAATCGTGCAATCATGAAGGGCATGGGCAAAGCAATCAAGAAAGGAGTAGAGAAGACCACAAGCATCCTCACCGGTGGCAAAAGAAGGTCCAAACGAGCGGCCGGTTCACAGCAGTCCGGCAACGGCGCCAGAAAGCTTGGTGCGCTCCCACTAGAGGCTTGCAATAAGTGCAATCCACGAGGTTGGGAGGCACGGGATGAGATGGGATCTTTGCTTTCAAAATTTGTATGGTCCCACACTAACTACCTACTTCTACTAAGACATTACACCCGCAAGCGCACGGGGTCGTGTCGTAGTATAGGTGAGGTGGCAAGTACGGGGTCGATCCGCGAGGATAAAGGGGACACTAGAGTTAGATGGCGTGAGATACGTTCCTAGTGCGTAGAGTAGGGATTTTAGGGTTTTAAGGTTGATTGTTGAGTGATTAACTAATAGAGCAGTTAAGAAATGCGAGATGAAAGCTAAATTATCAACAGGCTAAGTGAGCAACCTAAGTTAACGAGCTATCTAACCAAGAGCAAGAACGAATTATACCAAACTAAGCAAGCAACTAACAATTTAGAGCCTAAGTTAACCACTAAGTAAGATGAAAGATCTAAATTAACACTAGCTAACAAAACGAGGCAATTGACTAAGTTATACTAAAGCAATTGAACTAAGCTAGCACTATCAAGCAAACTAGGCAATTAGGGTTTTAAGCAATTAGATGAAGGAGGTGGGCCGTTTGGGAATATGACCTTGACATTAGTTGGGGGATGTCACCATAATAAGCAATTAACATATCTCATTCTAGATTACCAAACCAAACAACAAGGTGGGTGCTATGAGAATGTACCCTAAGCTACTAATTGGAGAACTAGGACTAGGTGTAATTCTCATAGGACGTACCAAGTCTAGGTCTCTAGGATAAGTGGTATTAGTCAATTGAGGTCCAAGGGTAAGCATGGGAGTAGAGATGAGGGTATTTGACCTCATGCCACTAGCCACCTCAGCCTTTAGGAAATCCTAGGCAATTGCACTAATCACACTTATACTAGTCACTTAGAACTCACATTTGCATGTAGGAAGAAGGTGATTATGTAGGAAGATAGGGGGCTAGCTAGGGATCCGAATTAAGGACCTAGGAGCCAATCATATGATAGCTACATAGAAACCAAAACATCCTAGAGACAAATGTCTTCAAACACCACAAGGCAAGCAATTAATGTAATTAAACAACAACCACATGCACAAGTAATGGGAAATGAGATATAAGCAAAGGCAATCATCATAGAAATGAAATATGTTCATTACAAATTATATTCCCCCAACATGGTATCAAAGTCACATTTTTCCCCAAACAGCCCACCCAAGGGGGCTTAACTATACATGATCAAACTAGGAAAGAAGGGGATAGAAGAAGGGAAAACGCCATGAAGCTCGATGTAGTGTCCTCCTTCTTCACCTCCAAGCAGCTGCAGACGACCTCCCTCCTCTAAAGGTGCAGGGGTGCATGAAAATGGTGGAATGGATGGATAGAAACTAGGTTTCTATGGTGGAAAAGAGTGGAAAGTGGGTGGAAATGGGGTTAGATGCAAGGGAGTAGGTGGATTGGAGTAATGGAGGCAAGGAAGCAGCTAGGGTCGGTTAGGGGTGCTTAACCTCGTGCCCTAGAAGCAACTAGTGCTTATATAGGAGCTAGGGTTAAGTGGGGGTAGAATAGGAAAATCAGTGAAAGTTGTATAGGTTTTGGGGTGGTAGCACGGCCGTGCTGGCCAGCACGGCCGTGTTGGGTAGGAGTGAGCACGGTCGTGGTGGAGGGGAACGGCTGTGTTGGCTAAGTGTTAATTTAACAGGTTGGTGGGTGAAAATGAAGGTTGGTGGCACGGCCGTGCTGGGCAGCACGGCCGTGTTGGGTACTAGGTAGAACGGTCGTGCTGGGTAGCACGACCGTGGTGGCGGAGTTGGGAGGAGGTCGTTCTGAGCAGCACGCCCGTTCCATTTTCATCCAGCATGGCCGTTTTGGTCAGCACGGCCGTGATGTGGTCTTCGTAGCACGGTCGTGCTGGTCAACACGGCCGTGGTGACTGACTTGCTTGAACTTCCAAAATTTTTCGATCAACCTGTAATTCTGCTCAATTGCCAGCACGGCCGTTCCATGGCACCACGGCCGTGTTGGGGTCTTCTAGTGCTAGCATGGCTTCAAACTTCATAATTCTTGGATGTTTTTTCTTGGAGACGATCCTTGGCCACTAAGGTAGGTTGGGGGAGCTTTGGGGCCTCCTTTGGGTCCCTCCATCACACTCGTCCATCCATTGTGGTCCAAGTACCTGAAAAAAAGCGTAAAGAACATCCATAAGTGTATTTGCAATGATAATCAAATTGGGGGAAAATACTTGTAATCTAACATGTTTAGATGCAACTTATATACAAAATGGCACAGGATGGAGCCCTAAAATAGGGCTGCATCATGTTGCTATATAGGAAGTTTGAGTGCAACTAAAACATGCATAGCAAGGGAGAGAGAGATTGAACATACACTAATTGACAATCTATTTAGAGTGGTTCCACACTTCAAACTAGAAGTGAGTCAGTCCACTACCTAGAGAGGTCAGTCTCTAGGATTTCTTAACCATTGCACTCTTATATTCATTCATAAGACTTACAATACATGACCACCAAAGGACTTACCTATCCAATACAAAGAGTCTTCAACCTTACCAAGGACTTATCCACTTTGCAAGGAGTCTTCCGCCTTCTTCGAAAGACTTACCTACTCTTGCACAAGTCTTCAGCCTTCAAAGAATTTCCCACTCTTCTTGGATCTTCAGCCTTTGACTTCACCTTTACTCGGAGAAGCTTCCACCAAGGACTTACCCACTTGAGCAAGGAGTCTTCTGCCTTCACCAAGGTCTTACCCACTCTTGCTCCAAGTCTTCAGCCTTTATCTTCACCAAGGGACTCATTCCCTTGTTCTTCTTCACCTCTCTTAGCAAAGAGAGAGAGATCCTTCATCTTCATGGTTGAAATGGGAGATAGAGAGGTGGCGGAAGGGAGAGTTACAAGATATACATGTAGGACTGGCTCTCTTGCAGATTTCCTACTCATTCTAACGAATGTAGCTAGTGATTAAGCTTAGAGAGAGAGAAAGGAGGCTGTAGGAAGCACTCAACTATAGAATAGGAACCTCACATAGAGTTTTGCATTTAATTCTCAACCTTAGAATGAAGCCCAAGGGGTCCTATTTATAGTTGGGGATGCCCCTTAGCCTTTGGGAACACTTAAGAACAAAAACTAGCCATTTTGTGACTTGCAACGGATATATTTTCACTTGTTGAAACTCTACAACGGCTAGAAACACTTTTATGCACTTTTCCATACAGTGCAATCGGTCGAGTTTCTATAAAGGTAACTCGACCGATCCCACTAAAAGACAAGATCAATTTAGGCCATCAGTCGAGTTTGTCCTGGGGTAACTCAATCGATTCACTTAAATTAGTTTTGGTCAGTAGAGGGATCGGTCGAGTTCTATGAAGTGTAAACTCGACCGATCAAAAGTCATTTTTAAGATCCAATCAGGATCGGTCAAGTTTGCAACTCGACCGATAAACAGACTGATGTGAATTTTGGAAAATAACTTTTGAGTGCTTAAATATTTGATCTAAGTGCTCCTGATTTTTTCTAAGCTTAATTACAAGTCATACAATCATTACAAGTGATTTAAAACATGATTCTAAAGGATTTACACCCTGTTACAAAAACATGCACATGTATTGACTTTGACTTGTCTTTTCTCCAAGTTGAGATGTGCAAGTTAGGGCATTTGGAGTGTGTCTATACCTAATCTGAAATCACTCAAGTAGAGACATTAGAAATAATTCATTGGAATGGTTTAGTCATCATCAAAACAAGGGTTTAGTCAATTTAGACCTTGAGTCAACATTTTCCCCCTATTTGAAGATGACAAACCATTCCATAAATGTATTATAATGAGAGTAGAAGAGCACAGATAGGGGCTTGTCCAAGCATAGAAAGAAAAACAAGTTAAAGCATGCACTTAAACAACCCAAAAAGCAAGATAAAGTGTTGTAGAAAAATAATAAATCGCAATTTTGACCCTCAAGAAGACAGAATTTGTCCAAAAAGTGTCAGGGCTCATGGCGAGACAATGAGCCTTGCTCAAAAGGTCATTTCTACATAAAAAAACAATAGTCTTGTACCAAAAACTGAAACTGGAGAAAAAGTTGCATGAAATCCAAAAAATACTCCAATTTCTACATATAATGTAGACTTATGTGTCATGCATCACAACGTTATGCAATCAACTCAAGATAGTAGATATACAATTCAAGGAACAAGCTTGAGCAAGTATGAAACAAGATACAAGCATAGCATATAATGAAACGCCACTAGATGAGCAAAGATACCAATTATAAACAAGGTTAGAACTCAATGTATGTGAACCACTAGTAGATGTTATCACAAGTTAGAACTACTAGTAGGACCTAGATCATAGAAAGAGATACCACAAGATAAATCAAGCTATGAGTAAATGTAGAGATATATCCAAACAAAGAGATATGCAATTTTAGAAGCATGAAAGGATGTAACTCACATACAAATATGCATCATTAATCAATCAATCATGAAAGTTTGTATCAACACAAGATATACACCTAGATAGATGAAGCAAGTTAGAGTACAACGGAAGCAATTTTAGATACAACCAAGAGATCCAAGGAGATCACCATCAAAACCTGCAAAGCAACTCAAATCAAGTAATTGCAAGATATAGATATACCAATTTAGAGCAATTAGAAAGATAGAGTTGTATGTAAGATAGGCAATTTGAAACATGGCAATATGCATATATAAAGGTGCCAATGGAGTGTCAAAGAATAAGGCTATTGGTTGAGAAAGTCTAGTTGAGAGGGAAATTCTCATCCAAAAAACCAATTGTATATTTTGTACACAGTGTTGTCAGTCGAGCTCTGTGTATTGACAACTCGACCGATGACAGTTTTTGGAAACACCCATCGGTGCCTATTGGTCGAGTTTAAAATAGAAAAACTCGACCGACAAAGTTGCTGTCAAAAGGCACATATATAGGAAAAATATATCTAGAGGCATGATAAATTTATAAGCCATATCCAAATATGTGTAAGCAAGTTAGTAATGCACTATGAAAGCATTAGAAAGAGTTTTTGAGCAAGAGTGTGAAGAAAAACACAAATTACCACTTTTGGCTCGAAAACCACATGCATAGTGTACACTAACTTGACAAAAATAAGTTAGGATTGGTTATAAGCAAGCAAAACATTACCTTTGTGCTTACCATTCTTTTTTCCACTAGTTGTTACCCTCTACACATATCATCTTTCTTCTTTCATGTGGATTGAGAATTCAAATTGCAATTCAATAGCTCAAGTCAATCCATTTGCAAGTACCTACAAGAAGAAAGATGAAATGGTCCCGAATCATGTTTTTGGGTCTGGAGGGGTTAGCTTAGCAACCCAAATCCTAGTGCTCTTAGGTGCTTTCCTAAATGGATAACAAGTAGAATAATGGCCAATATCTTTGCAATAGTTACATGTGTCCATAGTCTTAGAACTAGAGGATTATCCATGGAATATTGGAGGTCCTTTACCTTTGTTGTTCCTTTGACTACCATCATACCCTAAACCATGTCTACCAATTTGTTTAGTAGTATGGTGTCGGATATCATTATGATTCCTTTTACCAACTAAGAATCTTTGCAAAGAAGATCTCAAACTATCATTATCATGCACAAGAGAAGAAATAGTAGAGGACAAATGATTGATATTACCTCTAGCATGCAAAAGACCATTTTCTAAGCAAAGAGCTTTAGTTAAATAAGAATCTCTATCGATATAAAGATAAGCAACATTACTCTCTCTACTATAACAAGATTCAAGCACATTGATTTTAGCAAGCCAGGAGGTCTTTGTTATTTCAAGCAAAGCAATCTTAGAAAGATAAACACCATTTTCGGATTCCAGTCCTTGCAAAATAAAATCTTTGTCCTTGTTTTTAGATTTAATAACATCAATATCATGCATGAGAGAATCAATAATTAAGTTATGTTTTTCATTAGAACTTGGCATAAGAGGTTGAGATTCCAAAAATCTAATCTTGTCAAACAAGCTAGAATTTTCAAGTTTAACAGAATCTACTTGATTAAGATAAGCATTTTTATCATCAAGAAAGTAAGTATTAGCAAGTTCAAGATCATCTACCTCTACATGCATATTATCAACAATTATATCAAGCTTTTTCCTTTTCCTTTTAGAAGACTTAAGAGAGGCACGAGTAGCATTAATGATAGCAATTAAAGGTTCTTTATCTAAAGAGTTTAGATTTACTTCATTTGAGTCTTTTCTTATAGAAGCCATAAGAGTAAAATGGCCTTCTCCTTCTTCACTAGAGCTTGATCTTCCACTTGACTCTTCACTTGATTCTTCACTTGAGCTTGAGTTGGAGGAGTCACTTGAGATTGAGTGCCACTTATCTTCTCTTTTCTTATGATGATGGGTTTTTCTTGTCTTGTAGACAATCTATCTTGAAGTGACCCTTCTTTCCACACTTGAGACACCAGATTGAGGAGGAATTCTTGCCTTTGTAGAATCTACCCTTGGAGTACATGGCATCTTCTTCAACAGGAGAGGATGGAGAAGCTTGTCCCATAATAGCTTCAATTTGAGCCTTCATTTCCGCCTTCTTCATTCTCTTTATCTCTTTCTCCTCTTGTCTTTCAACTTCTTCTCTTTTGTCAAGTGTGACTTCATGGGCTTATAGATTTCCAATGAGCTCATCAATAGGAATATCCTTAAGAGACCTTGATTCTTCAATTGAAGTCACCTTGGGTTCCCACCTCTTGGGAAGATTTCTAAGGATCTTTCAGTTGATCTCTCATTTAGACATAGGATGGCCAAGAACCGCAAGATCATTCACAACGGTGTTGAGCCTATGGTACATACGAGCTATCTTCTCCTCCTTTCCCATTTTGATGTTCTCAAACAGCCCATTGAGCAAGTAGACTTTGCTTTCCTTCACTCGAGATGTCCCCTCATAAGTGATGCATAGCTTTCTCCATACCTCATAGGTTGTTTCACATGAAGAAATCTGATTGAACTCGGTGGGGGTCATGGAGGCATAGAGGATGTGCATGGCTCTAGCATTCAAGGTTGCTTTTTTCAAGGTAGCTTTATCTCATTCTTCAATCTTTGCCTTAGGTAGCTTGTATGGGTTGTTCACCATTTGCCACATCTCAAGACTTGATTCTTGGATGTAGAATTGAAGCCTTCTTCTCCAATAGAGGAAATTGTTCCCATCAAATATTGTAAGGTTAATCAAGTATCTCCCTCTTTGGTAGTCACCCATCTTCTCCTACTTGTTGAAGTATTCTTGGAGAAGACCCACTCTGATACCAATTGTTGGATCCTAGATGGGTGATTGGATGCTCTAGAGGGGGGTGAATAAAGCTGAATGCACTTAAACAAAATTTATTAGAACTTCAAGATATATCCCAAGATAAGGTTGCTAAATAGGAAGCTTGAGTGCAACTAAAACATACATAGCAAGGGAGAGATATATTGAACATACACCAATTGACAAGCTATTTAGAGTGGTTTCACACTACAAACTAGAAGTGAGTCAGTCCACTGCCTAGAGAGGTCAGCCTCTAGGATTTCTTAACCATTGCACTCTTATATTCATTCATAAGACTTACAATACATGACCACCAAAGGACTTACCTATCCAATACAAAGAGTCTTCAACCTTACCAAGGACTTACCCACTTTATAAAGAGTCTTCTGCCTTCTTCCAAGGACTTACCTACTCTTGCACAAATCTTCAGTCTTCAAGGAATTACCCACTCTTCTTGGATCTTCAGCCTTTGACTTCACTTTCACTCGAAGAAGCTTCCACCAAGGACTTACCCACTTGAGCAAGGAGTCTTCTGCCTTCACCAAGGTCTTACCTACTCTTGCTCCAGGTCTTTAGCCTTGATCTTCACCAAGGGACTCCTTCCCTTATTCTTCTTCACCTCTCTTAGCTAAGAGAGAGAACATTCATCTTCATTGTTGAAATGATAGATAGAGAGGTGGTGGAAGGGAGACTCTCACAAGATATACATGTAGGACTAGCTCTCTTATAGATTTCCTACTCACTCTAACGAATGTAGCAAGTGATTAAGCTTAGAGAGAGAGGAGGCTGTAGGAACCACTCAACTATAGAATAGGAACCTCACATAGAGTTTTTCATTAAATGTTCAACCTTAGAATAAAGCCCAAGTGGTCCTATTTATAGACGGGGATGCCCCTTATCCTTTGGGAACACTTCAGAATAAAAACTAACCATTTTGTGACTTGCAACATATATATTTTCACTTGTTGCAACTCCACAACGGCTAGAAATATTTTTCTACACTTTTCCATACAGTGCAATCAGTCGAGTTTCTATAAAGGTAACTCGACCGATCCCACTAAAAGACAAGACCAATTTAGGCCATCGGTCGAGTTTGTCATGGGGTAACTCAACCGATTCATTTAAATCAGTTTTAGTCAGTAGAAGGATCGGTCGAGTTCTGTGAAGTGTAAACTCGACCGATCAAAAGTCATTTTCAAGATCCAATCAGGATCGGTCGAGTTTGCAACTCGACCGATGAACAACCTGATGTGAATTTTGGAAAATGGCTTTTGAGTGCTTAAATATTTGATCTAAGTGTGCCTAATTTTTTCTAAGCTTAATTACAAGTCATACAATCATTACAAGTGATTTACAACATGATTCTAAAGGATTTACATCATGTTATAAAAATGTGCACTTGTATTGACTTTGACATGTCTTTTCTCCAAGTTGAGATGCGCAAGTTAGGTCATTTGGAGTGTGTCTATACCTAATCTGAAATCACTCAACTAGAGACATTAGACACAATTAATTGGAATGGTTTAGTCATCATCAAAATAAGGGTTTAGTCAATTTAGACCATGAGTCAACAAATCTCGCCTCCTGCGGATCTATTAAAAAATTAACATGTATGTAACATCCTCATTTAGGGGTAATTGCGTGCAATTTCTCTAATATCATATCATTTAGGGGAGCATATTATATAATTATCAATTATAATAATTTTGATTATAATCATGTACTAAAAAATTCTATTAAGAGAAAATGTGTAAATAAGATCACATCTAACATTTCAAGATTTAATTCATTTTAGATAATTGTTTATGTAGTATTTAGGCTTTGTCTTGTTTCACTTATTGGAAACATAATGCTTCTATATTATTCTACATGTGAAATAAAAGATGTGGTAAAAATTTGGGTTCGTTTGGGGTTCGTTTGGTTAGCCAAATGGTTTTCTTTAGATAATGGCAGTAATATTACTTATTTGCAAATTCTTTTCATTTTTTTCAAAAACTTCTTGGAGTTGATATTTCTCGTGGTCGTCTGATATGGGAGCTAATTGGGTGACGATATCACAGCCGCTCACAGCCTTTCTTCAACCTTAGGCCACTCAAATAGGGAATCTTGTTCCCTTCAGATCACGTTTATCTCAGGATTTATTCTATCAGTTTTAAAATGGATTTCTCCAATGACTTTGTGAGATCGGCACGCCCACTTCAAACCCCTATAAAAACCCTAAAAGTAACTATATAAGAAATACATCTTCGACCATTGTTTCCTTCCATGATCCTAAGTTGCAGACCCAACCCCTAGCCCTTCCCTTTCTCTCCTGAGCATTAGTAGACCAGCGCCACACTCTATCGAACTATTCCCAACCATCAATTTTATAGCAACCTCTCTGATCTTGTCCACCCTACATCATTTTCAACCTTTAGCCTTCCACTATCATTATCCATCCTCGAATCACCTCCAACCAATTCCCCTTGTCCTCACTGTATACAAGGCCTCACGAACTCGGGCCCGATCTCCATTTTGACCATGATCCAATGAGGGTTGATTCGACAAGGCCGATGTCACATAGTTGAGGTGGGAGTCAGAAGGCGAGCTTCGGTGGCCACCCATCCACAGAGAAGACCTGAAGTTCTTCGGTTTTCCTCTAGGAAACCTAATACACCCTCAATTCAACAAGAGGGAAGTTACATCCAAATTCCCAAGTCTGAGCTCTCCGGTATTTTTCCAATGATTCCATGTTTTTGATCATTGATGTGGTCACCATGATGTCTTGACAACTTTGCAACAACCTCCCAAACTCACTTATTCAGTTGGTTTTTCGTGAGACTAAGCTTTGTGTGAACTTCCATGTTTTGGTCATTGAAGAAGTGGCTTCTGGAAACCTTCCATGGTGCCTCCGGCCACCAGAGGAGACAAGCCATAGCTCGTTCTACTCAATGGGATCTGAGGAAGAGATCCATGGTATCAGTTTGGTCAGTCTTGCACCATGGATCAAGCGTGAAGAGATTGAGCCTCGTTGTGTTTGTGTGCACCGCGAAGAACAATCAAGTGGGTAGTTTGATAGTTTTGCCCCAGTCTCACGTTGTGACCCAAAAATGAATCCAGGAACATATGGGTCTTAAGCCAAGAGCGTTTCTCGGATTCCATTTTTATTTCAAACACATGTATCTCTTTTTCTATTGATCATTGGATGTTTAAGTTTGCATAAGTCGTAGTACATAATCCCTGCATTAGGAAATTATGAAATTTTAACCACAAACTCACAAAACTATATTGATCCTAATGTAACCCTCGCTTACCCATGTTTTGCATCTAATAATCTAATAATTAAACATTGTTCATTACTTCCATATACTACTATAATTAATGAGGTAATGCCACTTAATTATATCCTAGGATTTTTTTTTAATTTGACCTAACCTAGTAACCACACTTGTAAACTTAATAATCCGAACCCTAAAACTAGTAAGTAGTAATAATAATATTAAGGCATGACAAGACTACTATACGATATACCCTAAGTCTATGGAAATTATGCACTAAGAATATACTAATGATACATGTGAACTAAGAATTGAATCAATAGTATATTGTTTATGAAGACCTAATTTAAGAATCCTAATACCACTATGACTATCAAGCTACATCTAAAAAGACACATTGATGACCTAACTTTGTACACTTTAATAATACACATGCCTAAATGCATGTAATGGTAAACTAAGAAAGAGAAATCATATGGCCCTAAAGACTTTGACCAAAAAGAAGGACATGTAATCTGATAAAATCTTTGGATTTTTCAAGAGAGAGTTAGATATGGTTTTTAGAGGGACAATGTGGACTTGATTTTGGCTTGCTACATGTAACTGAGCCATGCCTTAGAAATCTAATGCATACTCCATCTCTATACATGTTGTCTAAATTGTTAAGATTTGGAATATCCTCTTTCTTGAGGTTATTGTAATCATTCGTGATACTTTAGATCATGAGATTTAGAATATTCAATATGAGAGTTGTTAGTGGATTTGATCATTTGGATTTAGGCCAATTGTATTTTATCTTTTTTCTATTTAGCCTATGTACTATCTAGATTCTATATATAGCAGACCCAACACTCTAATTTATTTACGAAAAACACTCCTTTTTACATGGTACCGGAGCATTACCCATTAGGTCTTCTTTTCTTCCTTTCTTTCCTATTTCTTTACGTCGCCACCCTTCTTGCTTCTATTTTATTTCTCAACACATGCATCCTTCTTCTCCACAAACTCGTTAATCCAACCAGCGGCCAACCTTTTTCTGCACTACTCATCATGTACACACAACCGGTTACCCTTCTCCTTCCCAACCGCGTAGCTTTATATCTTCTCCATTATCTTCTCCACTATGTCAATCCAATTGTTTTTCCTGTATCTTCTCCACCCACGTATTCCACCCAGCCACATAACGAGGATGGTATCGAATTGTGACCAAAAGACTTCACAAATTCAGCAGGTTCACAGTCGCTCTTTTTCATAGTTTGCTTGTTGTGTTGTAGACGGTTGCAAGACATGACTGCTATATAGTCACCGATGCGGATCATTGTTGAATAGTTATCCATACTAGTTTATAAAGCACTATATATAAAACCAAAAAAAGGATTTGTGTTGATTTATAAGCACAAAACAAAAACGGGCAAAGCTTTATTTTTTCTTCTTCTTCATGTGGTTTCCCTAATCCTCATGGTTGAATACTTTTGTTAAAAATTGGAAATTTTATGTTCATCTATCCTATCATGGCATTAATCTGGTAGTGCTTTCTATTTTCCTACTGAGATCCATTCTGGTAGTGTCATCTTTCTTTCTAGCAAGTTTCATTCAGGTAGTATTGCATTACAATAGTGCTACTCCTCTTCTATCAAGTTTCTATTCATGTAGTATTTCTATTTTGTTCTTTTATACTATGCTACATTTTGGCACTTTTAAATTTTGTTTATACTTTTCTACATTCTGGTACTTTCTATTTGTACCATGCTACATTTTGATACCTTAAATATATGTTTGTATTGTGCTCCATATTCTGGTACTTTTATTATCATACTGTGGGTGATGTTGCAAAGCCAACTACTACAACACTTGCCATTATCTATAATGATATGCCTCATATAACTGTTTTCAAACTCAATGATGATGGTTTTCTACTGTAGATAAATATTGTTCAAACATTTCTTAGACGACGGGGTAAACTCAAGTTTATCACTGAGGATTCCCCTGATGTACCCGACATCGCCTGGACTACAAGCAACAGCCAAGCTCTCTCCTGGCTCTGGGGATGTGTGGAGCCTAATGTTACATTCAAGTACAAATGGCACAGGTGTGCCAAGTCTATGTGGGATGAAATGAAGCAGTTTTTTGGTCGGAAAGATAAGTGTTTGCACGTCTATAATGTCATGGATAAAATCTTCTCAGAGTAGCAAGGGGATCGTCCTATATCCAAGTACTATGATGCAATGAAGACCCTTTCAAACTAGCTAAACTTCTTCTCTCCAACGACGTCTACTGGGGTCACCAAAGAGAGGGAAACTCTCATCATTGGATGCTTCATCCACATTTTTGTTGTTGTTTGACAACTACTGCAAGTTGGTGCAACCCTTATAGTCTATGGATCAGGCATATGCATGCCTGGTCCAGTCTGGGATGCTTGCTCCTCAAATCTCTCATTGCTACATATGAACATTCACCGATAATGATTGCAGTGGCCAGAGGCCAGGGTCGTGGGCGAGGTTAATGCCCAAAGTACACTTATTGTGGCAAGTTGGGCCACATTGAAGATATTTTCCACTCAAAGCATGGATATCCAGCACACTATAGGAGAGGATGTGGAAGAGGCTCTGCTCATATTGCTCGAGCACCTGCCCTGACAATTGGTCATGCATCTCCTCCACTACATGCATGTTCTCAAGCTTCTCATGTCTCATTATCTCATGAGGAATATGAACGCCTTCACCAAGAGGCCCAATATTATAGGAATTCTCCCCTCCACAACAACATACCGCTTATGCATCTTTAGATTGGCATGTTGGGGATTTACCTACTTCCAGTTCTTCGGTCCACTTACCCATCGCTTCTCAAGATAACTTTGGGACATCCATACTGCCAGCTCTAACTGGATTATGAAATTGGGTGGGACTTAGCATATGACTGGTATGCCCCATCTTTTAACCACATCTGATTCATTTATCCCTCAGTCCTCTGTTATCATGGCAGATGGGTCAGATAAAAGACTAACTCGGTGTGCACTATTCCTATCTATTCTAAAGTCAAGTTGACTGATGTCTACTTTGTTCCAAACTTTCTATACAATTTGACGTATGTGGAAAAGTTATCAATTCTCTCAAATGTTTCGTAACTTTTGGTCCGTCCGGTTTATTTTACAGGATTATAGGAATTTGATCATATTGGATAGGGGGTACGCTATGGTGATTTCTACTACTTCTCCACCCCACCCTCTAGTCAGCCACAATCCTTTCTTGCCTCCACGCCAATTTAGTTGTATCTACATCATGGGCATTTACCTTTAGACAAGCTTAAGCTATAAGATGATTCTTTATTTTCCTATTCTTCAATTTAGTGTAATGCATGTCAGGTAGGGAAATGCCATTGTGTCTCCTACCCAGCCCATATCTGTAAGCAGTCATCTCTTATGTTTTACTTAGTTCATAATGATGTTTGTGGTCCATTCGGGAATACTAGTTACAATGGTTATAGATATTTTCTTGTGTTTGAGGATGCTTTTTCTAAAATGACATGGCTTTACTTACTTCACATTTGTGATGAAGTCTTTACATTAATTTTTGAGTTCAAGCTCCGTTTCGGTTCAATTTCCAACATTTATTAAGATTCTTCAAATCGACCATGCCCTTGAATATACCCAAAAGACTGTCGCCTCCTTTTTTCGTTACGTAGGAATGATTCATCAACTCTCGTGCGCATACACTCAACAACAAAATGTCATTTCTGAGCGTTAAAATCATCATGTACTTGAGATTACACGCTCTCTTCTCATTCATACCAATTCACGTAAGTCTTTTTGGTTTAATGTGGTTCTCACTGCTTCTATTAATCGCTAACCTTCCTCTGTTCTCATAAAGAACACTCCTTTTTCCATTGTTTACCCTAAATCCACATTGTTCCTTCACCACCTCAGGTTTTCACTTGTGTCACCTTTGTTCAGAATTTTGATCCTAAGGCTGACAAGATTCCGCCCCGAGCTATTTGAATGGTATTCCTCAGTTATCCTTGTTCTCAAAAATGATAAAAATGTCTTGAACCAAACTCTCGAATAATCTATATCTATATGGATTCCACCTTTCATAAGGATGCAATGTTCTTTTTATCAATCTTACCCCCAATTGATCATACTGATACAATGGTCTAGTTGCCTGATCCATTCATCCCACTGACACCACCACCATATCCACCATCCACAACACCAAATCGGTGCATGGAAGGTGAGTTACCAGTTGCATTTACTTCATCATTGTCAGTTCCAAACCAATCCAATCTAGTGGTGGAACTACGCAAAGGTGTACACTCTTGCACTATCAAGCATCTCATTTCCAACACTTATTGTCTAGCACGTCTTTCTTCTTCTACCTCATCCTTTGCTATTATCCTAGATACAACATATGTTCCTAAGTCTCCAGCAAATGCCCTCTGCCATCCTAGATAGAAAGCTACCATGATGGAAGAAATGCAGGCTCTACACAAAAACAAGACATGCGATTTTGTGACCCCACTAGATAAAAAAATATTATAGGTTGTCGATGGGTTTTCTCTATAGAGCATAAGTCAGATAGTTCTACCAAACCACTCAAGGCACGCCTGGTTGCCAAAGGATTCACCCAAACCTTTGGTGTGGATTACTTTGAGACATTCTCTCCAGTGACTAGGATTGAATCTGTCCACATCCTTTTACTTTGAGACATTCTCTCTTGTGACTAGGATTGCATCTGTCCACATCCTTATCTCCCTTGCAGCTCACCTTGACTGGGTTCTTTACCAGCTCAACATCAAGAATGCATTTCTTCACAGAGATCTCCTGGAAGAAGTCTACATGTAGTAGCCACCCGAATTTGTTGTTGAGGGGGCGTCTTCTCACTAATTATGTTGTCTCTGACGATCTCTCTACAACCTCAAGCAGTCTCCAAGGGTCTGGTTCAACAAGTTAAGTGATGTCCTAACTCGGCTTAACTTTCGGAGATCAACCACAGACCACTCCTTATTCTTTTCTAAATCCTCCAAAGGCCATGTTCTTGTTGTTGTCTATGTTGATGACATAGTCATCTTAGATGATGATATGATGGGAATATCTAAGTTCAAGAAGTCTATGCATGTACATTTCCATACAAAAGACTTGGACACCATGTGACACTTCCTCAGAATCAATGTCCTTCGCTCAGCCTCAGAGATAAGCTTGTCACAATGAAGTTATGTCTTGGACCTGCTTTAAGAGGCTAACATGGCAGAATACAAACCAGTCTCTACCCCCATGGACTATCATACAAAGCATATGCATGAAGGAGAAGTCTTTGTTTATTGGGAGAAGTATTGTCGTATAGTTGGGAAGCTGATTTACTTAACTATTACTTGACCAGATATTACCTATGTGTTGGAGTAGTCAGCCAACACATTAGTGCACCTCTGGGTCTACTAGTCCAACATTCAAAGCAGTCTTCGTTATCTGAAGAGTACTCTAGGATGAGAATTGCTCTACAAATGTCCTAACTCCAAGGTAATCTCCATCTTTGGATATGTAGATGCAGATTGGACTAGTGATTCTAAAAATTGACGGTCCACTTTCAGCTGTTGTGTCATGATTGGAACTCACCCAGTTTCTTAACAGAGTAAACAATAGATTGTGATAGCTCTCTCCAGCACCGAGGCACAATATCGAACCATGGATCATGAATGTTTTGATCTACAATGGGTCTGGTCCATCCTAAATGAGTTTAGAATTCCTTTTTAAACTCCAACTACTCTATACTATGACAACTAGGTGGCTATACACAGATAATAGTCCAATCTCCCACGAGCACACAAAACACATTGAAGTTGACTGCCATTTTGTGAGGGACTTGGTCAAAGCCAAGCAGATCATCACTCCTCACATTAAGACAAGTGATCTAGTTACAAACATCCTTACCAAACCTCTTCTTCTTGCTTTATTCAAGTATATGGGTATCAAGTTGGGACTTGACAATATTTACTCTCCAACTTGAGGGGTGTGTTAGTTTATTTTATCAATTGGGCTTAGGCCCATTGCATTTTCCTTTTCTCTATTTAGCCCATGTACTCTCTGTTTCTATATATAGCATACCCAACACTCTTATTTGTTTAATGAAAACACTTCTTTGTAAAAGAGTAAATCTAGATTGTACTCATGGACTCAGTTTAGATTCAGCTCAAAATTTACAAGGAGATATAGATTTCAGATATGGATTTAGACTCAATGCAGAATAAAGATACAAATTCAGAGATAATATATTTATATTCAGATATAAGAAATTAAGAAAATAAAAATTAACTATATACGTTTTAGGATAAGTTCTCATCATAGAGTCTGGGTACGATTCATAGGATAGTATGAGTGTCATAGAGGGCATGTAGTGTCAACAGAGGGTGTGTTGTTGTGATGACCTCGATTTTAGGGTTTTGATACCTAGTATGATATTTGAGAACCATGAGTGTCCTATAGGTGGCTAAGCTTAGTTGAGGAATTGGTCATTTGATTTTGAATCACTTTCACATTAAATAGTAGGATTAAAGATGTGATTGGTGAGTATGATACTGAAATGAGTTCAACTAATATATATATATATATATATATATATATATATATATATATATATATATATAGCTTTTTATTAGTCCTTTTGTGTGCTTATGAGATCAAGAGGTTCATTAATAGCCACAACAAGCTCAAGTGGCCAATTGATGATCCTTCAGGTATGTTACTATCATATTAGGTGTTTTGAACTTGTAGGATCAAGATTGATGATTGTTTATAATGAATCCAAGGTTTATACACAAGTTATAAGGTTGTTTGGAGAATTTATTTGCACAATCAAATAATAGAGTTTGTGTCTCGAACTTTCACAGAATATGCTTTAGGATATTATGAGCCTACGTCTAAAGTTTTAGAATTTTTAGAGATTGTTACAAACAGATGTATCCATTGAAGTTGAGGACATTAGTGATATAAGTATGTTCGCACTTTGGTCTTTTGGGTATTTAGTACCTAGGTCTGTGATAGATTAGATGTCACGCAACCTTTTTTAGTGAGGCACATGTGATGCAGATACACGGTCCAATCCAGTCCGTCCTTGAGGATCCAACAGTGAAGACTTGTCTCCTACCTCCAGATTCCATGGAGGAATAGCCACATGTCGATTTCCCTCTTATCCTCTGATTTCTATGGGAAATTGACTCATTCCATGTGCATCGTTGGCTACATTTTGTTGATATCTACTCAACGAACCCAATAATTAGGCAATGAGGTGGCTTCTAAAGGC
Organism: Alisma plantago-aquatica; assembly: GCA_963693085.1. Taxonomy (NCBI): domain Eukaryota; kingdom Viridiplantae; phylum Streptophyta; class Magnoliopsida; order Alismatales; family Alismataceae; genus Alisma; species Alisma plantago-aquatica. The sequence goes on from OY856412.1 coordinate 30,611,160, forward strand.
TAGTCGACTCCTCTTCCTTCCACCCTCATCCTTCCACTGCATCTTGCAGTAACAAACTAGAGATGAGAGGGAGGCCACGAGAGACAAAGTAGAGGTGTTAGGAGTGGAAAAGCCACCATTATCACCACACAAATGTGGGTTTCAGTTCAGACTCCACACAGTCACAACAAAGACCAGACGACATCTATCCAAGCCTGAAACCCACTCCTCCACCTATACACCGGCGGCCATTGTGAACGGCTCACAGAGGAGGCGTTCGTGATAAGGAAGGTTCCTGCATCTATATATGCTTCTTTCATGAGCCTTGGGTGGTCGAAGATCCACCATGAATCTTGCCGACATAGAGGATCAGCGCAGCTCTATTTTGCAGAGCAAAAAGAGCACCTCAAAATGAGGTGGGCGATCCGGTCGCCTCTCAGTCATATCCGAGAAGCAAAGGGGCCAATGGACTTCTTTATCTGCCCACCATCTTCGAGTTCGATTCTAGAAGATCGCAAGGTTCCTCGTCGTGGATCATTGTCAATGGCGGCACTAGAGACCGTTCAGTTGACACGGAACATCGAGCGTGAGACTACCTGAGAGAGAGGAGGCAGGGATCTCACTGGAGACCATTCTCGACGACAGACGCTACCTTGGCGAGCGATGGAAAGGGTAGATCCCTCTCTGGCCACTGGAGCCCTACTGCACGCTATACCAGGCTGGCCTTGGAAGCGGTGGCTGAAGAAGGCTCACAGACAGAAGAGGAAGAACGCAAGACCAGTGTGATCGGTTTAGTGGGTCAGAGGACTCACGGATCTACCCAGAAGATCTGACTCCACGTTTTGTAGGTAAATTGTTTATAAGTCTCAGGAATAGAATTGACCTTATAAAAATAGTGAAGAATAGATCCCTTTTCCTATCAATCCCCCAAAAATACTCCTAGACTCATAAAAATGTCCTCTACATTACTAGACCCTTAGATCAGACTTTTGAAGAACAACTGATGATGATATTTAATGTAGATGATTTAGAGTTCATTAGTTGAAATAAATAGTATCCAGGTGATATTAATTCTCAGAAAATTGTAGTAGAACCCTAATAACACTGGAAACCCACTTGTGAACTCTGATCTGGGTTTTATTATTCTATATTAGTCCTTTTCTCATTAATGCCTAAATTACCTGTTTTAACCTCATATTAATTCTAGAAAATAGACCAATCATCAAAAAAAATATGAAATTTGGACCAGACCCCTAAAATGACATCATGATCAGTATAAAGCTACTAGAGACATATTTCATATTAGTAACACCTAGATTTGGCCAAACCTTAATTTGGACCTAAAATATCTAAAATATGATGAACATTTATTAATGATGATTAATTGCTATTAATCAGGTGATGACCGGAGATGTAGATGATCCAGAATATAAATAGGACTCTCTGAACTCAGGTACGTGGGTTTTTATTTAAGTATATGACTATGGTTTTCTTGATTGCAATCATGATATGTATTTATGCTCTCTTCTATTTGCAAATATTGGATGTAGTAATACTATATAGTACTCGATGTTTTATCACTTTAAAACATAAATGATGAGTAGATGTTTTGTAGTTATTTAAGGTGTTCATTATCCCCCTTACGAGGGAATGGATTAATGTTGACTAGTACACCTCCCTAGAGCACAAGGTGTATGGGGAGTTTCCCTAGAGTACTTGGTACACATGGATGGGCCCAATATATATGTTTTGATACTAGTCCATCTTAGTAATGTGAATCATCTAGAAAAATGAACAAAAATTGTTGTATTTCGCTTATTAAAGAATTGGTTTCTATGATTTTCCTTCTTACTTTTGCAAATCTTTTCAAATTATGAAAACCATAAATATATGTATCTTTCTACCCATGTACACAACATATTATGTTGATTTGTTGTTTCACGTATGTTTTAGGTTCAGAGCTAGCATGGGATAAAAGATGTGAGCGAGCAAGTTGTATAGGTTTACCTATTGTGTAGATCCTAGTTAGCATACATGTTCATAGACTGTAGAATTTTCATTCAATATGTAATTGTAAATCGTGTTGTAATAACTCACTTTGTAATATATACATGTTGAATGTTGAGAAATGTTATGGTGTATGCCTATGGTTGTATGTTCATGTATGTGTATGTCTCTTCCGCATCGCTCTCTGAAATGATTGTCTAACATTTTTGGATTTTGTCTTCTCATCTCCATGGGGTTTTGAGAAGGTGAAAATCTGGGGACGTTACAGTTGCACTATAGAGGGCATGTTGTGCCAATAGAAGGTGCATTGCACCATAGTGGATACTTTGATGTCGCAGAGGAGGACTTGTCGTATAATGGTGGCCACTAAGATAAAATGAGTAATTAAAAGATGGTAATCCTTCTTCAGTAGATCTTTCAGTCTTCTATGCTCATTATTCTTGTTGCAGTAGATTTATTACCACTTAAACTAATTCCTAGATTTTCCTCTTTCGTGCATGGATGGGGACGCGACGTCCACAGGCAGTGAGGAATAGTCTGAGTATTAGCTTGAGGACTTTTAGACTCAAGAGATATCATTCACTGGTGGGACATTATCTTAGGCGATCCTTTAGCTTTGAAGTTTTTCATTTCAGTTGTTTACTTTCCAGTTCATGTTGGGATTCTTATTCCCATACTTTAATTCCTTTATGTTAGACTTTGTTATTGAAATAGGTTCATTTGGTTAATTGAATGTTTAGTATGTCAGACATGTGATTCTTGCCCATGTTTTAATTATATATGTGAGTTGATGCTTCCGCATATAATATTTGTGGTTAATAAATGGATAGGTGTTACAAGGCACCTCTTTCTTAGTAGTAACTCCTACATGTCTAAGTATATCATAAAGACAATCTCTAACAAGGCCATGGCTATACTTGAAATCAGGCACCTATCTGCAATAAACCACATGCTCCCCACATGTCCAAGCATGCATTACACAAATTGGACATATATCATCAATAAGAAATAAGAGACTCATAAGAGGATACTTGAGGATAGTACGATACACCACCGATGACATATGTAGATCTAGCCCCTCAATAGAAATAACAAGAAGAAGAAAAATCTTGAGCATGATCAGCGGTTCGAAATCTGAAAACTATTTTTTGTCTAACTATCATCTCAAACTTAAGTTTGATATCCTCAATAATTTTACTACATTGGTTTAGAATCAAATGTTAAAAATCTTGATATGTAATTGACCCATGTAACAGATCAAGGTTTCAAACCAGGTTCTAATCATGTATAAATAACATATGAAAATAAAGCTATTTTCAAATATATATATATATATATATATATATATATATATATATATATATTAGTACAATTTAATACATATGTGTAATGGGTAAAAGGCCTATATGTGACAACATTAAAGGTATTGTACTTATAACTTGTTACCTAAACCTGACCACAAGAATGAAAAAGGTATATCCCGTGTATGGCGAAATATAATCAAAGATTGTCCAAAAATTCTGAATTTTCACAAATTGGAAAATACGTCTTCTACAACAACAATCAGTCCACAAAATATGATAGTGGTGATTTTTAAAACACTTCTTAATGCCAGCAGTATACTTCAAAAATATAAGGTTAGATTATGTTGTAGATTATTGTAAAATATCAAACAGGTACACGTAAAGAAAATTGTACTTTATTTTTATAAATGGTGCTTTAACCTTATTATTATGTCTACCGACTATATTTTAATACTATATAGTTTGGAATGTTTGTAATTAGATGTATTGGCGTCAAGTACGAAAGGAAAGATGTAATTAAATAGGGAGGATGTTTTACTCATCCGAATAGGGCTAGAAGGCGGCTGAGATGCATTGGCGTCTGGTACGAAAGATAGCTGGAACATGTTTATTATCGGTACCAGACCGTAACCTCCTGTTCCCATCTACTAATGGGCCGCGGTCGGCCACAGGAATTCACGGTGCAGTGACTGCCGTTAATCGGACTGGACCATGCGATGCTCAACGGTTCTAGCAAATTCGCCATGCTTCAGAAGCTGGCGCATATATTCGTTTCTGCCCCGTCTTCTTCGTGGCCTATAGGCCGCGAGGCGCGAGCCCAAACCAGGGTACTGTTGTCTTTCTCAACCAAACGGCGGCAAGAGGTGAGCCGTGAACCGGTATAGGAATGAGCCGGAGGGGGGACTCTCCTGCGGGCAAAGAGCGTTGGTTCGGCCATCTCTCAACTATACAATGTAACAATTATGATAAACAAAGCCTCAATTCATTTTTCCGTCCTTGTCTCGGCCGAAAGAGCAAACAACAACACTTAGTGCACGTTTGTTTTCCGAATTTTGTGGTATTGAGTTGTATTTTGGAATCTATTTGTAAAAAGATTATGTTTGGTTTGTAGGATTCGAAAATTTAAGGTAATCTTGGGGTCTGCAGACATAAAGAAAATCTCACATTCTGATTTTCATCAAAATTATACGAGACGCCAAAATCTAGTTGTGAGTGGCCGGTAGACTAAGAAAGAAAGAAATCATGTATTTTACAAATTCAAGAAACGAAACATAATGTCTATGTTTATGGAATTTTGACAATTTAGCATTTTACAAATACAGAATGGTCTAAATATAGGATTCTCAAAAATCTAGCAAACCTTGAGGTCCTCAGTGTGATACTGTTTTGCAGGTTGCAGAACATAAGCGTGAGCTCATTTGGTGGGTACAGTCTATAAATACAAATTATATAAACAATAGTTCAAAGCAGGCTTTCTTTGCTATTGCTACTGTTGAATGTAGAGGAATGAAGGGCGAGTACAGTTTCTTGATCCTTTATACCTGCCCAACTTGAGCATTTATTGGTCAATATAAAACGTAGGTGGAAAAGTGGGTTCTTTTGTCTTTAATTAACAAATCCATTTCGTCACAAACTCTTACCTGGTTTATTGAATCAAACTCCACAGCCTAGATCAAACTGAGAAACTGTTTTCTTTTTCCTCATATCTACCTTGATTTCTCGTACAAATGACATATATCTTGCTCCGCGGAGGTCCACGGTATTCTCCAGTGCTAGTGCTAGCGCTGGCGCCATGGTCCAAGGCCCCAGGCTCTGATTCATTCACTGGAAGCCCAACACCTTGTCATGCCTCCTCTTCTAGAATCATCCACCATCGAACTGATCCAGAACAGATGGTTCGGATGATAATAAGATTATACTGATTTCCTGGCATGCATGGCATGGGTGACCTATCCACACTGTCAATAAACTGTTGTGTTTGTATGCAAGAGATAATTTTATGCGTGGAGCCATTTGCCCAAGTAGCCGTGTGCCTCAGCCGGGTTTGCCAACTCTTATCAGCTGTCAGCTGGAAATGTGGATGCATCTTTTGCAGAATACGAGAGTTTGCATGCGAGCAGTCATGTTGACCGGATGTGGCATCCACACATCCACCAATCTCCACATGCAAGCATACTATATTTTATTAATAATTTTACAAAAGATCAATCTATCTTTTACTGATTTAAACCGTCCTCGTTGAAAAAAACTACATAAACACCACAAGACAACAGTAGAGGATGAAGTGACGATTAGAAGGCCCCACAAGTGCTGCAAGTTCTAACTAGGAAGGGGGAAATAAAGAGCAACGAAACTTACAACCAAACAAATGAAGACTAAAGACACCACTATAGTTGGTCACACATTAGACAAGAATGTTGTACAGCGCACACATCAGTGAAGTTATATTTTTCTCTTTCATAAGTAAATGTACATTCGTTAACTTTTTCTTTCCACCATTCCCCGTTTTGACTCAAATCTCATTACTATCATTGTCAAGCTTACAAATAAATGCGTACTATCATACAACACTGTTAAACTAATCAGGAGAAAGAAAGCAACCTTGACGACTTGGGAGGAGGGCGGGGAAGCACACTTGTTTGGATTGGCGATGACACCCCTATCTGGTGTAACCACCAATCCACTTTACAGCAGCAGCATTTTCAGGAATCAGGCCTTTGCTAGAATGGTCTGCCCGCACGCCACTGCCGCATGCCCGGCGCTCTCATTGTACACTAGGTTGCCCCTCACGAAGGTGGACAGCACCTTGCCGTGCAGCTTGGAGCCCAGGTAAGCCGATATGTTCTGTGAAACCAGCGTATTATCAACCACATTGAGGTTGTAAGATTCAAGCACTTACATACATGAGAAGGAGCCTTGAGACAGAATGGTAAAGATCATCAGCATGGAATACATGCTGCTGCAGATATATATATATATTACTACTACTACTCACTCTGTGCTTGTGGTACACTTTGTATTCCTCGTTCAGCATAAATGCTTCATCAGGCAGCCACACAACGAGATCAGCGTAGTAACCTTCTGAGATCACTCCCTGCATAACAGCACGCACTTAAAAACATACCCACGGCCCCAGTAAACCACAGCGAAGGATTAACTCAATTGCCACCACCACTCATTACATACCCTCTTCGCTTGAAGCCCGGCAAGCTGGGCCGGCCGTTGGCTCCACCATCTGGTGAGTTGGTTCAAAGTTATGCCCAACTTCCGACCATGAGTCCACGTGGCAGGGAGGACAAACTGCAGGGAGGCAATCCCACCCCAGGCCTTGAGGAAGTTGCCTTCCTCCATCAGCTTCAGCTCTGGCACGCTTGGGGAATGGTCGGAGCTGAGGAAGTCGATATGGCCATCCTGGAATGAGGCACATGAGATGATTACAATGCATTAAGATGTGCCAGTTTGAGTTAACTGGGGTGGCTTCATGCTGAGTAGCAGTCACTAATCAGTCTAAACTCTGTTTACCAGGAGAGCCTGCCACAGCTCTTGCCTATTGGTTTCTTCCCGGACCGGCGGTGCGCATTTAAATCGGGTGTCTCCATCCGGGATGAGGCCTGCAGAGAAGGCTAGGTAGTGGGGGCATGTTTCCACAGTCACACTGGCACCACGACTTTTCGCATCCTGCAATTCAATGGGAAAGGTTGAGCCAATCATTAGTGTTTTCCATACGTTTTTTCTTTGTTGGTTGAAGTAGACTCATCAGCCGTTTCATTGTAACAAAATGCTGAAGAATGATTACTTTGATAAGATCAAGTGATGCCCGTGCGTCCGAGAGATGAACAATGTGTAGATGAGCTCCCTCTGCTCTGCCTCCAACCCGTGTATCTTTAGCAACTTTGTGCAATTCCCTTATGGCCACCTCTTCCCTGGTAATTGTGAGGTGCATACGGATGAATAACAATTAACATGCTGATGTAGTCGACGACTATAGCATAAATTTAGGGACAAGGTCATATAGTTTTGAGTTGGTGCGGTAAATATCTCTGGCTATATATAGACAGAATGTTTACACAATTAAACATAAATATTGAGTTGCGAGTATGATTTCCCCTTTACCATGAAGCAGGACGGCTCTTAAGGTATGTTGAGTACAGGCGAGCATCCAGTTCATCACCCTCTTGACCACCAGAGTTGCTTTCAAGCGCTGGCTGAAGCTCTGCATGGACAAGCAAAGGTCTCTTGTATTTGGCTAGAACGTGGAGCCCTTCCTGTTACGGATTCCAATTTGATATGCAATAAGCACGGCTACTGATACAAACAAGCTTGAGCATAAACTAAGGCAGTGTTCACATGGCCTAAAAACTATTAGCAAGCCAGATGCTAATATTGATTCAAATGGATATAAAACCATGAACAAATTACATGGCCCAGGGATAAAATCCCTAATCTAATGCAGAAGAAGAGAGCAAGTCTCATGTACTACCAAGTAAATTAATACATAGGAAAGGTGACTTTAGCTCTTTCTGTCACAAAGGACAACATATTATTTGAGCAATAAAAAAAAAAATTAACTCTGGTTTTCCTCCCTGAAGCAGTAAACCATGAGTCAGATTGCAACCTTGATATGCTCCGCATTTGTCATTGGGAAGTCATTTATTCCAGACGGGCACATGAAAGACTGGAGAAGAGAAAAGTGAAGCAAGTCAGTCTTTAACTAGGCAACAAGTTACGCTAGAGATATAATTATTACCATGAACACAAATGCAGGCACACAAATATACATAAAATAGACAAAAATGAGTATACGTTTCAAGGTCTTGTGTTTCAGCTTCTAGAAGTGGCCCTAGGTGGAGAAGTATGATTGATCGTAGTTACAAGAGTGCTCGTAGGATTGTTATATTTACAACATATGGAGCAAAGAACAGGTATAAGCCATCAAGAACTCATTCTGCGGACCATATTTTAGGGTATAACAGCAAGCTAGTAAAAGAACCTTGTTGCATGCAACAGCCATCGTTCACACAGAAGGAAAAAAAGTATAAATTGTTATATTGGCCCATAAAACCTACAAATATATCCCAGTCCATATAAGAGGGGAGATCACAAGTCATAATGGGCATGACGATTAATGGGCCTAAACTAGATAATTTAAGTCCATGTCAACTACACTTGCAAAGTATATAGAAAATTACTTCAGTCCATGTCAATTGTGATTACATGTATAGAATATAATTTTACTGATTTTACGTATATCAATGTGGGTAACACTTTGTTCCAGTGGTAGGCCTAGCAGTAACTATTCTAACAACAAAATACAAGGATTTATCGATAATAATTATCTTAAGGATTCGTTTTGCTATAAAATAAAACTAAGTTTTGGTATAATATAAAACTAAGTCAGCTGTGATAGAATGTTAGGAATTGATACAATTTTTTATATGGTTAGACACTGAGAGAAAAAATTCGTTGATTTCAAACCAACCGCGAGCTCATAAAGTTCTGAGCTTTCCAAGCAATGCCTTAGCTTAGTCAAAAGCGTTGAGGAATAATGAGGACAACTAAACCTTGGAAGCAACATTCATGGAGGTGGAGATACATCATGTCATACCATGATTTGTAGACTAGGAAGCATGGACATGGACACGAACACAGACATGGGAGACGGCGATTTCAAAAAATGAGACATGGACACAATGTTGGACACGAGAAAACAAATTATATGTACATATATATACATATGAGTGTGTATGTATATAAAGTTAATATTGAAACACAAATATCTATAAGACTCTAAAGAAAGTCTATCATATATTCTAATTCAATAATATTTACATGTGTGGAGTCACCTGTCACTTAGAACTCCAAAGATACATGATTCATTTCGCAATACAAAGCAACAAACACAAATAAAGAATACAATTAATGCCACAGTATGTTCACCTATAAATCAAGCCTATAGTGCAAATCAAAACGAAATCAAACAACCAATATATTCATAAAATCAAAAGATGAAAGGAAACCACAGTTTATAAACCGATGAATAAATGCAATAATATTTAAAGAAAGCTAAATTTGAAGAACTGTGTATATTTAAGAACAGTGAAAATTTACTACTATCGGTGAGAAAAAGGAGGAAGAGGATGTGTCAAACAGCAAAGTGAAGAGGGAGAGGAAATGAGAAAGACATAGGAAAAGAGGACATTTGTTGCATCATAGTTTCATTAAACTTGTGGTGGTGTAGGAGGATGTGTGTTGAAGTTGTAACATCCCTGACCTGGGTTATGAGTCAACCCTAGGTGTTTTGCCTAAATATGTAATTAAATCTTTGTGATCAACTCTGAGCATGTAATTAAGTTTCTCAGAAACATATATTTCAGTATTTGCTCCTTTTTATTTAAAGTTGTAGCATTGTTTTGATATACAGGGACCTATGTGCAATTTACCCAGTTAAAAGGGTTAGCTTGCAATTTGCACATGTTGAGATGTTCCTCTGATGATGAGACATCATGAGAATCTTTTTGGTAAAGTTTGAGGGATTTCCCAAGCTAGGGCACCAAGGTGCAGCTATGGAAGCAATCCCAGTGCTTGAAACCTTAAATTGGGGTAAAATGCAATTTACCCAAATTAAGGGGTGTAAATTGTAAAATATGTCATATAATGTATCTTTTTAGACTCTTGCCATCATTTAGAGAAGAAATGATGAGGAAGTCACCTCAATTGAATTATCAGGTTATGAAATATACCTTGTGATTGAATAATCAGGGTATATGTACAATATCTTTTTATGTATGTACCTCATTATTAGCTTGCTCTCCTTTACCTTCTTTTCCTAAGACCTTAAGAGAAGGTTGTCCTTAGAATAAAGAGGAAGGGACGATCAAGTAAAGAAGGAGGGACCTAGTTGGAATTATGGACAACTTATGAACTAATGTTGAAAATCCTACCCCATGTATATAAGCTCTCCTTCCCTTAGTTGCAAGGGGACTTACCCTTCGTTCCCTTACTGTTTCATTTCACCAAAGATGACCAAGGACTGCCTTGGAGCTAAGGAGGACGACCAAGGGGTGCAAGGTAGGTTTAAACCCTTCTTCTTGCCTAATTCCATGGTTAGAACTCGAATTCAAGGTCGTCTTCATGGCTAACTCTTGAAACCCTACCTTTCTAGCCGTCTCTTTTCATCCTTCCTTGGAGTTTTCACCTTGGCCAACCTGTGGGAACTCAAGGACGCCATTAGAGCTTGGAGCTTGAAAGCTTGGAGCTCAAGGAGCAAGCTTTAGGCGGGTTTTATAACTCTAAACCCATGCTTCATTATGTACATCTTTATATGTGATTTGATGATAGCTCTTAGTATTTCCCTACTTTTCCCTGCTATTTTGCAAGCAAATCCATGGGATATTAGTACTGTTCTTGAGCTAGGAGATGAAGGCGTGATTTCCAAGAAAAACCCACCGCTTTTCACTTCCTTAAACGGTCTCAAAAGTTTGCTCTCTCGGTCTCAAGACCGCGAGATGAGCAAACGGTCTCGAGACCGCGACCGGGCAAACGGTCTCCAAGACCGTTTGGCCCCATTGACCGGGCGTGGACCGTATAAGAAATCTGTTCCTAATTATATAGGCTAATTACCCTCAAAATTTGGGAGGCTAACTCCAAAGGAATCGGGAGATATGACCTTTTTAAGTGACAACTTTAAATGAATTTATTACTGATTTTCAAACGGTCTGAAATTGCCTTTTTGGGCAAACGGTCTCAAGACCGTGTAAGGTCGTTGACCAGGCGTTAACCGTATGAGATTACTGTTCAAAATAATGTTAATTAAAAACTCACCAAGTTTGATGATCTAATTCCAAACGGGCTAAGAGTTAAAGGGTGAATACTAGGGCTAACCCTAGGTCAAATCAGTACTGAAATTATGGTGACCTAATTAGGGTTTTTAGGGTTGATTGACCTAAACGGTCTCAAGACCGTTTGGGGGTCACCAAACGGTCTCAAGACCGTGAGGGCAATCAACCAAGTCCGTTTGGAGGTCTGGGGTCAAGGATAGTTGACCAATTGAAGGTACAATTGCACCAAATTACATTGCAATTAAATAGTGATATAATCATCAACTCAAATTGTTCAACCTTGATGAATTTCCACTAGAATCCAAAATTGGATGGGCAAACGGTCTCAAGACCGTTTGGAACTCATCCAAACGGTCTCAAGACCGAGAGGACAATCACCCAAGACCGTTTGAAGGTCTAGGGTTGAGTAATTTGACCAATTGAGGACCCAATTGCAAATAAGTTATCAATTTAATCAAAGTTCTGTTTTGTGGCTCAATCATGGTTCAACCCCTATCAAATCACCTTAGATTTTGATGAAATCTTGGGCAAACGGTCTCAAGACCATGTGGGGTCCATCCACATGACCTCAAGACCGTTTGGGCCAAGTTTGAGCCCAATTGGAGCTCAATTGAAGGGTTCAACCTTGTGTTGATACACATTGTTGAGTATTGATGGGTGAACATTGATAGACCCTAATTGAATCGATTTCAATCTTAATTGGTCAACAATTGAGGGTCAATTGAATGACCAATTGGTTAAGCATAACCTTAATTGACCCAATCCATAGGTGGTCAACATAGCTTTAACCTTTTGAGGGCTTCAACATCATTTGACACCATCGATTGCTTTATTGATTTTGTTGATGGACCAAACGGTTGAGACCTTGAGAGCCTCGCGGTCTCAAGACCGTGAGAGGGCTCGCGGTCTCAAGACCGTGAGGGGGCTCACGGTCTCAAGACCGAGAGGAGGCTCACGGTCTCAAGACCGCGAAGGGCCTCGCGGTCCTGAGGTCAAGATGGGCAAACGGTCAACGTCTCTTCGCGGTCTCAACATCAACTTGAACCAATGAGAGGGCTTCGCGGTCTTGAACCACTTGAAGAGGCTCGCGGTCTTGAAGCTTAAGGGGGCTCGCGGTCTTAAAGTTAGAAGGAGGCTCGCGGTCTTGGAAAGTCAAAGTGGGCAAACGGTCAACACTTTCAACCGATCTCAACTCAATTGATGATTAATGATTGAAATCAATCAATGTAATTCCAAGTTGACTTCTTTCAATCAATTCATTGTATAAATGGTCCAATGTTGCTCAAATCAAACCCTAATGATAATCTAGGATAGTAAGGGGTTATTTGACTAAGGTTTTTGACCATAATGATGAGCAATGGGTGAATTACCAAAATACCCCTGAAGGGTCAATTGAGTTATACCTTGCTCAATTCAAACTCTAATTACATGAGAATGATGTTTTTAGTCATAATGACTCTATCCAACTTGATCTAGTCTAATGTTATCATCAACCATTAGTATGATGAAAGAGAGAGTACTTTAGAGAGAGAAAATACTCTAGAGAGAGAAAGTACCCTAGAGAGAGAAAGTAACTCTAATCACATAATGGTGATGTTTTTGGCTATGTTAGCCTATGATGACTCAATCCAACCTGTTTTAGAGTGATGTTCACATCACCTAACATTTTGATGAAAGAGAAAGTACTTCTAGAGAGAGAAAGTACTTCAAGAGAGAGAAAGTACCCTAGAGAGAGAAAGTAACTCTAATCACATAATGGTGATGTTTTTGGCTATGTTAGCCTATGATGACTCAATCCAACCTGTTTTAGAGTGATGTTGACATCACCTAACATTATGATGAAAGAGAAAGTACTTCTAGAGAGAGAAAGTACTCCTAGAGAGAGAAAGTACCCTTTTTAAGTGGAAACTCAAGTAAAGCATCTCCAATGCTTATGAGTAAGCATAATTTGGGTATGATCCACCTATGTGAGATCATAGAAACCCTAATTATAATAAATGATGAACCTTTACCTAATCTAAGGGCATCAGTGATGATGTTATTCATACATAATGATGTTATGAGTTCAATTCACCTTAATGTGAATAGTAAACCCTAATTCAAGGGTAATGGCATGCTTTTGAATAGTAAACTCTATTTGATAAGAATTAGAGATTTAAACTCTTATGACAAGAGTAGGAAGGACATTCCTTATTGTTGTATTACCTTTATCAGATGTATTAACCATGCAGGTTCTGATATGAAGGTAATCATATCCAGGTATGGATGTTGATGTTATATTCATTAAAGGCATGTTGTTAGCCTTATGAATAAGTAAAGTAATCTGATGCCTTGCCAGTGGCATCCTATGCTGATAATGGGCTATGAGAGCCATGAATACCATCAAGGTCATGCCTTAGAGATGACTTGTGATGAGGATAATGAGAAATGATGATTGATATGAGTTAGGCCTGTTACATTTAGTATTCTTCTTTTATAGCTGCTATGCTACTGTTATTGTTTGAAGAACAATGTATGCTGTTAAAGAATACTGAATGTACCTAACTAATCAAGTATAATGTAGAGCCCTGATCATAGATCCATCATTGTCAGAAATTAAGTGATGGTGAAACAGGTTTTCCTCAGGGAACTCCTGGAGCACATACTTTTGAGTATGTGGGGTACATGGATGTGTAGAACCTTACATCCTAGTGTAGGAAAGTGATGTAGATGTGTAATCCATCCATCCTTCACTATATTTCCATACCGTATCAGTGGTAGGTAAACATGAAACCTCCTGATGACGAAGAAAGTACAGATATCCGTATCAGTGGTAAGTAAATATGAAACCTCCTGATGACGAAGAGAGTACAGAACGCCACTGTGACTCTAGAATAGCGAAGGACCAGTTTACCCTGGTGAGCTATAGTAGTAGAGACACGAGATGTCCTACAAGTGATCCTCTTACTGACTGAGGAAGGTGAAGGTCATGAGAATCCGGCTCTCTTAATGACCTATGTATGATACTGATGTGACTTCTCAGCGATCAGTTGGAGTATGAGTGGTAAGCCTCATCTCCACAGGGCATAATGTTGTTTGTAAAACACAATCAACCATGTAGTATAACTTGTTAGAGATGACTCCAAGTTAGTTGATTGATGTTACATTGCAATAATGTTTATATTCTCCATATCTCCTAAATTGTAGAGATCTTGTTATACCTGCAACTGTTATAAAATACTTTGAAGGCTTTACTGCTTAAAATATTCCTTGATATTATAATAAAGCTTCTGGCGAAGAGTTATAACTCTCGCTGGGACAATTATGTATAATTGTCTCACCCCGTAGGCTTCAACTTTTTAGGTGGACGTCGGAGACGAAGGAACCAGCCTACAGGTGATCAGTCTCAGCAGCAGCATCAGGGGCAGCAGTAATCTCAGGTGGAGATTGTCCTGCCATATGGTGTAGTTAGAGTCAGTCCTATGTGTCCTCTGTACTCACAGGTCTTGGAGTCTTTTGTATAGTGATCTTGAGATTTTGTATCTTGATGTATATAATTACTCAAGAAGTAATTATCCTGAGACGTAAACAGTTTATCTCTCTTTATGAAAGAAGCTTTTATGGATCCAAGCTCTTGTCTCGAAAAGTTTTAATTTCCCGTGATTTTTGTCTTCCGCTGATTACCGATTCGCTTCCGCTATGTTTTAATCGTGTTTATGTCATGGTTTGGAGATCAGAGCCCACAACTAGTGGTATCAGAGCTCCAGGTTCAGTTGAGTCTACAGAGGCATAGGACTTAGGATGTCGAGTCTACCTTTAGTACTCCTTCCTCATCTAATAGAATCTTCTACTCCTCAGGAGAAGAAGATACATAAGAATGTCAGAACATCGCGATGAGCACGTGGCAGAGAGTAGTGCTAGTGCACCTCGAGGCGGTGCAAGAGTTCCGAGAATAGAACAACCTGCACCTGAGTCGCCAAGAGAGCCACCCCAGTTCGACCCAGCTGACATGAGTGATCCAGCTGTACAGACGATGTTCGGGCAGTTCATGACTGCCATGACACATATAACCGATAGGATGCCCATTCCTGCACCTAGGGCACCTGTCCAGCCTGAAGCACAAGGTATTGGTAAGACATTCGAACGACTTCGTCGTGTCGGAGCTACCGAGTACTTTGGAACTGCCGACCCTGCAGATGCTGACTTATGGTTGACAGAGTTGGAGAAGGCTTTCAGGATTCTTATGATTCCGGAAGCTGAGAAGGTTAGACATGCTGTCTATCTTCTCAAAGGCAGTGCTGGTCACTGGTGGAACATGGAAGAGCAGAAGAGACCTGGAGTAGAGTTCTCATGGGAAGAGTTTCGTCGGGAATTTATCAATAGATATTTTCCAAAAACCTTCCTAGATG
This sequence comes from Alisma plantago-aquatica, assembly GCA_963693085.1. Lineage (NCBI taxonomy): Eukaryota > Viridiplantae > Streptophyta > Magnoliopsida > Alismatales > Alismataceae > Alisma > Alisma plantago-aquatica. Next base: position 30,626,676 of record OY856412.1, read on the forward strand.
AGAAGATCTCTCAGTTTGAGAAACTAAGGCAGGGTATGATGAACATTAGTGAGTATGAAGCTAAGTTCATGGAGTTGTTGCGGTTCTGTCCGCACATGGCTGCTACGGATGAGGAAAGAATCAGAAGATTCGAGAAGGGTTTGAATTCTGATATGTCAACCCCTGTGTCTGCCTTAGAAAACAGAGAGAGATTCTCTACCTTCGTCGAGTCAGTCCGAAGGATAGAGAGATCTGTGGTTGAGAAAAGACAAACCCATAAAAGATATCCACAGTTCCAGGGTTCTTCATCTAGGGATTCCAAGAAACCTAGATTCTCTGCACCTAACCCTCCACCACCCAGATCGAGTTTTCAAACTCAATGGACACCAAGCAGAGGTAAAGGGCGGAGTCAACCGCTTCAAGGGACGCACAGTTCTGCATCAGTGTCAGTTACTGGACCACCCAGACCACAGCAACGGGAGAAGAGTTGCTACAACTGTGGTAAGGTGGGACACTTGATGAAGGATTGCCGTTCTAGGCCTGCTAGTGTGACACAACAATCTCCGAGACAGAATCAACAGGGATCTCAGAATAGACAACATCAAGGAGCAGCTCGAGGACGTGGACAAGCGTCTCAAGCTGGATCATCAGCACCACCTCAACACCAGGCGACTGCGAGGTTCTATGCTATGAACCCACCTGAGGCAGTGGTCAATCCACGGGTAGTGGCAGGTCAGATGAAACTTTTATATTCTGATATGTCTACATCCTGTGTTGTATCCGTTCTGATTGATCCGGGTGCTACGCACTCTTTCATCACTCGTGAAGTGATTCGTAACTGTAATATGACTGTTAGTCATAGGACAGATAGTTTGTTGTTAGAGACTCCGTTGAGTGGGTCTGCCGTTCTGCAGGAGGTATGTTCTCCCTGCATCCTTTTCTTTTCTGACCATCGCATTCAAGTGGATCTTATACCACTTGATATGCAGGGATTTGATATAATCCTCGGGATGGATACCTTAGAAAGGTATAGAGTTGTCTTGGATTGTGAGTCCAAGTTGGCTGTGTTTGCTGATGAAAGCAACACATGGATCTTTCAAGGTGAAAGAAAGATTCTGCCCACCTGTCTTGTATCAGCTATGGTTGCTGATAAGCTGTTGAGGCAAGGATGTCATGCATTCTTAGCCCATGTGGTAGATGTTACCAAGGAAAGGACCAATCCTGCTGAAGTTCCCATAGTCAGGGAATTCGAGGATGTGTTTCCTGAAGAACTTCCTGGTATACCACCACCTCGGGAGATTGATTTTGAAATCAATCTGATCCCAGATACGAAACCCATAGCTCAAACTCCGTATAGGATGGCACCTGCCGAAATGGCAGAACTCAAGAAACAGCTTCAAGAGCTACTTGAGAGAGGTTTTACCGACCAAGTACTTCACCTTGGGGTGCTCCGGTCTTGTTTGTTAAAAAGAAAGATGGGTCAATGCGGTTGTGCATTGATTACAGACAACTCAATAAAGTAACAATAAAGAATAAGTATCATCTGCCGAGGATTGATGATCTCTTTGACCAGTTGCGTGGTGCAACAGTCTTTTCAAAGATAGACTTGAGGTCTGGATATCATCAACTCCGTATTAAGGATAGTGACATATCCAAGTCTGCCTTTAGGACAAGATATGGTCACTATGAGTTCACGGTTATGTCGTTTGGACTAACCAATGCACCAGCTGCATTCATGGAACTCATGAATAGAGTTTTTCGACCTTTCCTTGATCAGTGTGTTGTAGTCTTCATAGATGACATTCTGATTTATAGTAAGGATGCTCAGCAGCATGAGCAGCATCTTCGCCAAGCTTTGACCTTACTAAGAGAACATAAGCTGTACGCTAAGTTTAGCAAGTGTGAGTTCTGACTGCCGGAGGTATCTTTTCTTGGACATGTGATATCCGCCTCGGGAATTCGTGTTGACCCTACAAAGGTAGAATCTGTTCTACAATGGGAACAACCGAAGACACCGACGGAGATTCGAAGTTTCTTGGGGTTAGCTGGCTATTATCGAAGGTTCATTACGAACTTTAGTTCCATAGCTTTACCTTTGACCAAGTTAACCCGGAAAGATGTTCCTTTTTCCTGGAGTGATAAGTGTCAACAATCTTTCCAGTTGCTGAAGGAGAGGTTGACAAGTGCACCTGTGCTAGTGCTACCTGAACAAGGAAAAGGATATGTGGTTTTCTGTGATGCTTCCAAGAATGGACTTGGATGTGTGTAGATGCAGGATAAACAAGTAATTTCTTTTGCTTCTCGACAGCTTAAGAAACATGAGGAGAATTATCCAACACACGATCTGGAATTAGCTGCTGTGGTTCATGCTTTGAAGATCTGGAGGCATTATCTCTACGGAGAAACATTCCAGATTTTCACAGACCACAAAAACCTTGAGTATATCTTCTCTCAGCATGAGCTCAACATGAGGCAACGTCGCTGGATGGAATTAATCAAGGGCTACGACTGTACAATTGATTACCATCCAGGCAAGGCCAATGTTGTTGCAGATGCCTTGAGTAGGAAATCAGCAACATCAACCATGAATAGAGCACAACTAAACTCTTTAATATGCTCTAGAAGAGATATGCTTATCTCTTTAAGGCAAGACAATGTACAGTTGAAGGTGTCATTGTTAGCCGGTTTGTTAGCTGAGATGCATATTAAACCTACCCTAAGGGAGCAGATTAAGGAGGCACAGCTAGGTGATGCTGCAGTTCAACATATAAGATCTGAGTATGGAAATGAGAAGCAAGATGGTTTCCATGACTCAAAAGATCAAGTAGCTTGTTATAATGGAAGAATGATAGTGCCAGATGTGGACAACTTGAGGAAGTTAGTCCTGGAAGAAGTCCATTCTTCCATGTATGCTATGCATCCAGGGAGCACCAAGATGTATCGGAATTTGAAGGATCTGTATTGGTGGTCTGGGATGAAGAAGGACGTTGCAGAGTTTGTTCTGAGGTGCCCTGTGTGTCAGCAAGTTAAAGCTGAACACCAGAAGCCTGCAGGAACAATGCAACCTTTACCCATATCACAGTGGAAGTGGGACCATGTGACCATGGACTTTGTTGTTGGCCTACCCAGGACAAGCAAAGGACATGATTCTATTTGGGTAATTGTTGATAGGTTGACTAAGACAGCACATTTCTTACCTGTCAAAACAACCTATTCTGCTGAAAGGTTATCAGAGTTGTATGTTCAAGAGATAGTGCGTTTGCACGGAGTTCCTATCACAATAGTTTCTGACAGAGGTCCTCAGTTTACGAGTCATTTTTTGGAACAGTTACATCAAGCCTTAGGCACCAAGCTAAGGTTTAGTACGGCCTTTCATCCGCAGACTGATGGACAGTCAGAAAGGACCATACAGACCCTAGAAGACCTGTTGAGAGCATGTGTTTTCCAGTTCACCGGAAGTTGGGATCTACACCTAAGCTTGATAGAGTTTGCCTATAACAATAGCTATCAGCATAGTATTGATATGGCACCTTATGAAGCCTTATATGGTAGACGTTGTAGATCACCCTTGTGTTGGTTTGAGACTGGTGAGCACCAGTTGTTAGGTCCTGACCTGGTGCAGCAAACCACAGAAAAGATTAAAGTAATTCAACATAAGATTAAGACTGCTCAGGACAGGCAGAAATCTTATGCTGATAAACGTCGTAGACCCTTAGAGTTCCAGGTTGGAGACAGAGTATATCTCAAGGTCTCACCTTGGAAAGGGGTCCTTCGTTTTGGAAGGAAAGGGAAGTTAGCTCCTAGATATATGGGGTCTTACCCAATCATTGAACGGATTGGAAAGGTAGCATATAAACTAGAGCTTCCCCCAGAATTACAGAGGTTACATCCTGTGTTTCACATTTCTATGTTGAAGAAATGTCACCCAGACACCGAGTCAGTTCTACAACCTATGGAGGTAGAATTGAATGATGACATATCCTATGAGGAGGGACCAGTGTCAATCCTTGATAAACGAATTAAAAAGTTAAAGAAGAAAGATATAAGTCTTGTGAAAGTCCTCTGGAACCATCGTGGTATTGAAGAAGCCACTTGGGAGTTAGAGGATGAGATGAGAAGGAAGTATCCTGCCCTTTTCTCGTATAGTATGTTTTCTTGATTTCGGGGACGAAATCCTTGTAAGGGGTGGATAATTTGTAACATCCCTGACCTGGGTTATGAGTCAACCCTAGGTGTTTTGCCTAAATATGTAATTAAATCTTTGTGATCAACTCTGAGCATGTAATTAAGTTTCTCAGAAACATATATTTCAGTATTTGCTCCTTTTTATTTAAAGTTGTAGCATTGTTTTGATATACAGGGACCTATGTGCAATTTACCCAGTTAAAAGGGTTAGCTTGCAATTTGCACATGTTGAGATGTTCCTCTGATGATGAGACATCATGAGAATCTTTTTGGTAAAGTTTGAGGGATTTCCCAAGCTAGGGCACCAAGGTGCAGCTATGGAAGCAATCCCAGTGCTTGAAACCTTAAATTGGGGTAAAATGCAATTTACCCAAATTAAGGGGTGTAAATTGTAAAATATGTCATCTAATGTATCTTTTTAGACTCTTGCCATCATTTAGAGAAGAAATGATGAGGAAGTCACCTCAATTGAATTATCAGGTTATGAAATATACCTTGTGATTGAATAATCAGGGTATATGTACAATATCTTTTTATGTATGTACCTCATTATTAGCTTGCTCTCCTTTACCTTCTTTTCCTAAGACCTTAAGAGAAGGTTGTCCTTAGAATAAAGAGGAAGGGACGATCAAGTAAAGAAGGAGGGACCTAGTTGGAATTATGGACAACTTATGAACTAATGTTGAAAATCCTACCCCATGTATATAAGCTCTCCTTCCCTTAGTTGCAAGGGGACTTACCCTTCGTTCCCTTACTGTTTCATTTCACCAAAGACGACCAAGGACTGCCTTGGAGCTAAGGAGGACGACCAAGGGGTGCAAGGTAGGTTTAAACCCTTCTTCTTGCCTAATTCCATGGTTAGAACTCGAATTCAAGGTCGTCTTCATGGCTAACTCTTGAAACCCTACCTTTCTAGCCGTCTCTTTTCATCCTTCCTTGGAGTTTTCACCTTGGCCAACCTGTGGGAACTCAAGGACGCCATTAGAGCTTGGAGCTTGAAAGCTTGGAGCTCAAGGAGCAAGCTTTAGGCGGGTTTTATAACTCTAAACCCATGCTTCATTATGTACATCTTTATATGTGATTTGATGATAGCTCTTAGTATTTCCCTACTTTTCCCTGCTATTTTGCAAGCAAATCCATGGGATATTAGTACTGTTCTTGAGCTAGGAGATGAAGGCGTGATTTCCAAGAAAAACCCACCGCTTTTCACTTCCTTAAACGGTCTCAAAAGTTTGCTCTCTCGGTCTCAAGACCGCGAGGTGAGCAAACGGTCTCGAGACCGCGACCGGGCAAACGGTCTCCAAGACCGTTTTGCCCCGTTGACCGGGCGTGGACCGTATAAGAAATTTGTTCCTAATTATATAGGCTAATTACCCTCAAAATTTGGGAGGCTAACTCCAAAGGAATCGGGAGATATGACCTTTTTAAGTGACAACTTTAAATGAATTTATTACTGATTTTCAAACGGTCTGAAATTGCCTTTTTGGGCAAACGGTCTCAAGACCGTGTAAGGTCGTTGACCAGGCGTTGGCCGTATGAGATTACTGTTCAAAATAATGTTAATTAAAAACTCACCAAGTTTGATGATCTAATTCCAAACGGGCTAAGAGTTAAAGGGTGAATACTAGGGCTAACCCTAAGTCAAATCAGTACTGAAGTTATGGTGACCTAATTAGGGTTTTTAGGGTTGATTGACCTAAACGGTCTCAAGACCGTTTGGGGGTCACCAAACGGTCTCAAGACCGCGAGGGCAATCAACCAAGACCGTTTGGAGGTCTGGGGTCAAGGATAGTTGACCAATTGAAGGTACAATTGCACCAAATTACATTGCAATTAAATAGTGATATAATCATCAACTCAAATTGTTCAACCTTGATGAATTTCCACTAGAATCCAAAATTGGATGGGCAAACGGTCTCAAGACCGTTTGGAACTCATCCAAACGGTCTCAAGACCGAGAGGACAATCACCCAAGACCGTTTGAAGGTCTAGGGTTGAGTAATTTGACCAATTCAGGACCCAATTGCAAATAAGTTATCAATTTAATCAAAGTTCTGTTTTGTGGCTCAATCATGGTTCAACCCCTATCAAATCACCTTAGATTTTGATGAAATCTTGGGCAAACGGTCTCAAGACCATGTGGGGTCCATCCACATGACCTCAAGACCGTTTGGGCCAAGTTTGAGCCCAATTGGAGCTCAATTGAAGGGTTCAACCTTGTGTTGATACACATTGTTGAGTATTGATGGGTGAACATTGATAGACCCTAATTGAATCGATTTCAATCTTAATTGGTCAACAATTGAGGGTCAATTGAATGACCAATTGGTTAAGCATAACCTTAATTGACCCAATCCATAGGTGGTCAACATAGCTTTAACCTTTTGAGGGCTTCAACATCATTTGACACCATCGATTGCTTTATTGATTTTGTTGATGGACCAAACGGTTGAGACCTTGAGAGCCTCGCGGTCTCAAGACCGTGAGAGGGCTCGCGGTCTCAAGACCGTGAGGGGGCTCACGGTCTCAAGACCGAGAGGAGGCTCACGGTCTCAAGACCGCGAAGGGCCTCGCGGTCCTGAGGTCAAGATGGGCAAACGGTCAACGTCTCTTTGCGGTCTCAACATCAACTTGAACCAATGAGAGGGCTTCGCGGTCTTGAACCACTTGAAGAGGCTCGCGGTCTTGAAGCTTAAGGGGGCTCGCGGTCTTGAAGTTAGAAGGAGGCTCGCGGTCTTGGAAAGTCAAAGTGGGCAAACGGTCAACACTTTCAACCGATCTCAACTCAATTGATGATTAATGATTGAAATCAATCAATGTAATTCCAAGTTGACTTCTTTCAATCAATTCATTGTATAAATGGTCCAATGTTGCTCAAATCAAACCCTAATGATAATCTAGGATAGTAAGGGGTTATTTGACTAAGGTTTTTGACCATAATGATGAGCAATGGGTGAATTACCAAAATACCCCTGAAGGGTCAATTGAGTTATACCTTGCTCAATTCAAACTCTAATTACATGAGAATGATGTTTTTAGTCATAATGACTCTATCCAACTTGATCTAGTCTAATGTTATCATCAACCATTAGTATGATGAAAGAGAGAGTACTTTAGAGAGAGAAAGTACTCTAGAGAGAGAAAGTACCCCAGAGAGAGAAAGTAACTCTAATCACATAATGGTGATGTTTTTGGCTATGTTAGCCTATGATGACTCAATCCAACCTGTTTTAGAGTGATGTTGACATCACCTAACATTATGATGAAAGAGAAAGTACTTCTAGAGAGAGAAAGTACTTCTAGAGAGAGAAAGTACCCTAGAGAGAGAAAGTAACTCTAATCACATAATGGTGATGTTTTTGGCTATGTTAGCCTATGATGACTCAATCCAACCTGTTTTAGAGTGATGTTGACATCACCTAACATTATGATGAAAGAGAAAGTACTTCTAGAGAGAGAAAGTACTCCTAGAGAGAGAAAGTACCCTTTTTAAGTGGAAACTCAAGTAAAGCATCTCCAATGCTTATGAGTAAGCATAATTTGGGTATGATCCACCTATGTGAGATCATAGAAACCCTAATTATAATAAATGATGAACCTTTACCTAATCTAAGGGCATCAGTGATGATGTTATTCATACATAATGATGTTATGAGTTCAATTCACCTTAATGTGAATAGTAAACCCTAATTCAAGGGTAATGGCATGCTTTTGAATAGTAAACTCTATTTGATAAGAATTAGAGATTTAAACTCTTATGACAAGAGTAGGAAGGACATTCCTTATTGTTGTATTACCTTTATCAGATGTATTAACCATGCAGGTTCTGATATGAAGGTAATCATATCCAGGTATGGATGTTGATGTTATATTCATTAAAGGCATGTTGTTAGCCTTATGAATAAGTAAAGTAATCTGATGCCTTGCCAGTGGCATCCTATGCTGATAATGGGCTATGAGAGCCATGAATACCATCAAGGTCATGCCTTAGAGCTGACTTGTGATGAGGATAATGAGAAATGATGATTGATATGAGTTAGGCCTGTTACATTTAGTATTCTTCTTTTATAGCTGCTATGCTACTGTTATTGTTTGAAGAACAATGTATGCTGTTAAAGAATACTGAATGTACCTAACTAATCAAGTATAATGTAGAGCCCTGATCATAGATCCATCATTGTCAGAAATTAAGTGATGGTGAAACAGGTTTTCCTCAGGGAACTCCTGGAGCACATACTTTTGAGTATGTGGGGTACATGGATGTGTAGAACCTTACATCCTAGTGTAGGAAAGTGATGTAGATGTGTAATCCATCCATCCTTCACTATATTTCCATACCGTATCAGTGGTAGGTAAACATGAAACCTCCTGATGACGAAGAAAGTACAGATATCCGTATCAGTGGTAGGTAAATATGAAACCTCCTGATGACGAAGAGAGTACAGAACGCCACTGTGACTCTAGAATAGCGAAGGACCAGTTTACCCTGGTAAGCTATAGTAGTAGAGACACGAGATGTCCTACAAGTGATCCTCTTACTGACTGAGGAAGGTGAAGGTCATGAGAATCCGGCTCTCTTAATGACCTATGTATGATACTGATGTGACTTCTCAGCGATCAGTTGGAGTATGAGTGGTAAGCCTCATCTCCACAGGGCATAATGTTGTTTGTAAAACACAATCAACCATGTAGTATAACTTGTTAGAGATGACTCCAAGTTAGTTGATTGATGTTACATTGCAATAATGTTTATATTCTCCATATCTCCTAAATTGTAGAGATCTTGTTATACCTGCAACTGTTATAAAATACTTTGAAGGCTTTACTGCTTAAAATATTCCTTGATATTATAATAAAGCTTCTGGCGAAGAGTTATAACTCTCGCTGGGACAATTATGTATAATTGTCTCACCCCGTAGGCTTCAACTTTTTAGGTGGACGTCGGAGACGAAGGAACCAGCCTACAGGTGATCAGTCTCAGCAGCAGCATCAGGGGCAGCAGTAATCTCAGGTGGAGATTGTCCTGCCATATGGTGTAGTTAGAGTCAGTCCTATGTGTCCTCTGTACTCTCAGGTCTTGGAGTCTTTTGTATAGTGATCTTGAGATTTTGTATCTTGATGTATATAATTACTCAAGAAGTAATTATCCTGAGATGTAAACAGTTTATCTCTCTTTATGAAAGAAGCTTTTATGGATCCAAGCTCTTGTCTCGAAAAGTTTTAATTTCCCGTGATTTTTGTCTTCCGCTGATTACCGATTCGCTTCCGCTATGTTTTAATCGTGTTTATGTCATGGTTTGGAGATCAGAGCCCACAGAAGTAGTTCATGGAAAAGGAGTGGAAGGTAACAGTAGACATAGCAGAGGTTGTGTGCTACTATTAAACACATTTTTGTGGTGGTGAGGAAGGGGAGGAAATCATTAGTGGAGCATGAGGAAGTAGAGGGGAAGAAACGTAAGGAGAAGGGAGAAGAGGATGGGCTAATAGAGAGGAAAATAAGGTAGAATCATAGTAACAAAAGTCTCCGAATTTTACAAAAAATCGTTGAGTTTTCACTATTGTATAGGCACCCAAATGTTCACCACAATTAATACGTTGATCGCCGATTTTTTGCAACTTTTCACATTTTTTCCCGCTTTTTTGATATTTCACGATTCTTCATGACCAAGGTTGAAAAAAGCGTGAGGCGTAACGAGGCGTTTTTGCCTCGGCGAGGCGAGGCGTGTACCGAGGCGTATGAATAAATAAATAAATATATATATACCTTAAAAATATAGGTATATATTATTATATATATACAAACACACATATATTATATTTATGCACATGTATATACAATGTATATACATATCTATATATATTGTGACACACACACACACACACACACACACACACACACATATATATATATATATATATATATATATATATATATGCATATGTATGTATATATATGTATCATATATGTATATCTAATATGTCTATATATACAAGTTATATATATATATATATAAGTATATAACTAAATAATCAAATCACAAAACAGTATAGCACTGACGTGTAGCAGCAGCAACTTGGCTAGAAGCAGCTGGATTAGCCACCATGGCCACCAGCAAGGGCTGGAGCAGCCTAAAGACTGATGTTTCCTGGTTGCCTGGAGGTGGAGATCTTCTATTTGAATAAATACCACTTGGGCTGGGCCCAATAGCAATCCAAATAGTACAACAAACCATCAGTTTTAGGTGGCAAATAGAGGCTTACGCCTCAGTTACGCCTCAGCGCCTCGTCGCCTTTTTACGCCTCTTGAAAAATGAGGCGTCCGCCTCTGCAAAAGTGACTGAGGCTTAAGCCTCGGGGCATCCCTGAGTGCGCCTCGCCTCGAGGCGTACGCCTCTAACGCCTTAGGGCGCGCTTTTTTTTTCCATGTTCATGACTTCACGTTTTTGCACGATTTTTCTGTTTTAAGTCGTTTACTCTTTTTTTCTACCAAACCATGTACAGAGAACTCCTGATGTACACTAAATCTCCAAACCCCCACTCTCCCGACAGTCAATTGTTATTATTCAACTATTCTTTAATTCTTTTCCTACCTTTTTCACTCAATAAGATTTTGTCTAGTGACCTTAATTGTTACATTTGTATCTGATATGTATCTATATATACATATATATATAGGGCCCATCTTTAATACTCGCGCAGGTAGCTACCTGCCCCCTATTTCGGTTACTTTTTTTGAAGTTTCTTACTTTTGACATGTAGAGGGTTACTTTACCTTGCAAACTGTTACTTTTGATGCATAGATAGTTACATTTGCAACAACAGATTCAAAAATACAAATGTATATATATTTGCTCTGTATTTTTCACTGATTTACTCTTTTAGTTGTATAGTTACTTTTTTTATCAACATAGTTACTTTTTTTGCTCACATAGTTACTTTACTGGCCAAATAGTTACTTTTTTGGTTGACGGGTAGCGAATTCCAGGCTACCCGTGCAGGTATTGAATGAACGCTCATATATATATATATATATATATATATATATATATATATATATATAGAGAGAGAGAGAGAGAGAGAGAGTCAGGCTAGAATACACTCAAGTGTATAGATCACACGAATACACTCAAGTGTGTTTTCATATCATGACTACTTTTTTGTAAAATGTAAACCATTGATCTTCACTATCATACTATAACTAGGCTACATACAAATTTTGAGCCCATTTGGATGAGTGTAAGTCACGCATCTGAAGGCAACAAAATCGATGCTCGAAACTAATTTAAAATGCATAATTTTTGCGGTCTTTATAACATGACCTATAAATGTCCAAATGTGCTCAAACTTTGTATATGAGTTATTCACAAGATGTTTAAGAAGATCAACGGATTAGATTTTTGAAAAAAAAATATTGCATCATGAAAAACTACTTGAGTGTATTCTGCTCCGAATACACGTGTATTCTGCTCCGAATACACGTGTATTCTGCTCCGAATACACGTGTATTCTGCTCCGAATACACTCAAGTGTATTCTAGCCGGACTCTATATGTGTGTGTGTGTGTGTGTGTGTGTGTACATACATATGTAGATATATACATATATATACATATATGTATATATAACTATATATGCGTACATATACGTATATATAGAGCCAACTTATTCTCGATTATTTCCGAATAGTCGATCGAACTTGGACCGAAATATATCATTTTTTTCTTATTTTCTCGATTTTTTTCAAATTCCGAATGTTTCCAGCCAGCTGAAAAGTTATTGAATCCCGAATTTGTCACTATGGGTAGAATAAGGACACATCTGGGATGTTGTGGTGGCCGCTTGGACATGTATCCGACACGGACATGCCGTGTTCGCCGCATATCTAGGCGTGTCAATGGTGTCTCCAAGTTGGACATGGCCGAGGACGGCTAGGGAAGCCTCCGGAAAGTGTCCGTGCTTATAAGATTATTTAAGTCCATCTGAACTACACTTACAATGAATATACAAAATTATTTGAAGTCCATGTCAATTATGAGTACATGTATATAACATCCATATATGGATTTTATGTATATCAATGTGGGTAACATTATGTTCTAGTGGTAGGCCTAGCAGTAACTATTCTAACAACAAAATACAAGGATTTATCAGTAGCAAATATCCTAAAAACTCGTTTGGTAGAAAACTAAGGCATCGTGTTAGAAACAGAATGCCAGCAATTGATACAGTATTTTATTTGGTTAGACATCATGAGAAAAAATTCATTGATTTCAAACCAACCGCAAGCTCATGATTTCACACTAAACCAGTGAGTTTGTACAGTGCCAAAAAACTAGAGCGGTACAGATGCAACAAAAATAGCTGCTCTCCCTGCATAATGGATAGGAGAGCTGCATCAACCAAACAGATCGATTAAAAGTAATGTGCTTCACCTGCTTCCAGCCAAACATGTTACCAAACTTCTGGAATCAGTCTTTAATAATTATTTATTTTTTAAAATCACACAACATCATCACAATACACCCTACAAAACAGGCCCTAAATGAAATTCGTCCCAAAGTGAAAGACAAAATGGGATTATAAAACTGTGATATAGCTTATATGCTCAGGAAATATTTTTAACTTAATCATTTAAAGGTATTTATATAGAATGTCTCCAGGTTCTCCATTGCATTCCACAATCTTAGTAATTTCCAACCCTATTATTGCAGAGACATATAAATGAATATCAAAACACACGCCAATGACAAAAGTGCAATTCTGGTGTGGTAATTCGTGGGCTAATCACCCAGTGCTTTTTGATGTTTTACCACCAGTCAATTACCTTGAGACCAAGCGCACCTGCATTAAGTAGATTCTCCAATGCAGTTTTGTTAAAGGCATTGCCAGGTACAAGACCACCCCAGAAACCTATATAACAAAAAAGCACATTTACTCGAGTGGATGCCTGTAAAAAACAGTTATTAGAAGTTAAGAAGTCATTACTCCATTAAATATTATTATGACTCTAGAATGCAAGAACATTTATGAAATCAGAAAAGATCCATAATCTAAATTCCATATTGCCAAAGTCCTCCTTCCTCAAACTCAAAGATGTATATATCAACAGCATCTGGCTGTCAAGGTATGGCAAGTCAATCAACTGGTAAAGGTTAACATCATGGTTGTCAAGGTATGGCATGTGACCTCGTGGACCTGCCGGCAACTGAGGAGTTGCTCGTACACATCCCCACAGTGATTGGCTCCGACAACGATCTCTCGCTAACTATGATGCCTGAAGAACAGGAGCTCTTTACCACGAAGAAGGAGATGAACAGATCCTCCGCTCCAGGGCCTGATGGATTCACGCTCAGTTTCTTTTTTTGCGGCTTGGGATACCATCAAGAATGATTTCGTCAAGCTAGCGGAGTCCTTCTTTGAGAGTCAAACTTGCCACTGGAGTTTACTATGCTGCCGGATCGCCCTTATCCCTAAGACACATCAGCTTTGGGACCTCATCAAAGACTTTAGATCTATTTTTATTGAGAATGTGCCACTGAGGATCCTCGCAAGAACATTGTTTAATTGGATAACACCCTTGATCTCAAAGATGATTTCAGAAGCCCAAGGCGCCTACGTTAGGGGCAAGGATATTACTAATCACATTCAACTCGCTAAAGAGATAGTGCATGATCTCAAGAGAAGAGACCAATTCCCTAACGCTATGGTCAAGTATGACATAAATAAGGCATATGATAGGGTCGATTGGAACGCTCTCAGAAAGATCCTCGAGCATTTCAGCTTCTTTTCTGAAACAGTTGAACTCTGCTTGGAGTTCTACATCGACACCTGGGCCAGTGTCTCTATAGGTGATCACGCTTCTTCCAGATGCATCGAGGGTTGAAAAGGTAACCCGATGTCTCCATACCTCTTCGTCATCCTTAAACACATAGTAGTTAGAAGGACGAATTGAGCCGCAGTGAAAGGCGAGATCGCTAGATTCCACACTCGGGGAACAGGGGATGCACCCCCAATCTTGTTGTACGCCGACGACATAATTGTTTTTATCAACACATCACCAAGATCGATCGATGTTGTCAAGAACATATTCACTAAGTATGAACGTGCCACAGGTCAATCTGTGAACAGATCAAAATCTGTATGCTTGACAAGTGCCACCCTTCACGTTGATGTTATAAAACTGGCACAATCATTGGAGGTGGAACTGGTCGTTGAATCCTTCTCCTATTTGGGCATACCAATAGCATATGGAAGAACTAAGCTCCTGCCCTTCGAGTTCCTTATCGAGAAGATGGCATCCAAGATCTCATCATGGAAAGCCAAGTTGTTATCTTTCACTGGTCGCAGGCTCCTGATCAATCATGCGTTATCTTCTACCACCTTGTACAGGGATGTTGTCGTCGGGATTCCAGTCGGTATTTGTGACAGACTAGAAGCCACGATGTCAAAATTCAATAGGGTTGATAGAGCAAATAATGGTCGAAGAGCATCGGTTGCTTGGAACACAGTAGCTACCCCAATAGCGGTAGGAGGTATAGGCCTAGTCTCACTCAGAAATACAGTAGAATCCTATGTTTACAAAGCATGTTGGGAAATTGTTGCAGGTTCTTCATCATTGGCAATTGTCTTCCATAATAAGTACAACAACACCTTCAAGAATAGTTCAGGGTGCTATCCACCTTACCTCAAATTGGGGGCATCAGTGTCGCCCTTCTGGAAACAGATTTGGCGAGTCTTTCCACAGTTCACCCCGAGATGTAGATGAATTTTCGGCAAGGGAGAGCTTTCATTATGGGACTCCAGGTGGTGTCCAGCACCACTCATAGAGTTTGCCATCACAATCAGCGACAGAGATAACGATTTCAAAGTCAATGATTTTTGGATAGAAGGACAAGGTTGGGATTGGGTTGCACTTCAGCAAATTCTCGACGTTGATGGACTAAATCTCATCAAGTCTTCCCGCGCAACTATTTCCAGGGACGATGACAAGCTTGTATGGTGTCCATAGACTAATTGCGACTTCTCTATTCGATCAGTTAAGAAGGAATTAATTGTTGTTTATAACACATCCAACAGACCGCGGCTAGATCAGATCTGGAAACTGAGTCTCCCTAGAGCCAATGCAATATTATAGAAGATCGCCCACCGAGCAATCCCCACCGATGATAACATTGTTAGATGTTGCATCCCTTTGGTTTCTAGATGCTCCTACTGTGAGATGCCCGACACAGAATCTATGCAACATTTGTTCTTCTCCAGTCAGCTGGCAAATTTCTTCTAGTTGAGACAATACTTGGCGATCTGGTACCAACCACCTTCGACGATCTCCTAACACACTGTGATCACCTGAACACTTCATCCGAAAAAACTTGGGCACAAGAGAACTCGTTGCTCAAATCATCCGGTCGATCTAGCGCATCAGATGTGCCACCAGGTTTGAAGGAAGAAGACCTTAACTCCAATCCCAATGGAAGGCTATCATACACTCATTGAACCAAACCATTGCCAAAAGAAGTTTTATCAAGATAGAATCCCCAAATTTCTACATGGCGCTTAGAAAGCATGCCATTGATGAACCGCGATCGAAACTTGAGAGTATCAGGCTCATTCGATAGATGCCCCCTGACGTGGCCAATCTCAAACTGAACCTTACAATCAGTAGAGGTATTGATCTACAAGGCATTCGGAGGAGGTGGACGGCAGATTTAGTCTGTACTCCCACAGCTACGTGCGGCTAGCTTTTAGGTTTTGGCTTCACGAAGAAGAATGCACCTTAGCCTACATACACGCCTGCGCCATTGCCCTTGAGATCACAGACAAAAACATCAACGTATCTATCATGGTGGATGATCCTCATGTTTTCAGGCTTTTATGGGGGGGTTTGAAGGAACCATGGAAAGCTACGATCTTCACCAGGGAAATCTGTAAAGTTCTAAATGACTTTGCCATCATCGGCTACCTCGTCCCCAAGCCCTCCAACTCCTCCCCTAGGGAGCTTGGTTTATGGGGATACCATTTAGAGGATCACTTTATTTGTACAGAGCCATCCCTCCTAGATATGTGCTTGCATGGTATCATCATCCTTGAAAGACCCAACACCCCGCACTTGGATTTTACATGGTCGTATGCATAAAGGACTCCTCCTATGTTTCTTGTAGAGCTAGCTCTTTCCCTTTCTCTGATGAAGTGTGAGTACTATTGCAGCCATACTTGTCAAGGCACTCGCCTAGGCGGCAAGGCGCCCCAGGGCTGCGCCTAGGCGAGGACGCCTTGTTTATAATGCTACAATGACCTAGTTTTGTGGGTCTGGTTGTATATTCACTTCTTTTAATGTTTGATATGGCTACACCAATGTTCAAAATTAATAGTGTTGCCTATTTTATGTGCCAAATATCACTTTTAATTGGATCTAATACTCTTTTTTGGGTTTGACTAGATCTAATACTCTTTTTTTGTTTGACTGGATCTAATACTCTTAGTACACATTTGATTTTTCTTAGGTTGCACCTTCAATTCAGATTGTACTAAGTAGCTATGCTATGAAGGATAGTGATTACATTGCTTAATACTTGTAGCTATGCATGACAATAAATATATATTTATTTGTTGATCACTCTCTTACATTCTTTACAATAATTCTTTTCGTGTTCTTGACATTATTGTCAATGATAATTTATTAGAAATGAAATTGGTTATTTTTTCATACAATAAAATATATATATATGGGGAGATCGACTATAAATATGTAGATAACTACTTATATAACTATACAATGTGTGTATATGAGTGCGGAAAAACCATGACACATGTATATATACAAAAAATATATACATAAATTATTTTTTTTAAAGGCCGTCTAGGCGATGCCTAGTCGTGCCTAGTCGCGCCTAGGCACAAGGCGTCCAGCCCCAACGCCGAGTCGCCTTGCCGCCTTAACAAGTATGATTGCAGCGGAGTTGTATTTTTTTGTGTGATGAGTTTACCTGCACGAGGAGGGTGGGATGAATAATATGGCCTCTTACTTATTTAAAAAAAGGTATGGCGTGTGCGCTTGTGCCTCTGTGTATGTGTGTCTGTGTGTACACGTGAGGATTTTTATGCATTTACTTATTCGTCTACACTTTAAACAATCATGTAACAGTGAAGTAATTGCCTAAACATAAGATACTAAATTTCTGCATGCATGATTTTATTAAAAAAAAGTGTCCTGGCACCCTCCTAGGCACGCAATTTTTCATTATAAATTAAGCAGTGGACTAGGTCAACCTCCCTTAGAGCCTAAGCAATCGCCTCCAACAACCATAAATACACATCACTTGCCACGTACCGACATCAACATAAAGTTTCTTCTGGGTTGCCTCAACCTGTTAATGAAGAGATGATAAATATTTAGTAATTATATTCATATGTGAAAGTGAGAAATTTAGAATTTGGAGCAGGAAAGAAACCAGTTTTACAGAACAAGCTATCGAAGGTATTGAAAGAGATGTGGATCATATGAAAGGCAGCTTAAAGTTCAATACCTTTAACATGAGTATTTCTTCAGAAACAGTAGAAGGATCGCTATTAAGAGGCATATCAACCAAAGTTGTTATACCACCTGCACCAGAAACATATCAGGTTATTTCATTTATTAATTATCTAAACTGCAGTAAGATTGATTTATGAATGATGTTGGGACATAAAAACTCCGCAAAATCATGAAATGTTAAGTTGTTTGAGGAAATACGCCATGAGAAACATGTGGAATTCGTGATATATTTCTAAAGATTTTTATTGGGATATGTTGTATACTTGTTCTGTGCAGTTCCTTCTCATCTTGTTACTATGAGCTAGAATAGAACTAGTTATTTCAGTTTTTCCACCATTTAATGAATTCACTAAGGATCTTTCAATGAAGCAATCTCTGTCAATGCAGAAAGATCTGGTTGGGACTCGGGATGACAAAAGAAGACATGAAGGATTGTAGGACCAGCTGTTTGACACCGAGGAGTCGAGGACCCCCTTCTTGTATATCACATACTGTTTTCCTCTGACTTTCTGTGATTGTTCCCACACTTATCTAGAATAATTAGGATACAATAATAGTAATATCCATGTATTTTCTTTACCAACACGTCTATATAATCGTACCATGTGCCTCTCCACCAAGCCCTGAAACCCAATTGCGCAAGCATTTATCTACAGTCTTCCTTTAGTTAGAGCATATGTTCCTCAAGCCACTGTTTATGATACCTTCACTATCTTTTCTATTCTCTCTCAACATCCAGTCTCCTCTCTGTAGAAAGGAAGAAACCGTCTACACGAACAGGGAAGAATGCCCGCTTATGTATATGAAGTGGACAAATGGGCAAAACGAATAACACAAAGTGGGACTAAAGGAAAAACTTAGTAGCCAAAGAATGCATAAAATATATATCAATACTGCTCTCAACCTGGAGCGTATAGGTCAATCTTGCCTAGCATGGAGTCAGATCTTGAACATGTTTTTATTAAGAGGGTTGGCCAAGAACTCAATATGACTTCAGTTTCTCGTGTAGATAGAAGATAGTACTGATTGGATCTCATCCGAAATGATAATCCACCTCAGTTTGTGTGGTTCTATCATTATATACAGGATTGCTGGCAATGAAAGTGCATGCCATGTTGCCACGATGCTTGGGAATAGCAGACGTGGCAGGATAACCAAAACCAGCAAGGGAAGAATTGATCCAAAAAAGTTTACAGGTGGTATATGTCATAGCACGATACTTAGCCTTTGCACTTGATACATACTACTACATTTTTTTTCTTGCTTCGCCAGCTGACCATATGCCCCTACGGAAGTGCAGTATCGTGTGGTGGATCATTTATTTGAGCAGATAATTTTATTGTTGACGAGGAACACCTCCTAGAATGAGCCACTAATAGACTCCCCGTAGCAGGTTAAACCCTGGGGTCAGACGTAGTGTGGTCACTCACCCCTATGCCACACCCGATAGTTGTGATGTGCCGTCGCAGCGTTGCCTGGTCTAAACACCTACCAGCCATTTATCTGAACAGATATTAGAATAATTGACACAATAAATCCAACAAGATTTCAACTTGTATAGCAAAGCTTGACCTGAGATTTCTTGAGATATCTTAAAACATACTAAGAAGCATCCCAACGACAATGTTTGGGGCAATCCATATTCTGACTAAGAGCACCATCAACAAAGGACATGTCAGGCGTGGTGATAGTAAGATAGATAATTTTACCTAAAAGAAATTTATAACCAAACTTATCTTCTTGTAACTCAAAGACCTAGACCGTAGATCATGAGCCTGTATATGGGAAACCTTGCCAGCCAAAATCTAAGAATCCGTCTTATTCTAAAGTATATTCTTTGACAAAAGTTTATTTCAGTTTTGCTACATGCAACCTCAATTTCAAAGAAACACATGAGTTTCCCTATTGACAAGAACAACTGTTATTGTAAAACATTCTTTTTGTGGGATTAATTTCTTATTCACCAAATTTACTGGCATGTTACTATATTTTATGCATTCTATATGTTTTGATGTCATCTATCCAATGATTTGCATGCAGGAATGAAGTGTTGGAAGTTATCTGCTCATAAAACACAAAGTCTATGACCAAATAGATGCACTCTCCACGAAGAAATGAAGACAAAATGCCGAGATTCTGAAAGACATGACATATTGCAGCAAATTCACCGAGTTCCACATCAGCAAGTCGCCCACAAGTTTCACATGTAGTGAGATGGGGTGCTATATATATGACAGGCGGGATGTCACAGCATGTGAGACGGGGTATCGTCTAAATGACATACAGTAACTGCCTTGACATGAACTGCAACACGACATGTTGATCCAGAAAGTAGCCGTGTCTAGCAATTTTTTTCCGATTTGCAGTTCCCCTGCAACACAACACACAGTGCTGCTGTGTGTCAAAGCAGCATTATATAAGGCATGAAACACTTCGAGAAAGGGGCTTCCACTCATTTTAGTTTTGCAAGTTTTTGGAGGGAAAGAAGAAGAAGAAGAAGAGCTTAGAGAGCAAGAGGAACTAGAACAACGCTGGAAATATCATAGAAGCAAAGTTTTTGAACCCGACCCGGATGGGTTGACCCAATTGAACTGCCACCCAGCAGGTATTGCAGGCCAGGTGTGGCTAAAACCTATTTTTGGCCAAGAAACAACTGTGACCCAGCAACCTACCAGTTCAGTCACTGACCCGGTGACCCGGTACTCAGATCAAAGACTCCACCAGGTTTTGCTGATTTTAGTTTGCACTCCCAAAACATTCATGTAACTAATTTCAATCCCATTTCATTGAACCCTAGTATTCCAAATATTGAGATATTCACTTATTAAGTTATTTATAATTTTTTTAGCACTGCAAAACCATCAGTTTGCCTCTTTACAAATGAAAGCTTGGTTTTGTATGTTTTAATTCATATATTGAACCCTAGTATTCCAAATATTGAGATATTCACTTATTAAGTTATTTATAACTTTTTGAGCATTGAAAAACCATCAGTTTGCTTCTTCACAAATGAATGCTTGGTTTTGTATGTTATACAATTCATATATAGTTGTTTATATACATATACTTACATAGACCCATATATAAATATATGTATAGATGTCCATATTATATAGATAGCAGTGTACATGTCTATGAATACAATTACAATATATATGTGGTGTCACGTTGACGTCACCGGGTCAACCCGACGGTTGAATTGAAGACCCATGACCTAGAAGCTTTGTTGGTAAACCACCGCTTCAGGTCTGAAACCCCGGCAAAGAAGGGATCTCCTTGGATTGACATCCGATGATGGATTCTCCTCTTGGTGTTTAGGGGAGTTGTTGATTGAGAGAGGGATGATTTTCCTAGATACACGGTTCAAAGTTGTTAAATAATGTCTTTATTTATTATGTTTGTTATTTTACTTTTCTATATGGACCTACTTGTAATTGTTCCACTTCTATATATATATATATATATATATATATATTGGGTACACACATTATGTAACCCTACGGTTTCTCACTTTGTTTTTCTCATGGTACCAAAGCATGCATGATCCGGGCTCCGCCTCTCCCTCTCTCTCGCTTCCCCTCCCTCCCTTACCCTCTCTCTCTCCCACCCGCTGCCCCCCCCAACGACCGACCAGCAGGCCGCTGCGGGCGCCGCCACTGCTGCTCACCGCAGCCGGCCGCCTCACGGCTGGCTTGATCCCGCCGCAGCCGTCCACCCGCCTCGCCAGTTCCTCCTAGCAACTATCTCCTCTGAGCCGCCCACAACTCCAGGGCACTGGTGTGAGTTGTTTTTCGGCTCCGTCTACAGCCTGCCCGTGTAGGCCTTTGAGCCACCGGGTCTTTTTCTGCGCCTAGGTAGGGGTGTAAACGGTGCGGGTACGGTGCGGGTCTGGCCATACCCATATCCATACCCATCTAATTTAGCGGGTCCGGTTCTGGTTCTAGACCCGCATAATACAAAACTTGGACCCGCACCATACCCGTACCCGCAATAATAGCGGGTATGCGGTGCGGGTATGCGGGTAAGCGGTTCTATAAAACATCATATTGTTTATATAAGAGAAATGACTATATTATATATATTTAATAGAACAAGATATTATTATTATATAGCATATTAACATGTAGTAGTTATATTAGACAATGCTATATTTTATACATTAACATTAATTGAGTAATTGCTTACATATTTGTAGTCATGATCATAACGTTTAACTTATGTAGAAAGTAATGTAAATTAGTAGACATTTTGATTTTTAGTTTACATATGATGTTCATTATTGTAACTAGAATACTTAATTCTTAATTATATGACTAGTCTCATCCTTATTGTGGTTAGAGTAGGATATAATCTCAAGAATTATATTAGTTAGACTAGTAAAGTATGATATATATAACATATTATTTAAATAGTTACTTATGTATAGCGGGTACACGGGTCTAGCGGGTCTGGGTCCAAGCATACCCATTATTGGACCCGCTTATATGCGGGTCCAAGGGTATACGGGTCCAAGGGTATGCGGGTATAAAAAATTAGACCCGTGACGGGTTTTTTAAGGGTCCGGATTTGCGGGTCCGCGGGTCTACCCGTACCCATTTACAGCCCTACGCCTAGGCGTTGCCCGTATGTAACTGGTCCATCCAGTTTTTCTACTGTGTCTGCTGCCGCCTAGCTGAGGATCTAGGCGGTCATCTGCTGCCTGTACCAATCTTCTACTGCTCGTCTTGGGTGTTGGTGCTCTGCCTTTTGTGTCATGGCTTCCTCACATGACGATCATCGCCGTCAGGTTACTACTGTCAAGCTGGATGGGCGCAACTACCAGCATTGGGTCTGTTCCATGGAGATTTATGCTAAATCCCAGGGGAAACATTCTCATCTGGCACGCGATCCACCTGCGCCTGCTCCTAATGCCGACTCCAAGGATATCAAGGCCTATGATGACTGGGTCAAAGACGACTCGACTGTGATGACATGGATTCTCAATAACAGCGAGACAAAAATCAGTGTTACCTTACTACATCTACCTACAACGAAGGAGATGTGGATTAGCTGGCTAGCACTTATTCTCACAGCAAAAATTCCAAGGTGTTTGATATAAATAAGCAGCTGACTCGTCTACAATTCTCGGGACCTGATCTTGCTGATTACTTCTCTGCCTTCAAGGGACTCTGGGGTGAATTGGAGACCTACCACCCTCTATCCACTAACTTGGCTACCATGCAACGTCAACGACAGGAGTTGCAGGTAGTCCAGTTTTTGTGTGGCATGCTTGAATCTTATGCTGGAGTTGTGGATCAGATCCTTGCCAGTGATCCACTGCCTACGTTGCAGAGTGTTTTTCAGCGCCTTCAACGACTGTCTGTTTCATCTTCTGAGTTACCTACTGAGACTGGAGATACTAGTGTCCTAGCTGCTATGTCAAGCCATGGTCGTAGCCGCGGCCGTGGTCGCTTTCAGAGAACCACCCTCCTCTTGGAACTGGAAGGGGGCGTGATTCGTTTGGACGTGGTGCGTCCTCTGGCCCTCCCAATGCTTCTCGTACTCAGTCTAGTCAGCGTTTCTGCAATTTTTGTGGTCGGTCTAACCACATTGAAGAAAAGTGTTGGGAGAAGTATGGCAAACCTACCTGGACCAATGCTGCTACTAACGCCAATGCTACCTCTGAGATGGCTACCTAACCCCAAGCTACTGACGCGTCCAGCTCTACTACTGCTGACTTCATCCGTTCCGAGGTGGAACGCCTACTGCTCGAGTGTGCTGGATTTTCCTCTACTACTACTACTGGAGTTCATATCGCAACCTACTGTGGTTGTGATTCTGCCTTTCTTAGTGCACCCTCGTCTAGTACTGGTAATACGAAATGGGTGATTGATTCGGGTGCTTCTTCTCATATTTCTGGAAATCGGTCCCTTTTCTCAAATTTATCTAAACCGATTTCTAAATCGTCTGTTATGCTTGTTGATGGCTCAAAATCTGCTGTATCTGGGATTGGAGACATTGTTTCTCAATTTCTGTTGAAATCTGCACTATATGTGCCTCGTTTTCCACTAAACTTACTATCTGTTAGCAAAATTGTGCGTAGCCTGAACTGCAGTCTCACCTTTGTTCCTAGTACTTGTACTTTTCAGGACCTTCACACGAGGATGAAGATTGGTGGGGGGGCATGAAGGACCTGATGGCCTCTATTATCAGGATGAATTGAAAAATATTGGTACCCTGGCTCTAGCTTCAGCACTATCATCGTCAGTTTCAGCGTTACAGTGGCCAAGGAACAAGGTATCCGATTTCGATACTGTTTCGACAGCATGGAAATCGAAATTTATGGAAATTTCGACAGAAATTTCGATAAATGCAATCGTGCCCGTTTTGACGCTAAAATGAATGAATTAATTTATGAAATTTTACAGGTGTGATCTCTACACCTAAATGCATCATTTTATGCAATAAAATTTTATGTGGGGGTAGGTTAGGGAGGGGGTCCTTCATGTGGGAGGTAAGGGAACTGTCCTGTTTCTTGAGGATTTCGATGAATGATTTCGATGACAAAATGTAGGAATTAAGTTATGCGATTTTGTAAGTATGAGCTATATACATGCATGTACTTGTTTGTGTTATAATATCAAATATTGGATATGTAGGGCATCCCACACATTTTACTTGGGTTTATAGTTTGTTGCTGATATTGACTCAATAGTCAACCGTTTCATTGGTCCCAAGAATACTAGTGCAATGTTTCCAAGCTAAATCATCATTTGTTGGTGTGGTTGGCTTCCTAACACCCTCATTGTCTAATAAATCACCACTAGGATACATGTCATCCACATTGCAGAAACTAAAATAGCATGCATCACATAAGTATTTAATAATTTGAATAGAAAATATTAGGGAAATGCAATGCCATTATGTTATACTATAAGTATATACTATGTATGAGTACTAAATGGTGAAATGACCCCAATCCCCCTTTGCTCCTCTTCAAAAATCAACAATAACAACAAGGATTGCAATTATCGAAATTTTCATCGAAATTTGGCAAAATTCATCGAAATTTGGCGAAATTCATCAAAATCGTCGAAATTTGGCGAAACTCATCGAAATCGAAACAGTCGCACGTTTCGGTACCAGATAGCATCGAAATCGAAATTTCGAGCGAAATTTCAATGATTTCGACGAAACCTCATTCCATGGCAGTGGCATTACAAACTTGGACATCTGTCATCTGAGAAAATAAAACATGTCATTTCTGGTGTAGGAACGCACAGTTTTCAGTGCGAGTCGTGTCAGTTAGGAAAACAGTCTAGAACTGTCTATCCTAAACGGTCTCAGATTAGTAGTAAAAATATTTTTGATCTAGTTCATGCGGATGTATGGGGTCCTTGTCATGTTCCAAGTTTATCTGAAAATAAATACTTTATTCTGTTTATTGATGATTTTTCTCGTGCCACATGGTTGTTTCTTCTGAAAAATCGGTCTCAAGTATTACCTACAATAAAATTCTTCTTTACTGAAATTAAAACCCAGTATTCTATGCCTGTTAAAATTCTGAGATCAGATAATGCTTTGGAATTTGTTCAGAAAGAAGTTGAGATGTTTTTTCGTTCTGTTGGTACTATTCATCAAACATCGTGTGCATATACACCTCAACAGAATGGAGTTGCAAAGAGGAAAAATAGACATTTACTTGAGGTTGCTAGAACCAACATGCTACATTCTAATGTTCCTAGGCATTTTTGGCCAGAAACCATCCTGACTGCCTGCTTTCTAATTAATCGAATGCCTTCTTCTGTGATTGGTAACAAGATTCCTGTACAGGTTCTACAACCTACTGTGACTCTTTTTTTTGTACCTCCACGGATATTTGGATCTACCTGCTTTGTGCACTTACTTGGACCGAATTATGACAAATTATCTCCTAGAGCAGAAAAATGCATTTTCTTGGGTTATTCACGTACTCAAAAAGGGTATCGGTGCTATAGTCCTACTACTAAAAAATGGTTCACGAGCAGTGATGTGGTCTTCTTTGAGGATACACCTTTTTATTCTGCTAAAGGAGATACCCTGAGTTCAGATATAATAACAGCACCATTACCAGTCATCAGTGATTGCATATCTGATACTTCACCTGTTGAAATTGCCTCTTCTCCGCTTATTGTGTATCAACGCAGGAACAGGTCACAGACTGCTCAAGACCCCCCCATGCAACACCAATCTTCTCCTCTAGAAGGTCCTACACCTGCTGAGGTAACTTCTGACTTAGATTTGCCTATTGCTCTCAGAAAAGACACTCGTTCTTGTACCTCTCATAATATTGCTAATCATGTTTCTACTGCACATCTGAGTATTCATGTCAGTAATTTTGTTGTTGCTCTATCCGCTATTGTTGTTCCTAAGAATGTCCATGATGCTTTATAAAGTTCTGCCTGGGCAAATGCCATGACAGAGGAGATGACTGCCCTTGTTGATAGAGGAACTTGGGAGTTGGTGGATCCACCTCCTGAGTGCAAGCCTGTTGGCTGCAGATGGGTATATGTTGTAAAGTATCAACCTGATGGAACAGTGGAACGTCTGAAGGCACGCCTGGTGGCCAAAGGGTACACTCAAACCTATGGTATTGATTATTTTGAGACGTTCTCTCCTGTTGCAAGACTTAATTTTGTCTGAGTACTCCTTTCTGTTGCTATCAATTTAGATTGGCCTCTTATTCAACTGGATGTTAAAAATGCTTCTGTATGGTGATCTTCAAGAAGTGGTCTATATGGAGCAACCACCCGGGTTTGTTGCTCAGGGGGAGTCACACAAGGTTTGTCGTTTAAAAAAATCTATTTATGGACTCAAGTAGAGTCCTCGCGCATGGTTTGACAAATTCAACAACATACTGACTACCTTTGGGTTTCTAAGAATACATGTTGATCACTCTGTCTTTACTAAAAAGACATCTTCTGGTATTGTGATTCTGATTGTTTATGTTGATGATATCATTCTGTCTGGCAGTGATACTACTGAAATTCAGGCTACTAAAACACACTTGTGCAAGCATTTTGCTACTAAAGACTTTGGGAAAGCTGCGATATTTTTAGGGCTTTGAGGTGTCCATAACTGCTAGTGCTCGTCTTATCTCAGAGGAAGTATGTTCTTGACCTTTTACAGGAGACTGGGATGCATGGGGCGCGTCTTGCTAATACTCCTCTGGATCCCAATGTTAATTGGGATGATGAAGCTTCTCCTATGTTTCCAGACAATAAAAAATATAGGAGATTGATTGGTAAGATGATTTATCTGACTGTTACTAGAGTTGATATCTCTACTGCTGTTGGTCTAGCAGGTATCTGGATAAGCCTAGACAGTGTCACTGGGATGCTCTTTGTAATATTCTGAGATACCTTAAAAAATCTCTTGGCAAAGGCTTCTGTTATAGAAAGCATGGACACTGTTCTCTTGAAGGCTATTCTGACTCTGATTATGCTGGAAGTAAGGTTGACAGAAAATCTACTTCAGGCTATTGTACATATGTGAAACTACATGCATCCCCGTCGATACCATCGACAGGAGGTCGATGGTATCGAGATCATCACAGCGACAGAACATCATTCCGTCGATACCATCGAGATTGCTACAGCGGCAGAAATCTACAATCTGCCTTCGGGTTCTATTTTCATTATATTATTTGTTTTATTGTTTTTCTATTATTTTCTCCTTTGTACCACAATGTATCTTACCCTAATATATAAAAAGAAGTGAGACGGCTATTGTCCTCTCAAGAAAGTTGCTCCTTGCAGCCGACAAATCTCTCGGTGTTTCGTCTCCTCTCCCCCTCGCCTCTAACATGGTATCAGAGCAGAGCTCGATCTAGGGCATCTCTCTCCTTCTGCCACCGCTTCTCCCTTTCTCCTTTCTTCACTTTGTCGGCAGCACTCCTCTTTTCTTTCTCTCCGTGCCGGCGCCACCGCCGAGAGGCAGCGGCGGCAGCAGGTCTATCGTCCGGCTGCAGCCCATCCGCCGATCTGGAGTGAGGCACCGGGCTTGCATGGTTATCTCCTTCTACGTTGGGTCTTCGATAGATCTCCAACGCTGCCGTAGACTCCACCACAAGTTGTTTGGGGTCTTCGGGTGATTCGACGGCCGTCTAAAATCTAAATCGGAGGACTCATCATCCGACGGTTTGACTCCTAGTCACATCTCCTCCATGTGTGACTAGGAAAATCGATTGGAGGTTGTGAATGCGTCAGTAACGCATTTATCCATTCCTTTTTGGTTGTGACGTGTATCTCTCCGTCACCCCATCTATCTCTGTGACGTGTATCTCTCCGTCACCTCAGCTTTCTCTGTGACGTGTATCAATCTGTCACTGTGTTCCCGTCAACAATGGAGGACATCAAGATTCCCTACGGCGAGGCGTCTCCTATCCCCTCCATCAAACTCAACGGGAAAAACTATCTATTATGGATGAACGCAGTTCACACTGTCTTGGAATCTCGCGATAAGGCGAGACATGTTGACTCGGGTCCCCTGGACACTACTGATAAAGGATACGCTGAATGGAAGCGTCATGATAGTCTTGTGAAGACTTGGTTATGGAATAGTATGGAGCCTGCAATTGCGGCTAGGTTTATGTTCTATACTACAGCTAAAGAGATATGGGATGCAGTGAAGCAGCACTATTCCCAGGAGAAGAATGCTCTTCGGCTATTCATGGTATATGATCGTCTATTTGCTGAGAGGCCAGGTGATAGGTCCCTTGAGGAATACTTTGGAGCTATTCAGGCTCTTGCTCAGGAGCTGAGCTATTATCATCCTGTGAGAGCTGATGCACAGATCAAAGATAGAGACGACTTGATCACTGCTAAATTTCTATCCGGGCTTAATTCCATTTGCAGTTCTGCCCGGAGCGTCATTCTGGCTTCTGATAAATTGCC
The DNA here is from genome assembly GCA_963693085.1 of Alisma plantago-aquatica. Taxonomy (NCBI): domain Eukaryota; kingdom Viridiplantae; phylum Streptophyta; class Magnoliopsida; order Alismatales; family Alismataceae; genus Alisma; species Alisma plantago-aquatica. Next base: position 30,655,283 of record OY856412.1, read on the forward strand.
AAGTTTTGTAGAAGCATATTCGAGAATTCAACAGTCTATTTTTGAGTCTGTTAATCATGTCTCTACTATATCCTCTAGGTAGTCTCATGCATCCGTAGTTGCTGCGGTGAGAGGACGACCTGGTACGGGCAGAGGACGTGGGACACATCCGAAGTGTACCTTCTGTGACAAACCAGGACATATAGTAGAAAAGTGTTGGAAGAAACATGGGAGACCTACTGCACCTCCTGTGGGGGCAGCTCATTGTGCCACTTCTACAGATTCCTCTCCGTCTTCAACTGTGGGCACCAATTATGGGACCGGCATCACTCTTACTCAGGAGGAGTATGATCGGTTCATTCAGGCTACACAGCACATGAGTATGGGATCTGTGTCTTCATCATCAGCAAACCTGGCATCTACTGCGGGTAATCAAGCTACATCTCTCATAACTTCTGGCTCTACTACATCTTGGGTAGTTGACTCTGACGCGTCATAACATATGACTGGTATGAAGAGATTGCTCCAATCTATTGACGCATATATTCCTCACCAATCTGTCACACTGGCAGATGGTTCAGTGAGGAGAGTGCTAGCTAGTGGATCTGTCTCTCTAACACCCAAGATTGATCTGAAATTTGTACACTTTGTGCCTGAGTTTCCTTTTAATCTTCTTTCGGTTGCAAAGTTGGTTGACACTGTAAAATGTACAGTAACATTTGGGCCTTCTTGTTTTGTTTTACAGGATCTCAAGAGTATGAGGACGATTGGTGAGGGGCCTAGGAAAGGTGATCTCTACCTTTTCCACGGTGACAGTCTGCCTCGCCCAGTATCTGCTCCAGCTCCATCCATCCTGTTGAGTGGTTCCCTCTTACTATGGCATTGCAGATATGGACATCCGTCGTTAGAAAGCCTGCGGAAGTTGGAACCTGAGTTGTCCCAAGTGTCATCTTTAGAGTGTCAGTCATGTCAGCTAGGAAAACATCATAGGTTGTCTTATCCCAGTCGTGTCAATAAGCGGGCATCTTGTCCTTTTGAGTTAGTCCACAGTGATGTATGGGGTCCTGTTAAAGACCAAAGTTATAATGGTTTTCGTTATTTTATTTCCTTTGTGGATGATTTTTCCCGCATGACATGGGTCTACCTTCTCAAAAGCCGAGAGTCTGTGCTATCTATTGTGAAACATTTTCATAAAGAAATAAAGGTTCAGTTTGATTGCAATATAAAAACTCTCCAATCTGATAATGCTTTAGAGTATGTTCAAAAGGCTATGTCTGATTTTTGTAGTTCTGTGGGCATGATTTATCGCACGTCTTGTCCTCACACCCCTCAGCAAAATAGGGTGGCTGAGAGAAAAAATCGTCATCTTCTTGATATTGCTCGTTCGATCATGTTTCAATCCAATGTGCCTAAGAAATTATGGTCTGAAGCTCTGTTAACTGCTTGCTTCTTAATCAATAGACAACCATCCTCCGTTCTCAAAGGACAAACTCCTTTCTCTATGTTACGGCCCATGGATCAGCCCTTCTATGTTCCCCTCAGAGTGTTTGGTTGCACTTCTTTTATCCATAATTTTGACCCTAAGGCTGACAAACTTTCTCCTAGGTCTATTAAAACCTTGTTCCTTGGTTATTCTAGTACTAGCAAAGGATACAAATGTTACTGTCCTAGTCTTCGTCGCATGTTTGTGTCTAGGGATGTTACCTTCCATGAGACCACTCTGTATTTCTCTGATGCTATGAGTAAGGGGGAGCAGTTGAGAGAGGGAGTGCCACCAGATTTTCAGAGTGAGAGAGTGGCACCATCTGTGCAGAGTGAGGGAGCGCCACCCATTATTCCTGATTATACTTTTATTCAGGACGAGCAAGCAGCAGACAGGCCTGTTATTCAGCAGTACCCATATGTTTATAGTAGGCGAGGCAGACAAGATCCAGAAGAGGTAGCGACACCAGTCTCTGAGCCTTCCTCATCGTCTTCTACTCATAAGATTCCTGCAGAAGCATCAGATCTTGACCTTCCTATTGCTGTTCGGAAAGGTGTTCGTTCTTGTACTATTAGACATCCTATTACAAATGTGTGTTGTCTGTCACACTTATCTAAGCAGGCCCGCGCATTTGCTATTGGGATTGATTATGTTGATATACCAAGGGATCACTATGATGCTATGAAGGACAGTGGCTGGAAACAGGCAATGCAGCTTGAGATGTCAGCCCTTTTGCATAATGGCACATGGGATCTTATTGACTTACCTGCAGGGAAGAAAGTCGTGGGTTGCAGATGGGTTTTTACCATCAAACATAATCTGGATGGATCTGTTGAGAGGTTGAAGGCCAGATTGGTAGCAAAAGGCTACACACAGACCTATGGAGTTGATTTCTTTGAGACCTTTTCTCCAGTAGCTCGTCTAAACTCTGTCCGGATTATTATTTCTCTGGCTACTACCTTTGATTGGCCCCTATTTCAGCTGATGTTAAGAATGCCTTTCTACATGGTGATCTACAGGAAGAAGTATATATGGAGCAACCTCCTGGGTTTGTTGCTCAGGGGGAGTGTCAGAAAGTGTGTAAATTGAAGAAAACCATATATGGGTTGAAACAGTCTCCTCGAGCTTGGTTTGACAAGTTCAGTGAGATTGTACTCCAGATGGGTTTCTCTTGCTCCATGACTGATCATTCTTTATTCTACTCTAGCTCTTCTTGTGGCACTATCATTATTGTTGTATATGTTGATGACATAGTGATTACTGGCAGTGATTCTCTAGGCATATCTCGTGTGAAGGAAGGGTTACAGAAACACTTCCAAACCAAGGATCTGGGTAAACTGAGATATTTTCTGGGCATTGAGGTGTTTAGATCTCATGCAGGTGTCAACTTATCTCAGAGGAAATATGTGCTTGACTTACTACAGGAAACATGCATGAATGAATCTAAACCGGTATCTACTCCTATGGATTATCACATCAAGGAGACGGTTGATGATGTTGGGTACTCAGATCCAGGATATTACAGGAGAATAGTTGGCAAGCTAATATATCTGACTGTTACACGACCTGACATTTCTTTTGTTGTAGGCGTTGTGAGTCAGCATATGCACTCACCACGATAGTCACACTGGACAGCAGTTTGTCGGATTCTAAGATATCTGAAGAGTGCTCCTGGTAAGGGGATCACATATTCTAAACCCAAGGTGACTCCATCTATTTTGACTCTCACAGGGTATTCAGATGTAGATTGGGTTGGTGATCATATTGATAGAAGGTCTACATCAGGCTATTGTACTTTCCTAGGCGATCATTTGATTACTTGGAAAAGCAAAAAACATGTGGTAGCTAGATCCAGTATTGAGGCTGAATATCGTGCTATGGCCCATGCATGTTGTGAACTACAATGGGTCAAATCTGTTCTTTCTGAGTTAAAAATCACTATCATGTCTTCTATGGAGCTCAAGTGTGACTATCAGTCTGCTATACACATTGCCAGGAACCCTATCTTTCATGAGCGTACAAAGCACATAGAAGTTGATTGCCATTTTATTCGTGATTAAATCAAAGATGGCACTATTGTGACGCCAAACGTCAAGTCTGAAGATCAACTGGCGGATATCTTAACAAAGCCTTTGGGTCCAGCAACTTTTCAAAGATTATGTGACAAGCTGGGCATACACGATGTGTACTCTCCAGATTGAGGGGGAGTGTGAAACAAAATGTATCCCCGTCGATACCATCGACAGGAGGTCGATGGTATCGAGATCATCACAGCGACAGAACATCATTCTGTCGATATATCGAGATTGCTACAGCGGCGGAAATCTGCAATCTGCCTCTGGGTTCTATTTTCATTATATTATTTGTTTTATTATTTTTCTATTATTTTCTCCTTTGTACCACAATGTATCTTACCCTAATATATAAAAAGAAGTGAGACGGCTATTGCCCTCTCAAGAAAGTTGCTCCTTGCAGCCGACAAATCACTCGGTGTTTCGTCTCCTCTCCCCCTCGCCTCCTCTAATAGTACATATGTTGAAGGTAATCTTGTCACTTGGAGGAGCAAAAAACAAAATGTTGTTGTTAGATCCAGTGTTGAGGTTCAATACAGGGCTATGGCCCACACTGCTTGTGAACTGCTATGGGTACAATCTCTCTTGAAAGACTTCGGTGTGGAGTCTTCTACTGCTATTCCTATGCATTATGACAATAAAGCTGTCGTCTTCATTGCTAATAATCCTGTGTATCATGAGCGCACAAAGCATATTGAAGTTGATTGCCATTTTATTAGAGAAACTATCTTGTCTGGTCGGATCTGCACTCCATTTACCCGCTCAGATGATCAAGTTGTTGATATTTTTACAAAGTTGCTGGCAAAGAAGTATTTTAGCTTTCTTGTGGACAAGTTGAACACGATTGATATCTATGCTCCAACTTGAGGGGGAGTGTTAAATAATGTCTTCATTTATTCTGTTTTCTATTTTACTTTCTATATGGACCTACTTGTAATTGTTCCACTTATATATATATTGGGTACACACATTGTGTAACCCTACGGTTTCTCACTTTGTCTTTCTCAAGAGCTACTTCTCTTTGATCATGAGAATGAGAAAGAGTGTTAGGATCTTAGCTTCTTAAAAAATTCTAAATTAAGGTGATACTGATACAAACACTAGTATTCTCCTTAGTCGGCTAGGCTTTTGGTGATCGAGAGACGCTAACAACAATTTTACGGAATCTATGCTAACAACTATTAGCTTAAGAGAAAGTGGCGTAGAATGGTTGCAATGTTGTCAATGTGCCTTGATATTAGAGTATATCTCAAAATGCTCTCTGAGTTCATTACTTCTTTATATACCATTTCATTAGAAATAATTGAGACTCCGTTCTTGATATAAATCATTCCAACAACTTGATTTTATAACCACAATTGCTTACATGTCACAACTAAATTCAATCTAAATAGTTTGACTCCCTATAAATATGAACTTGTTTGGTATACTCAAATTGACCCGTTCGATGGTAGAATGTAGCCTACAAGTAATACACAACTACAATTCTACCACATCACCTATATCTTTGATATCAAAAAATGATTCAGAAGGTGTTTCTTTGTTTCAGCATTCCTTGAAAGATCACTACCAGACAAGATAATATCATTACCCGACCAGTGTAGCACAGATGGTTTTGCTCGACCTGTCCTCTCCGGGGGACCCGGGTTCAAAACCTCCTGTTGCGCATTGTATTTACAATCCCTTGGGTCATCCAAGTTGTGGCACCTGTTTGAGGGAGGAGACAAATGTCTCTTCTAACTCAAAAAAAAAAGATAATAGCATCCACATAAACAACATGAACACCAACCCACGCATTAGTTGCCTTAAGAAAGAGAAAATGATCACATTGTGACCGAAAGAAGCCAAAATTACTCTGAGTACAAGAGGGATTATTAAACCATACCCCCGAACTTTAGTAGGAAAACTTTTCGAGAATACTCCCCGTGACCAACATTCCCAAGAGGTTAGTCCATAACTCCATGTACATGGTCTCCATACACGAAAGGTATTTGACATCTAATTGATGAAGCTACCAACTCAATCACAACAATAGACATAAGAATACAAACAAAGTTGAGTCTAGAAACTAAAGAAAAGGTTTCAAAAAATAGTTGGATGCTGATTTCTATGTATATTCTATGCAACAAGACGGACATTCAAATCTCAACAGTCTGGTCTGGAAGATGCTTAACTGTGAAGACCCAACGACACCCTACAGGTTTGCTCTTTATTGACACGTCAACCACATCCCATGTCTTTCTAGATGTTAATATGTGTCTTTACTGATTAACCTGTTATTTTATTTTTATATTTGGGCCTACATGTAATTGTTCCACTAGTATATATATCAGGGTACACACATTGTGTAACCCTACGCTTTCTCAATTTGATTTCTCACATGGTACCAGAGCAGATCTAGATCCGGGGAGCCGCCTCTCCTTCTCTTCTCTCTCACCCGCCGCCCCCCCCCAGTCGCAGCGCCCGGCGCCACCGCCAACAGCAGCAGCAGCAGCGCCGGGCCGCCGGCCGCCTCAGCGTGGGCTGCCATCGCCGCGTCGGGCCACCGCAGCAGCAGGCCGCCGGCCGCTGTCGGTGCTGCCCACCGCAGCCTGCTTCTCGTGGCGTGATCCACTCGTCGCCACCCTCCGCTCTGTCGGTTCCCGTACACTGGTCTGAAGGTTCTTCTTCGGCTCCGACTCCTGCCTGCCCGTGTAGGCCTTTGAGCCGCCGGGTTTTTTGCTGCGCCTTGGCGTAGCCCCTATGTAACTAGTTCGTTCCGTCTTTCCACTATGTCTACTGCCGCCTAGCTGAGCAACTAGACGGTCGTCTTCTGCCTGTGCCTGCCTGTTCTTTTTCACCGTCGGTGTTGGTGCTCTGCCTGTCATGGCGTCTTTACATGATGATTTGCGATGTTAGGTTACTACTGTTAAGTTGGATGGGCGCAACTACCAGCATTGGGTCTGTTCTATGCAGATTTATGTCAAATCTCAAGGGAAACTTTCTCATCTGACAAGTGATCCGCCTCCTATGCCTACTGCCAATGCCGACTCCAAGGACGTCAAAGCCTATGATGACTGGGTCAAAGATGATTCTACTGTGATGACCTGGATTCTCATTAGCAGTGAGACAAAAATCAGTGTCACCTTACTATACCTGCCTACAGAAAAGCAGATGTGGGATCAGCTTGCTAGTACTTACTCTCACAGTCAGAATCCGAAGAAGGTCTTTGATATCAACAAGCAACTGAGCCGTCTACACTTCTCGGGATCTGATCTTACTGACTATTTTTCTGCCTTCAAGGGACACTGGGGAGAATTGGAGGCCTACCATCCCTTGTCTACTGACTTGGCTACCATGCAACGTCAACGCCAGGAGTTGCAGGAAGTTCAGTTCCTATGTGGGTTACCTGAATCCTATGCTTGGGTTGTGGATCAGATACTTGCCAGTGATCCACTACCTACTCTGCAGAGTGTCTTTCAGCGTCTTCAGCGACTGCCGTAATCCTCTTCTGAGTCACCTTTTGATACTGGTGATACTACTGCTCTTGCTGCTATGTCCGGCCGTGGTCGTGGCCGCGGACGTGGTCGTTCTCACAAAACTCGTCCTCCTCTTGGTGCTGAGAGGGGGAGGAGTTCTTCTGGACGTGGAGCACCATCTGGTCCTCCCAATGCTGCTCACCCTCAGACTGGTCAACGGTTCTGCAGCTTCTATGGCTGGTCTAATCATATTGAAGAAAAGTGATGGGAGAAATATGGGAAGTCGACCTGGGCTAATGTAGTTTCTGATACCCATGCTACTTTTGAGGTAGTGTCACAGCCTACTGCCACTGATGCATCCAGTTCTACTACTGCTGACTTCATCCGTTCTGAGGTGGAGCGTCTGTTGCTCGAGCGTACTGGATCATCCTCTGGAGCTGCCACTGGAGCTCATGCTGCTACATATTCTGGTTGTGATACTGCTTTCCTCAGTGCCCCCTCGACTAGTACTGGTAATAAAAAATGGGTGATTGATTCGGGTGCCTCGTCTCATATATCTGGAAATCGGTCTTTTTTTAAAACCCTATCTAGACCAGTCTCTAATTCTTCTGTTATGCTTGCGGATGGCTCCAAAACTGCTGTAGTTGGGATTGGAGACATAGCTTCTCAATTTTTGTTAAAATATGCTCTATATGTGCCTCAATTTCCACTGAACATTATCTGTTAGCAAAATTGTACGTAGCTTGAACTGCAGTCTCAAATTCATTCCTGGTACTTGTACTTTTCAGGACCTTCGCACGAGGTCGAAGATTGGTGGGGGGCATGAAGGACCTGGCGGCCATGTTTAAAATGTCGATTTTGATGTCGTTTCGGTTGGTCCAGAAACATAAATTTCGACCGAAATTTCGATATTTTACGCTTTTTCGACATAAGATTTCGATGCAAATTTTGACGTTTTCGATGACCAAATGAAGGAATTAAGTCATAATTTTTTACCATGATGATCTATATACATAAATACACCTAATTATACAATAATATCATATGTTGGTATAGGGTAGGGGGCTCCTACATTTTTGAGTGAAAATACACAAAACTGTTTCGATCAGGATTTCGATGATGCAATGTATACATACATATATTCTTATGTAATAACATGTTAGATCTTATATTTTGGATTGAATTAACTCAGGGGGGTCTCCCACATTTATTTAAGATTTTTAAGATTTTTTTTTAAAATTATAATGCAATAAAAAAATCGAAATTTCGGCTATTTGGACCGGTCCATTTCGATGTCTGGTAGTGGTCGAAACCGAAATTTCGACCAAAATTTCGCAATTTCGACCGAAATTTTAAACCATGCCTGGCGGCCTATATTATCTGGATGAATTGAAAAAGACTGACACCTTAGCGCTAGCTTCAGCTCTATCTTCATCAGTTTCAGCTTTGCAGTGGCACTACAGACTTGGACACCCATCTTCTGAGAAATTGAAACATGTTATCTCTGGTGTAGGAACGCACGGTTTTCAGTGCGAGTCGTGTCAGTTAGGGAAACAGTCTAGAACTGTCTATCCTAAACGGTCTCATATTAGTAGTAAAAACATTTTTGATCTTGTTCATGCAGATGTATGGGGTTTGTGTCATGTTCCAAGTTTGTCTGGCAATTAATACTTTATTCTGTATATTGATGACTTTTCTCGCGCCACTTGGTTGTTTATGTTAAAAAAATCGGTCTCAAGTGTTATCTACAATAAAATTCTTTTTTGCTGAAATAAAAACTCAATATTTTGTGCCTATTAAAATTCTGAGAACCGATAATGCTTTAGAGTTTGTTCAGAAAGAAGTTGCCTTTTTCTGTCGATCTGTTGGTACTATTCATCAGACATCATGTGCCTATACACCTCAACAAAATGGAGTTGCGGAAAGGAAAAACAGATATTTACTTGAGGTTGCTAGAACTATAATGCTGCATTCTAATGTACCTAGGCGTTTTTGGCCAGAAGCTATCCTGACTGTCTGCTTTCCGATTAATAGAATGCCTTCTTCTGTTATTGGCAACAAGATCCCTGTTCAGGTTCTACAGCCTAATGTACCTCTATTTTCTGTACCTCCACGGATATTTGGTTCTACTTGTTTTGTGCGGTTACTTGGACCAAACTATGATAAATTATCTCCTACAGCAGAAAAATGTATTTTCTTGGGTTATTCTCGTACTCAAAAAGGGTATCGGTGCTACAGTCCTACTGCGAAAAAATGGTTCACGAGTAGTGATGTAGTTTTTTTTTAGGATACACCTTTTTATTCTGCTAAAGGAGATACTCTGGATTCTGATATAATCACAGCACCATTGCCTGTCACAAGTGATTGCACATCTGAAACTTTACCTGCAGAATCTACTACTCCACTTATTGTGTATAAACGCAGGAACAGGTCCCAACCTGCTCAAGACCCCCCCCCATGTCGTACCAATCTTCTCCTCAAGAAGGTCCTACTCCTACTGAGGTAAACTCTGACTTAGATCTGCCTATTGCTCTCAAAAAAGGCACTCGTTCTTGTACGTCTCATAATATTGCTAATCATGTTTCTACTGCACATCTGAGTGTTCATGCTAGTAATTTTGTGACTGCTCTATCTGCTATTGTTGTTCCCAAGATTGTACATGATGCCTTACAAAGCTCAGCTTGGATGACTGCCATGAAAGAAGAGATGACTGCTCTTGCTGATAGAGGAACTTGGGAGCTGGTGGATCCACCTCCTGAGTGCAAACCTGTTGGCTGCAGATGGGTCTATATTGTAAAGTATCAACCTGATGGAACAGTGGAACGTCTGAAGGCACGCCTAGTAGCAAAAGGGTATACTCAAACCCATGGAATTGACTATTTTGAGACGTTCTCGCCTGTTGCCAGACTTAACTCTGTCAGAGTTCTTCTTTCTGTTGTTATTAATTTAGATTGGCCTCTTATTCAACTAGATGTTAAAAATGCCTTCTGGTATGGGGATCTTCAAGAAGAGGTTTATATGGAGCAACCTCCTGGGTTTGTTGCTCAGGGGGAATCACATAAAGTTTGCAGGTTAAAGAAATCTATTTGTGGACTCAAACAGAGTCATCGGGCATGGTTTGATAAACTGAATAAAATCTTGACTGCTTTTAGTTTTCTGAGGTCACAGGTTGATCATTCAGTCTTTACGAAAAAGACTTCTTCTGGTATTGTGATTCTGATTGTTTATGTTGATGATATTGTTCTATCTGGCAGTGATCATTCTGAGATTCAAACTACTAAAACACACTTGTGCAAACATTTTGCTACTAAAGATCTGGGGAGGCTAAGATATTTTCTGGACATTGAGGTATCTAGGACTTCTAATGCTCTTGTTGTCTTATCTCAGAGGAAGTATGTTCTTGACCTGTTACAGGAGACTGGGATGCTTGGTACACGTCCTGCTGATACTCCTCTGGATCCCAATATTAATTGGGATGATGATTCTTCTCCTATGTTTCCAGACGGTAAAAAATATAGGAGACTGATTGGTAAGATGATCTATCTGACTGTTACTAGAGCTGATATATCTACTGATGTTGGTCTTCTTAGCAGGTACTTGGATAAGCCTAGACAGTGTCACTGAGATGCTCTCTGTAATATTCTGAGATATCTTAAGAAATCACCTGGCAAAGGGCCTCTACTATAGAAAACATGGATGTTGTTCTCTGGAAGGCTACTCTGATTCTGATTATACTGGAAGTAAGATTGACAGAAAATCTACTTCCGGCTGCTGCACTTATGTTGGAGGTAATCTAGTCACTTGGAGAAGTAAAAAGCAAAATGTTGTTGCCAGATCCAGTGCTGAAGCTGAATACAGGGCGATGGCCCACACTGCTTGTGAACTCCTATGGGTACAATCTCTCTTGAAAGACTTCGGGGTTGAGTCTTCTGCTGCTATCCCTATGCACTGTGATAATAAAGTTGCTATCTTCATTGCTAATAATCATGTATATCATGAGCGCACAAAACACATTGAAGTCGATTGTCACTTCATTCGAGAGACTATCTTATCTGGCAAGATCTGCACTCCCTTCACCTGCTCTGAAGATCAGGTTGCTGATATGTTTACAAAGTTGCTGGCCAAGAAACATTTCAACTCACTTGTGGACAAGTTGGGCATGATTGATATCTATGCTCCAACTTGAGGGGGAGTGTTAATATATGTCTTTACTGATTGTCCTGTTATTTTATTTTTATATTTGGACCTACATGTAATTGTTCCACTAGTATATATATCAGGGTACACACATTGTGTAACCCTACGCTTTCTTAATTTGCTTTCTCACACTAGAGATAAGAGCCTACACTTCATCCATGATAAGTTGGCATCGAGCTTGATAAAAATCCTCATCAATAGTTTATGGAGCAGATTAGGAAGAAAATAGTTGCAATTATTGTTCCATATGAGAATCAGATGTCAAGTAGAAACATCCCAAAAAATGCAATGTACATACAAGACAGTGACTATACACAAAGTTGTAAGCAAATGAATATTAAAAGCAACAACTAGAACTTTATGTTACCATAGTTTTCAGAAGGATCATCAGACACAGGAGGATCAATGGCTAGGGATACTTCAAGTGGTGTCACTGCTTTTCTGTTAATACACTTTAAGAGCAGGAAACATAGTGGACAACTCAAGGTTGGAGAAAACAAAGAGCAGGGAGAGGAACTCCAAAAGAAGGTGCATTTTTACTCAACGTAGAGAAGGGTGTGTCCTCAAAGAATTAACAGTTGCACTAAGATAAAGTTGATGAGCAACAGGATCAAAGCATTTATACCCCTTTTGGGTTCAGGAATAGCCAAGAAAACAACAGTGGGTAGCCTAAGAAGAAAGTTGATCGCACGGCACCTAGGTTGGTAATTATGAAGAAAACATGAACGACCAAATATCTTAGGTGGTATGGCGAAGGCAGATTCATGAGGGTAGAGAGCTTGGTGGAGAATTGAAGGCAACATGCAATAAATGAGATAGGCTTGCATATGACCAAAAATACATTTTGGAACTTTCATCTCCATCATCAATGTACAGGAAACTTCCAAACTATGGTGATTCTTACGCTCAGCAACACTACTTTTTGAAGGCTATAGGCATAAGAGGTTTGGTGAATAAACCCTCTAGAGGTACAAACAGCTGAAAACCCATGTTGCATGCATTTAAAAGCATTGATAGTGCAAAGAAACTTAGTTATGGCAGAAATCCATGTTGAAATTTCATTTAAGATATTGGAAAAGAATCAAAGATACAAAAATCTCAAAATGATCACTATACATATTAATCACGTGGCATGTGACCATTCATCTGTAAAGGATACAAAATGATGCACACCAGTGCAATTGCAATATGACATGGACCTCATATTTTAGAAAGAATTAAAGAAAACATATTTTTACTAGTCTTACCACTACTCATAGGAAACGCCAAGTGATGATGCTTTTCTAGCAGACACGACTGACATTTAAAGGTTTCAGAAACCCTATGTGGAAATAAAGACTTTTGCTTGGAGCAGATAAATGACCCAAACGAAGGTGCCATGTTGGGGAGAAGTAGATTGGTCGTAAAGAGTAACATGTGAAATGTGTGAAGCTGGTAAACAGTAACAATCATCTCCACCCTTATATCCACACCAATCGTTTCCTTCAACTTGAGATCATGTAAGGAAACAAACTGTAGAAAGAAGGTTAAAAGTCTAATTTAAACTTCTAGTAATATTGTTGAGGGATCAAATACAAAAGAAACTTGGAAAGGAATAATACAAATTGACGAGCAATAGGAGTTATATTCCCATGTTTCATTCCAACAACTACAGAGGCAGAGCCATCAACAAAGCCCATTGGAGGCTAATGTGTAGAGTTGGATAAGAAGGTCAAAAGACCTGTATTATCAGTATCGTGAGAATTGTAGGAATTAGAAGATGATGCTTAATGACACATAGGATCACCTGAATGCTAGTAGTGTTGGCTTGTGGAATAGACACATACCACCTTATGAAGATAATAAATCAATAGAGTTAGGATCACTACATGTCCAAGATTGATAGCGCAAGTGGCTCAGAGTCACCCCTAATAGTAATCAGGTTAACCCATACTGTCTTAAAGACACATAGGATCACCTGAATGCTAGCAGTGTTAGCTTGTGGAATAGACACATGCCACCTTATGAAGATAATAAAATCAATAGAGTTAGGATCACTACATGTCCAATATTGATTGTGCAAGTGGCTCAAAGTCACCCCCAATAGTAATCAGGTTAGCCCATACTGTCTTACCATGATTCACTATGATTATTGTGCTTGCATAAATCATAGTATCTTCAAAGAATTGAGGAGAAAGTAAGACCCATGTTCAACAGGAGGAAGCTGCCTCCACGACAAAGTCCATAAACAAATAACAAACAGGCTCTTCCAGAGGAGAAACTTGAACAATTCTGGTTATGCACTTGTGTTAAATTGCATCTATAAATCGATGGTGTTTGATGCATTGGCTGCATCAAAATAAACATTGGTGAAATTATACTGCGCTTCTCTAGTAGATGAAAATCATATTAGAGGAAACAAATGGTTCACAGTTTTTTAGAAACTATCCATGACTTGAAAATCATGTTCACATCACTTTTCCCGTGAAAATTTCTTATTATTGAAAGATTCCACTTTTTTTAGGACAGTAGGAGGTTATTTCGTAATATGTTTTGAGTATTCCATATGAACAAACATAAATCTGAGAAAAGTTGCCCATAGAACATAGTTCTTTCCATTAAACTTACTAGTGGTGAAACACATATGGTGAACTTTGTTGACCTTTATGGAAGAAGAGGCCATCTCTAAAGGGCACAGCTGATCAAAGTAATTTACATCATGTATATAGGAAACACGACCTATTTGTCACAGATGATTAGAGTAATTTACATCATGTATATAGGAAACATGACGTATATGTCATGTTTGGAGACATCATGTAGGGCAAGCAACAGGAGATATGGAACCATGTCGCGCGTCAAAATCACGATAGCAAAAGCCATAAGCATGATAAATTTGATTACACAGTGTGTGACCCGATTCCACGTAGTGCGTTGATAGTATGTCAACAACGAAAGGAAATATGAGTGAAACTGAAAACAATGGGGGAATCCATCATAACCGCAAGGAATGGACAAATTACTAGGATGATCACAAAACGACGAGGGGGGGGTCCACCATAACTCTTAGCAATAGAAAGCAAAGAAAGGGTTTCCTAAGTGCAAGTGGACATTAATGGCCAATGAGTTGTACGACTTCTGAAACATCAAAAAGATATGACGTTGTTAGGAAGACAGTAGGCCATGGAGTAGACTGGAGACTTTAGAGGGAGAAAGGGGAAAAGAGACATGACGCAGCGATGGAAAGAGAATACGGTGATAATGGCAAGATACAAGAGGGTAGTAGCGATGGTAAGAAGGGGCCTCTATATTAGAAAAGAAGAAATGTCAAAAATAGAATGTGCATGACTTCTCAACTATAGACCCTATATATAAAACATACGCATGCTTCTCTGGAAATTAAGCGTGATTATTATTTTAGATATAAAAGACTATGTCTAGCTTGTCCTTTTAGTTTGAGTTGACTTTGTTGTCGATCCTCATTCTAAACTCTTGTATAAAACGATATCAAGTTAGCATTTTGCAGTCCCTGGCTCTTATGAAAAAAAGAATCTTCGCTCTCTAGTAGCATCAAGCTTTCTATATTGCTGAAGGAAGAGTGCTTACTTATATATACGAAGTGAGTAACTGAGCAAAACCCAATTACACAAGGTGGGGCCAAAGAAAGAGAAACAGAAAAAAACTGACTGACTGATGGATACACAAAATATATCTAAACACACTTTATACCTTCTCTCCCCTCCCCCCATTACTCTCTCCAGCCACTCATCTCTATGTCCCATGTGCCCTCGTCTTCTGCCTGCAAAAATGACATGCTTCTGCATTATGTAGATGACACAAAACATTGTTCTTCACTCATACAACATGACTGCACCACCATGACCGGCCTAGGACAACTCAACAACCTTGCTAAACTGGCAACCTCCCCTAGTGAGCCCTATTAGCGTCATTGCCCAATTAGGCCATCTTTGAGGACTCTGCTAATACCATTTATCATTGATTCAACAATGTGTGGCTGCACACTAGAAGTTACTACACGCATAGCACCAATTCAGGATTGAATGTAATTCGTGAGGCTAAATTGTTTGGGAAATTCAGATAAAATCAAGTTGATATTATTTAAAAGAGTTTTTCCCAACTCCCCCTCCCCCATTTTACCAAATCCCAAACAATCCCCTCCTCCTTTCACTAAATTCCAAATAACCCCCTCCAATCACTTTTCCATCCACTACCGTTAATCTCCGTCAGCTTGCTTTAGGAGTCTCTTTTTCGTCTTCTCTTAATTTAATGAATATTTTATTTAATATTCTATTATATGTATTTTGATATACCTCTAATATTTTGATATTATTTAATTATAATATTTATAAAACACTAAAATTATCTTATTAGCATGTGGTATATTAAATTTAAATCTCAACCAACTCAACTCCGTCCAATTAACTTGAAAATTTTGGGTTATAAGAGGTTTGTTTGGGTTTTGGCTTGAATCGAGTTGTGTCAAATTATTTTGGGACAGGTTTAGGCTCGTAATGGTTTTAATTTTATTTTTAACTAATATTCAACAAAAATTATTATTATGATTTTTGGTCTGGCCAGATCAGGTTTGGGCCTGGTCTATATATGTTTTCGTCAGCTTGAATCAGATTCCCTACAACTCTTGTTTGGCTCAAGTTTGGGTACGAAATTTGTCCCAGACATGTTCAACCCCAAATCTGACCCAAAAAGGAGTTGTACAAAGTCAAATCCAAGCTGTTTAGTAGTTGTGTACACTTGACCCCAATCAAACTCGATCGGGGATCCAAACATCACATAGAACTATTTTACTATGAATATTAGGTATAACAAGTATGACAAGTATGAAAAAAATTCAAAACAATATGACACGATCGAAAATATTATTATTGTCCTTGCCCATATTTTTTTTTCTTCACTTTTGTCTCTCAAATCAGTATTTAATTTTATAAATTTTATTATTCTGCTAATGTATGACACTATTATTGAAAATTTAATTTTCCTACTATTATCTTAACAGTATATGATATTGTAAAAAAATCAATCCCGGCCAATAAAATCCACTTGACAAACTCAAAAATTAAAAAATGACCCAAAGTAATCTCACACGACCAAAATTGTCTTGAACTAAATTTGACCTTACCTGAAAACCGGACAAACCCCTAATAACCAATATTTCTGAGTTTTTAAAATATCATATACTGCTAAGATAATAATGAAATTTTAATATTAAAGGTAAAAATATAATATATATTAATAATATAATAAAATTTTATAAAATTAAATATTGATTTGAAGGACAAAAGTGAAGAGTAAAAAGAAAAATATGGGTAGTGACATTCATATTGTTTTGGGTTGTGACAAATTACTTAGGTTGATTTTTCAGACTTGCCATGCTTAAGCTAATATTCATAATCAAATGTTTTTTTAGATGTTCTTCTTCGGTCAGGTCAGGTGCGGGTCGGTCCAATACATCTTTTGATCAGTTTGGGGCTGAGTTTGTACGATTCTTTTTTAGTTGTATTTGAGTTGATCATGGATGAGACAAACTTAGTACCCAAACTTGAGCCAAACAAGAATTGAGAGTCCGACCCGGGCTGACCAAAATATATAGACCAAACCTGAACCTGACTTGACCGAAACGTCATAATATTTTGATTAAATATTAGCTAAAAATAAAATACAAATTATGACAATCCTAAAACCTAATTTGAAATAATATAACACGCGTTGAGTCGACCCAAAAACCAGACAGACCTCTAATATTTTCTAGTTAGTCATGCGGAGTTCGGTTGGTCGGTATTAAACCTTTAATGTATTGTATACTAATAAGATAATAATTACTGTCTTATAGTTATAACTATTATAATTAAATAATATCAAAATATATAAAATAAGACATGGAACTGATGGACTCGTTAAGTTAAGAGAAGAAAAAAGACTCGTGAAGCAAGTTAATGGAAAAGCGGTTGGAGGGGGTTATTTGGAATTTGGTGAAAGGAGGGGGTTGCTTGGAATTTGATAAAAAGGAGGGGGGGTTCTGAAATTTCAGCAAATGTGAGGGGGTTTGGGAAAAAAACTCTATTTAAAAAATTAAGTTGACTATTTGAACGTCATGAAAGAAATGGTTATTGTGCACATATATTCACATATACAGACACATATATAATATTGAGTAGAGAGGGGGCCAAATGATACATATTCAAATGTAATGCATAGCTCTTGAAGTCTTGATTATTCAAGGCAAAATGATGACATGTAATGCTATGTCAAGTTATATACATCTATCAAAATATAGTTCCTTATTTTATCTAACAAATTTCAAGAGTAGATTCAATATTTATAGTCGGATCATGAAAAGGTCAAGACATTTTAGAAGTTTCAAGAAATTTGTGAGAAGCTCAAGAAATTTGCAAAAATAATCTTGAAATACAAAAAATGGAAAGTACAACATCAGGAGTAAGGTGCACCTGGGGGATTTATGTTTAATTGCATTTCTTCGAAAATGTGGGAGAATAATGTGACAGACGGCAGGAGCTGCAAACCACAAAGGATACGGACTTTTCCTCTTTTCTCTTCATTGTCACTCCTCTCATTCAAATATATCCTCCAACCATAAGCTACAAACTAGCAGCCTACTATCTTAACTCATGACTTCGGGTATGGATTGCTGAAGAGTTTATGTGTGAAGCAAGTTGATCTACTCACACATAAGTACTCAACTGTAAGAACGATAAAAGAACAAAATTGTCACCTGTAATGTCTACTACAACATGTGGCATTCTCTGGTCTTTAGCTTTTATCTGCTCCATAGGATAACAAAAGGAAAGGCATGTTTTTTGTTGACAACAACAAACAAGACTGGTACCATTGCTGATTGAGATCCAAACAGAGATCTTGTGACTATGTGGATGCTAAACAACATATAGGTCTACCAACATCTTAGAAAGCAAGTGATTGTAAAATTTTCTGGAAAAAGAAATAAGGTAGATGATATCCTAATTCCCTCCTAAAAAATCTAGCATCTCCCGTTTGCATCAGCTAAATGATATGAGTGCAAAGGTCTGTGATGCAATGATGATAGTACTAAGATGCTCACTAATAGTTTCAGATTCATGGAATAGAGTTAGTATGGATTTTTATGTTAGTGTTGCATTTTGTACCGATGATGGCACTACCATAAATATATCAACCCATCAGCATCACCTGGCGCCACGTTGGGCCTCCACTGGGTTATCGGGGTTGGGAGTTCTCCCTCGTGGGGAATCCAGATAAGAGAAGATGCAGAATTTGAGGTAGAGAAACATATCTTCTGATGTGTTAAAGAGTATACATTAGCCTATTTAGTTAATAGGTTAATTAGTTAGTGGGCCTTTAGTGTCTCGGCCCATTTAGATTTCTCGAGTCCCAAGTCTCAGGGTTTCTCCCTTGCTCCTATATATAGGACAGGGCTGTACCTCTTTTAGAAATCGAATCAGTTCAATACAATACTCTTTCACATGATGATTATGTGACTCCTTGAAAGCTAAAGTGAGGTGAACATGAGTTGATGCAGCAGCTAGTGGTTTTAGGGTGTAACGAAACATAACCTTCAAGGTAACTGAGTTATATTTCTACATTAATCTGTAGCAATGAAGAAACTGGTTCTGTGCTCACGCACTTGAAATAACATAAAAGATTCAGAATTCAGTGATGACTTATATGAGAATTATAACTTCCAACATTTATAATTACTTTACAGGCAATATAAGGAGTTCTTACTACAGATTTCTAATGAACACCGATTAAAAGATGGTGGAAAGGACGAAAAGGATGTCTAGAATGACAAATTACTGATACAATGTGGACTGGTCAATGGAGAATTTCATGAGTTGTCTTCTTTAAAGCAGACATGCAATCTGATATTGGTTATACTCCTGAAGTTTGCTGTCTACAATACTCTACGAGCAAAAATCTGTACGGCATGACCGAGTTTTACCGGCTGCGGCAGCTCTGGTCCCCGTAAAGAAGCCCTCCCAGTCGGCCCTTCCAGGCTCATCAAGATGTACATGACTGAAAAAGAATTATTGAGTCGGAGATAATTTTGTGTAAGGACCACAAATTTTGTTTAAAAATTGGCATGTACTGCAAGACATGGTTATGCAACTAAGGTCAAAATAAACTTACATGCAAAAGATGGGGTTATAAAGATAAGAGAGAGAAGTGACAAATATACATAAAGACGGGGGCATTGCTTACACATCAATTAGTCCAGGCATAACAACAGCCTCACCATAGTTGATCACTTGGCCCTTCAGTGGATACATATCTCCTTCCACAACAGATGTGATTATACCCCCTTTCACCTCAACTGGCAGTTTCAAGTTGTCAATGTTAGCAAAAAGGCATGAACCAAGTATAAAATTACAGTATCCACCCAAAAATAAATTATATACAAAGTGAGCTTTATTATTAGTTCCAAATAAATGTACAATTTCGTTCGAGGAGGAGCATCATTCACTATTAGATATTCTCAAAATATAAGGGAAGAACTAGATTAAAGCAAAAATTAAGGGGATTAAAGATAAATGCAAGTATTAACCAAGGAAGAAAATGTCCGACGCCTTTTTTGGTGGCCACGGAAATAGAATTTTTTACAAATTCAGGTGGAAATTTTGACAGATGTGTTCCTGGCATTTCAACAGCCAAATGAACAAATTAATTAATGGAATTTTACCAAAACAATGTACTAGTATAGATCTAATCAAACATGCAACAATATATATTATATTGGATATGTGTGTGTTGAGGGTGTGTGTGTGTGTGTGTGGGGGGGGGGGGGGGGGGGGGTCTCGTGTAAGTGAAGGAAGCTGAACTGTTTCGATGGAAATTTCGATTGGGAAATATTTTCAATGTTGAAATGAAGGAATTTAGTCCTTACAGTTTGCACAATATATAGAGTTAAAGACACAAAACTATGTAAGGGAATTATGCTCTAAGTAGTACATGGTACATTAAATAGTAACAAAAATGATGACCGGTGTGTTTCAACAGTGCACTTTGGTGTCCGATTGCCATAGGCGTGGAAATTTTGCCAAAAAAAATTGCCCGTTTTGACAAAATTCTAAACATTGGTATTAATATCATCTTCTTTGATGTGGGGAATTAAAGGCTAAAAATCAAATACTACAATGAAAATAGCAACTTGGAGATAATAATAGGAACATAAATGTTGAAAGGTGTATGCAATTAAGATGAATTGTGGTTATTATAACAAAATTTATATAGAGAAAAGGTTACAGCATAAAAAAATGAAATAAAAAATCAATGCATGCCCACTAGTTTCGAATAAACCAAGCTTATTATAACATATGCAAACTAAAAGTAAGTTGGAATGTGAAAAAACATACTACGCTACATGCAATTATAATTGATTCGGATGATCATGAAATTTAGAGTAAGAGCTGATTCTAAAACCAATGAACCCACCCATAAATACGGAAATTTATCAAAACATATGGACAAGGGTAGCCTACTTGAATACTTGGCTTATGTCCCACATCTGCAACATCACTTTGGAAGAGAATAGAACCATTCTAAATTACTGGTGTAATGTAATCTATCATTAAGCTGTTTCCACCAACCTCTCCCCCAATAAAATGTAGAAAATGAGATAACATGAAAAATCCCTTGTATGGTGTTGTTGTATTAGATGGCCAGACCCCTCTGCTATATATAGGAGAAGAGGAAAATGCAAGACTAAAGAAAACCCTAATGAGTAGGAGTCAAAACACTAATAGGCCAAAGAGACTTAAGCGGGTGTACGAAATACACTAAATACTCTTATACTCCAACACTCCCCCTCTTTTTGGAGCATGGAAAATCGCATGCCCAACTTGCTGACAGACAGAAAGAAAAACATAGTCGCAAAATGAATCATACAGACTCAACTAGATAAAAAGAAATCAACCCATATAAGAACCTCACTCCTCTCAGACTTGCAATCAAGCACTAACATTCAAATAACCCCCTAAAACATATATAACAGAGCGGGTAAGAAGGCAGGTTGTAGAAGCTTCTCAGTCAAAAAATGGAGTGCCATTTGGAGCAGTTGTGAACAACAACAAGTAGGCACAAGTGTCTTCATCTCATTCGCTAGCGTCATCAAGTCAACCAAAGAGTGTTAGAGCACAAGTAGACCAGAGAGTGTTGGAACACAAGAAGTACTAGTAGTCAACGTGCGAAACATAGCATGGACAAATAGTGACAAAGGTGACATAGTTGGAATAAATACCCCATTGCACGAAGAAGCACGCAAATACAAGACTCCAAATTGCAATGTAGTAGTATCAAAACATGAAGCTCCATTATATAATATGTAACACCCCGGTTTAAAATTTCGATTTCGACACAGTTTCTGATGGCTCAAAAACAGAAACTCATAGAAATTTGATGGAAATTTTAAAATTTACGCTTATTTTGACACAAGGTTTTGACGACCAAATAAAGGAATTAAGTCGCGAAATTTTACCAGGATGATCTCCATACATAAATACAGATATTTATGCAATAAAATCATATATTGGTCTTGGTGGGGGGTCCTACATATGTGAAAAGATTGAAAATTTTATCAAAGGGAATTTCGATGAGATGTTCAATAACATAATGAATGAATTAGTTTATAGGTCATAACGTTAATTATCAATTTCAATTGATACATTATAGCTTACACTATAGATCATCAAAGAGTGAAAATACTAAAAGTATTCTCAATTTAGGCACGAGATTATTCATAAAATTTGGGACAAATTAATAAAATTAGTTGATACTAATAGTCTAATTTATTGAATATATTGATTGAATACATTTAACTATATCTTATTCCCATTCGTAGTTGAAATTTGATCTATGTAACGAAACATCATACATCTCAATTCTAAATTGTTTTAGTTTATCTCATTTTAAGGTCTAAAATTATATATAATTAATATTTAGAGTATTACATAGTTGTAGATTATTGTTGTTGAATTCATCATTGATATAAGATGTTTATTTAAATACTCAACATTTGTTAAGTGCTTATAATATATATGAAACGTTGAAAAACTTGAAGAAAAAAAAACTCATCATGAAAATATTTTATCCATTATCTTGACAAATGAGATATATATCAAGTTCAATTTGTAAAATAATTGTATTCATATGCAATTTATAGCATAATTTCATAAATCCTCAAGTTTAAGTTGTAGTATATCACTTGCTACTTGCAACTTCGGAGTAATCTTTTGATTAAGATGGGGTAAAAGTGGAAGTAACTTACCTTAGATCCAAAAGAGCAAGCATTCAAGAGCAAGAGAATGCAAAAAAATCACCAAAGAAGTAAACCTTCAAGCAAGGAATTAAATGACTGATACCGATGCCGTTTCGACAGCTTGGATATAGATATTTACCGGTATACCGACGGAAATATCGACATATGCAATCCTGGCCATATCGATGCCAAAATGAACGAATTAAATCATGAAATTTTGCAGGTGCAATCTCTACACCTAAATGCATCGTTTTATGCAATAAAATTCTATAAGGGGTATGGGGGGGGGGGTTGTCCATCATGTGGGAGGTAAGGAACCTGTCGTATTTTCTGCGGATTTGGATGAAGGATTTCGATGACAAAATATTGGAATTAAGATTTGGAATTTTACTAGCACAATCCATAAACATAAACACACACACACTTATGCAATAATATCCAATTTACAACACATGAATAGCATAGTAACTTACTAACTCATATCAGTTGTACGTCGAGTTACACACTGATTCTCCGTACAATATTGAGCTGATATGGTTGACATATTGCTCCCATGACATGTACATTATGTAAGGTTGGTGATATGAAGTTACGTGTTGCTAAGACACGTCATGTATAATACTATATAAGTGTATAATACTCGTTCGTATTATGTAATTAAACAAGATATGTTTTAAAATTTACAGTATTGTGTCTCCATATGCATCATATTAGATTCTAAAAGAAAATATACACTAGGGCTTTCTATTGCTCTTCTTCAATGTGACTTTGACAATTAACTTCATGACTGTCAAGGAAGTTAGGCACCATCACTATTGTGACACCTTTTCTCCGCTATTGTTTGTTACCACATGATCTTGATATGCGGTAGTGAGTTTCTCCATGGATTATGCACAATAGCGAGATAAGTATAAAAGCTATTATTACCATGCCCACTATATGCATGTCGTGGGGATGCGATAATATAAAAGTGTAGTTAACATGTCAACCATGTCCATGTTGTGGGATATATGTAGCAAGTGCCACATATAAACAAATATAAGACTAGAAAATTACAAAATCTATACTTTTTTACAATATTTGTTTGTTGTGTTGCGAAGTAGTATTTTCTTCCTTTGTATGATACAAAATACTAGTAAGAAGAAATATGTATACTAACTAGCTTACTACTAAAAAGATAGCAAATTATACTTATATTTTGTGGATTATTTAGGTATATTACTATGATTATAATGTAGATTATGAGAAAGTGTTGTAGATCTAAGAACACATACAATTAGGAAGACATAAAAAAGCATATGACGGGATCTTTTCCAATTTAAGGCATTTTGGGATGAATTTACATTTTAATTGAGACAGATGAAGTGTAAATGAGAGAAATGGTAGAAAACATAAAGGCATACCTTAGATTAGACTTATCTGAGCCCTAGTTGTCGAGATCCCTTTACTCTGCCATTTCCTCCTCTCAAACAACAGAAACCGACTCAAGCACGCAAAAAATCGGTATTTTTGTCGGTATACCAGTACATTTCATCGAATTTGGCGACATTTGGCGGTATTTGGCGATATTTGGCAGTTTTTGGCGATATATGGCGGTATACCATCGGTTTACAATATTTACAATCCCAGCGACAGGTTTGTATGAACCGAAGACCGATGTCGTCAATATCGATATACTGGTCGGTATACCGACGATATCGTCGATATCTATTTTATAAAGATATGTTGTTTTCTATTATGTTTTGTTGAGTGTCATGTGCATAGCATGTGCCTCACTTATGTTGTTTATTTCTGTAGTTTAGTCCCATATTGCTCACCTCTGTTTTAGTCTCTATTCTCTTCTGTTATATAAGAGAATGCATTGTACATTGTTTTACTCACTCAATAAACATGCCTTGGTTTATCTATATGTTTTACTCACATTGTTTTACTCACTCAATAAAACAAGCCTTGTTTTACTCACTCAATGAAGGCTTGTTTATTGAGTGAGTAAAACAGTGTACAATGCAGTCTCTTATATAACAGAAGAGAGTAGAGACTAAAGCAGAGATGAGCAATATGGGACTAAACTACAGAAGTAAACAGCATAAGTGAGGCACATGTTATGCACATGACACTCAACAAGACATAACAGAAAACAGCATATCTCTGTACTCCCCCTCAAGTTGGAGTGTAGATGTCGAACATGCTCAGCTTGTCAATCAGAGTTAGAAAGCGAGCTTTGGGAAGTATCTTTGTGAAGATGCCTGCAACTTGCTTGTCGGTACTGAGATATGGCGTGCAAATTTTGCCAGTGAGAACTACTTCTCGAATAAAGTGACAGTCGACCTCGATATGTTTCGTCCTTTCGTGAAATGTGGGGTTGCTCGCAATAAAAATGGAGGTCTTATTGTCACAAAACATAGGAATAGGGCTAGAATAAGATATGTCAAACTCCTGAAGGAGACTCTGAACCCATAACAGTTCGCAAGCAGTATGAGCCATTGCTCGGTATTCCGCCTCTGCACTGGATCTGGCGACAACAGTCTGCTTTTTGTTTCACCAGATGATAAGGTTTCCACCTATAAAAGTACAGTAGCCTGAAGTTGACTTTCGATCAGAATGACTTCCTGCATAGTCTGAATCAGAGAACCCGGATAGATTGCAAGTGGCCATGCTTTTTATACATCAAGCATTTTCCTGGAGAGCTTTTAAGATATCTCAGAATATGGCATACAGCATCCCAATGACATTGTCGGGGTTTGTCAAGATACCGGCTGATGAATCCGACAGCAGTAGTAAGATCAGTTCGTGTGACAGTCAAGTAAATAAGCTTGCCTACCAGCCTCCTGAACTGGTGATGATCAGCATAGGGAGGAGAGTTTGCATCATCTCGATCCATGTTTGGATCAAGTGGAGTGTTAGCCGGTTTGCAACCAAGCATGCCGGTTTGCAACCAAGCATGCCAGTTTCCTGCAACAGATCAAGTACATATTTCCTCTGAGAAAGACACAGTCCTGCAGATGATCTGGAGACTTCAATGCCTAGAAAATATCGAAGTTTTCCCAGGTCTTTAGTGACAAAATGCTTCTCTAAGTAAGTTTTAGTTTCCTGTATGCCCACCATGTCACTGCCAAATAATATTATGTCATCCACATAAACAATCAAAATCACAAGTCCGGCTACTGTCTTTCGAATGAAGACGGAATGGTCAGAATGAGAATGACGAAAGTCAAAGGTGACTAAAATTTGACTAAGCTTGTCAAACCAGGCTCGTGGACTTTGCTTGAGACCATAGATTTATGCAGCTTACATACTTTGGAGACAAACTCCCCCTGAGCAACGAATCCAGGTGGTTGCTCCATGTATACTTCTTCCTGTAAATCTCCATAAAGAAATGCATTTTTCACATCAAGTTGATAGAGTGACCAATCTTTATTCACAACTACAGAAATCAGAATGCAAACAAAGTTTAACCGTGCAACAGGGCGCAAGCAGAAAAGGAACCGGAGACGTAGGGGACTCTCAACGTGAGAGGTCTATGGCTGTCTGAAAGAGTCGATTACCCGATAGGAGAAGAGGAAGGATGGGATTAGTGAAGAAGGAAGAAGATGGATGTGGGGTGGAGAGGGAGGGATAGCGGCAGCCGATGGGTGAGGGGGATGGAGTTGCTACGGCGGCAGCAGGGAGGGGTGGCGGTGGGCGGCGGGTGGTGGAGGCGGAGGAGCGGCGGGTGGTGGTGGGGCGGGCGGCAGCGGGAGGGCAGGCCGGCACCGCTGGGAGGGGAGGGGGTGGTGGCGGCGGCGGGGGGGGCACTTCAGGGCATGGGGGTAGGGTGGGACAGAAAAACTGGGACCGGGCCTGCTCTTGATACCATATAGATAAATGAAGTCTTGTTTATTGAGTGAGTAAAATAGTGTACAATGCAGTCTCTTATATAACAAAAGAGAGTAGAGACTAAAGCAGAGATGAGCAATATGGGACTAAACTACATAAGTAAACAGCATAAGTGAGGCACATGCTATGCACATGAGACTCAACAAGACATAACAAAAAACAACATATCTCTATAGTTTTGAAAAAAGACCGATCTCCAGAGATATGAGACGAGGCACTCGAATCAATCACCCATTTTTTGTTACCAGTACTAGGCGAGGGTGCACTGATGAAAGCAGTATCACAACCAGAATATGTAGCAGCATGAGATCCAGTGGTAGCTCCAGAGGATGATCCAATACGCTCGAGCAGTAGACGCTCCACCTCCGAACGGATAAAGTCAGCAGTAGTGGAACTAGATGCATCAGTGGTTGTAGGCTGTGAAGCTACCTCAGAGGTAGCACGGGCATCAGAAGCTGCATTGGCCCAGGTCGGCTTCCCATATTTCTCCCAGCATTTTTCTTCATTATGATTAGACCGGCCACAGAAACTGCAGAAACGCTGACCAATCGGAGGACATGCAGCGTTGGGAGGACCAGAGGGTGCACCACGTCCAGAAGAACTCTGCCCCCTTCCAGCGCCAAGAGGAGGACGGTTCTCCTGAAAATGACCGCGGTCGCGGCCACGACCTCGATCGGACATAGCTGCAAGGGCAGTAGTATCTCCAGTGTCAGAAGGTGACTCGGACGAGGAGGCTGGCAGCCGCTGAAGACGTTGAAACACACTCTGTAATGTAGGCAGTGGATCACTGGCAAGAATCTGATCCACAACCCCAGCATAGGATTCAAGTAAACCACACAGGAACTAAACCACCTACAACTCCTGGCGTTGACGTCGCATGGTAGCCAAGTCAGTAGACAAGGGATAGTAGGCCTCCAATTCTCCCTAGAGTCCCTTAAAGGCAGAGAAGTAATCAGCAATGTCAGATCCCGAGAAGTGTAGACGGATCAGCTGTTTGTTGATATCAAACACCTTCTTGGGATTCTGGCTATGAGAGTAAGTACTAGCAAGCTGATCCCACATCTACTTTGTTGTAGACAGGTATAGTAAGGTGACACTGATTTTTGTCTCACTACTGTTGAGAATCCAGGTCATCACGGTGAAATCATCTTTGACCCAATCATCATAAGCTTTGACATCCTTGGAGTCGGCATTGGCAGCAGGCACAGGTGGTGGATCACGCGTCAGATGAGAATGTTTCCCTTGAGATTTTGCATAAATCTCCATGGAACAGACCCAATGCTAGTAGTTGCGCCCATCAAGTTTAACAGTAGTAATCTAACGACACAGATCATTATGTGAAAACGCCATGACAGGTAGAGCATCGACACCCAAGGTGAGAATAAACAGGCAGGTACAGGCAGAAGACGTCCGTCTAGTTTCTCAGCTAGGCGGCAGTAGGCACAGTAGAAGAACTGGACGGGCCAGTTACATACGGGCTACGCCTAGGCGTAGCAAAAAACCCGGTGGCTCAAGAGCCTACACGGGCAGGCAGGAGAACTGGACCGAAAGGCTCACACCAGAGCTACGGAACGAAGTGGGAGGACAGCAGCTCCGGGATCAAGCCAGACAAGAGGAGTAGCCCTCCCGGTGGCAGCGGCAGCAGCCGGCTGCACCTAGCAGCAGCGGCGGCACGGGGGTGTTGGGGGGGTGGCGGCGCCGGGAGAGAGAGAGAAGGAGAGGGAGGGAGGGAGGAAGAGGGGGGGCGACAGCGCCGGGATCTAGCCCTGCTCTGGTACCATGAGAAACAGTAAATGGAGAAAGCGTAGGGTTACACAATGTGTGTACCCTGATATATATACTAGTAGAACAATTACAAGTAGGTCCTTATAGAAAGGTAAAATAACATAACAATAAGTAAAGACATATATTAACAATGATGAAGATTGAAGTTAATTTTGCCACTAAAGACCCAGCACGGTCGTGGGCATCCACCACGGTCGTGAAAATTAAAACCAAGAATCACAAGAACGTCAGTACTTTCGCACTAAAAGTACAACGGTCGTGGACATCAGCACGGCCGTGACCGACTGAAGACATCACGGCCGTGGCCATCAGCACGGCCGTGGCTAACTGAAGACATCGCGGTCGTGACCCCCCGCAACGGCCGTGGGAATTATGCACAAAGTTCCTCAAAATCAACAGAGAAGTGGTCCATTTTACACGTGAATGACCACGGTCATGGCCATCACCACGGCCGTGGCCCTTTAACACCGCCTCACCAGTGGCGCTCCCCACGCTCGTGGTGAACTGATGACAAAGAGGACCTTCAAGTTGCCTCGCCAGTGGCCTCCTCCAACACGGTCGTGGCCATCAACACAGTCGTGGTACCCCTTACCCAACACGACCGTGCCACCCCGCCACGGCCGTGGTCACCACATATACTTAGCATTTCCACTCCATTTCACACCTCGGCCGTTCCATACCCCCACGACCGTGCTATGCAACCCCCACTGTGGCCGTGGCACCTCAACACGGTCGTGGTGACCACTCAACCCTACTATTTTTCTACACTGCTTTTCCTATTCTACCCCTACTTACCCTAGTGCTTCCCCACCACCTATATATACATAGGTGGCGGTTGGAGCACAAAGGTTACACTCCCCCAACTGCCATTACTCCTCCTCACCCTCTCTTGAGCATTCATTGCATTCGTCTTGCATTAATGCTCTCCACCCACCATTTCCACCATAGAAACCTAATTTTCTAGGTTTTCTACCATAACCCCCTCCATTTTCATGCCCATCAGCCATCTTGGAGGAAGGAGGTCGCCCTACAACAGCTAGGAGGTGAAGAAGGAGGATCTACTTTGAGCTCCATGGAGTCCTATCCCCTTCTTCTCATTTCTTTTGTCTTTTCTTTGATTATGTCTAGCTAAGCCCCTAGTGGTGGGTTGTTTGAGGTAAAAATGTGACTTTGATATCATGTTGGGGGAGAATAATTTATAATGAACATAATCATTCTATGATGATTGCCTTTGCTTCTATCTCATTTCCCATTATCTTGCATGTGATTTTTGCTCTTAAACTTAAATTGCTTGCTTTGTGATGTTTGATAACACTTAGCTTCTAGGAGGAATTGGAGAGTATGTAGCAATCTTAGGAGTGGCTCCTAGGTCCAATTAGTGGATTCCTAGATAGCCCCCTTTGTTCCTACATACATATCTCTCCTACAAGTGAGTGTCAGATCTAAGTAACTAGTGTAAGTGTGATTAGTGCAATTGCCTAGAGCTTTCTAAAGACTAGGTGGCTAGTAGCATGAAGTGAAAAAACCTCATCTCTACTCCCATTCCTACCCTTGTCTATCAATTACCCTAATACCACTTACCCTAGACCTAGACTTGACAAGTCCTACTAGAATTACACCTAACCCTAGTTCTCCAACTAGTAGTATAGGGTACATTCTAATAGCACTTGCCTTATTGTTTGGTTTGGTAATCTAGATTGAATTGTGATAATTGCATGCCATGTTGACACCCCCCAACTAATATCAAATCACATTCCCAAACGGCCCACCTACCTAATCCATTGCTTGAAACCCACCTTAACCTTCTTGCTTGTTAATGCTAGTTTAGCTTAGTTGTCTTTGCTTCTTCTAGTTAATTGCTTAGTCTTGCTAGTTAGGGTTAACTTAGATTCTTGCTTGCTTTAGTGTTTAGCTTAGTCCTTAGTTGATAATTACTTTGCTAGAGTAGAGTAGATCATCTTGCTCTTGCTTAGTTGATTGCTTATTCCAGCTTCTTAGATCCAGCTTGCTTAGGATAACCTAGTTTTTGGTAATCTAGTTTTCATATTGCATTTACTTGCTTGTTGCGTAGTGTAATCAAACCAAAACCCCTTTTAAACCCTTCAACCCTAGTCTCCACTTTAAGAACGTAGTCAACGCTAACTTAGCTCTAGTGCCCCCTCTGTCCCTGAGGATCAACCCCTATATTTGCCTCTTACCTTTACTACAATAGTACCCTGTGCGCTTGCGGATGACCTGTTTAGTATTGTGACTGAGTCTTTCTAGGGTTTTTACAAATATCGAAAGATCTCAAGTGTGTTTGAGTTCCGTGGGGCGCATCTAATCAAACCTAATTGGTTAGTGTGTGCACCTCTGGCTCAGCCGCACCATAGGGTTGCTCGAATAACTGAATTTTTTGACAATACTAGAAAAATTAAGGTAAAAGGGATCAAAATGGAAGTGTGTAATCTAACCCACAACTAGTTCCAAACCGAACGAATTTTGAGAATGCTAACAATGGCTTAGTGGGGGCACTAAAGGAGGTAGTGATATTGAATGAATGAGGGTCAGAAAGATTTTGACAAGAAATAATTTCAACAAGGTTCAAAATTTCTACAACCAGATAGATTGTAGTGCTAAATGCAGTTAAAAATGATCAGAAAGTGCCAAAGGTTGTAAGATCAGATTAACAACTCAACGGGTCATACTCATTAGCATAGTCCACTTTCCGCATATCTGTGTTTCCGTTTCATCACACTCTGCCTTGGGTATTTTAGGATTCCCAACTAATGGTATCCTTAGAAATGATTTTAGACAGGTCAGTGCTCTCTTCTCATCATCACAACGACTTCAATTTTATAGGCTCTCTTAGACACTATAGTACAACCACTGCTCTTTGGACCTTTTCTAACACATTCCTTTATAAATTCAAGTTTGGAACTCAACTAGGAGAGAGATTCCTGTACGAATTCAAGGTTGGAACTGTAAAAGCCCATGGTTAATGAAAAATATGTGTCAAATGACAAATGCTGCACGCAGTGGTTTACCAATTAAATCTATTGCAGATACATGATCAGTTCCCAAACCAAGTTTCTAGTTCTAATAGTATGTCCCTGCCTGACGCACCTGCTCCAGAAATGACACCTGCAGGAGTCACAATCTGCTTGCCGCGTATCCAGAAATGGTCATAGGGGATTAAGCTACATTCCTGACTTGCCTCCTGCAAAAGAAAAAACCGTTGGCACACTCGCACCGACTCAGAAAGTTCCTTTTTTAAGTCATTTAAAATCACGATCCTTTTTTAGAAAGCTGGAAATTCCATCCAACTTTTCTTCTGGTTCATCGTTAGCAAAAATGACGACAGTATACCGATCATTTAGTATTAAATCGGGAAGGGAAACCAACAGCCGATAGTAATTTCGTAAGAAACATATGGATTCTACGCGCCACTTGGCTGACTATCAAAAGGCAGCTGTCTCGGCGGAAATAAAGTGCCGGTAATGTAGCAGAAGCAACTGTGGAGCGGTTGAGGGATGGAAACCAGGCTCTTCACCTTGGCCGGAGGCTTCACTTGGAGGAAGACGAAGGACGCGAGCAGGAACAGGAAGGGAAGAAGCATCCACTTCACAGACTCCATCCTCCTCGCTCTCAACGTCTCCTGCTGCTTGTCTTTCCGGAACAAAAGCTGCAGTTGAGTGGGTGGCCGCCTATATGGCGAATGAGGTTCGGTGCGAGAAAACTATTTTACTGATGTTTTTCCCTACAACCCCCTTCATTTTTGGAGAAATGCTAAAAACCCCTCTTGTTTCGCATATACTAAATAAATAACCCTTCTACTAGAGCCCACCGTTACCCAGCCGTCATGCTTGATTACTACTAATTCTTTTTTTCTCTCTCTAGTAACTTGTCGGCGTTGTATGATTTGATTTATACATTTGTTATTTTATTTTTTAATTTCTTTTACATAGCTTACTTACAACTTTTATACATATGTAACTAGATAAAAAAATAATTCCTTTCCGGTCTTAAAAGTAGACCTATAAACGGATCGAATACGGAACGGATACTGCTATATCTAATATATGAATTCGGAAAAAAAATCGATTTGATCTCTGACGGATATCATGTAAAATATCTCAATCCAATCAGACAAATAATATCCGGATTCTGATAAATATCTAATCTAAACCATAAATCACAAATGTATTGTTATAAATATATTATACATAGAAAACACATTGATATTACAATGCATATAAGATAAAATATCTCGATTTCATATTTTTATATATAGATAATATATATCTAATCAAATATGTATATATTAGTCAGATTCAAATTTTTTCAGAGCGGATATACTCATATCTGATATCTATCTAAAATTTTCGGATATGAAATTTGATATCCTAAATCCAATTCAGATTATGCGGATTTTGGATTTTTTTTCAAAATTTCGGACTTCAATTCGGATCAAATGTGCAGATTTCAGGTTTCTATTTACAGGTCTACTTAAAAGTATATGGGTTTGTATAGGTATATTTTGATCTTTGATTGTTTGTAAAATTTTGAATCTACATGAATCTATATTAATATTTTCTTACACTATTAAAACATATAGAAAAATAATTTTGTTTGGTTAGGATTAGAGAAATATTTAGAGTAGGATAGTCCAATTCAGACTAAACTTAGACTCAAATTGTTTGCAAAATTTTGAACTTTTTCATATTCTCATACACTATTACCTTAGATAAATACTCAATTTTAGATAATGTGGGTTAGAGAAATAGTTGGATTTGCGTACGACATTTCGATCTAAGTCGACAATCAACGTGTTTTTATATTTTTTTTTTAGATTTGACATTTTTGGTTTCTTACCATCAGAGGTTGTGGAATTTCTCAGGAGGGTTCAAAATGTTATGCATAGAAACATCATGAATCCCAAGTCTACGGATGTAGTATTTCAGAGGATTGATTTTACTATTCAGAAAATGTTGATAGTGCAGATTATTGTGTGTCTCCCTTCCATCTCGATGTAATCATATATTTAAATATATGGGGTTGTAGTTAATAAAAAAAAGTTAGATATTTGTAAAATTATGTACTCATACAAAGACTTATTATTTATTCTCGTACATTATTAGAATAGAGGAAAAAATATATCCGACTCGATTTAGAGAAATATTCGGCTTTGTTATAGTGGTTGAACTTGTACGATTTGGACTTAGATTGTTTGTAAAAAATCGTAGTTATTATTTATAGCTAATAAAAAGTGCAATAATTTCTTTATATTATAATATCAATAAAAACGAACAATGTAATCAAACAAAAAGGTTGACCCTAGCTAAACAGACAAAGACAGGATAAAAACTAAACAAAATTAATCAAACTCCGACCACATCAATGAAAATTGAATTTTACACAAACTGGCCACAGACCCGATTAAGCATTGAAACCCTTAAGTTTTTAGGTTGGTTTGGGTGAGTAATGATGTTTATTTTTAATGCTTATTCATGCATTCATACTCATCCAATCGAACCCATATCTGTCGAAACCCAGAAATAGGTAACACATACCTACAAAAATATTGGTCGTCACTTTATAGACACATGATTTTATTTTACTATAGCCTAAGTTATATTATAAACGAAATTTTTTGTGTGGTTTGAATTTTTTACAAATAATTATGTTCCAAGTCTGTGTGTGATGGAGTGTCATACACAAATATGTATTTTCTCTAAACCGAACCATTGGTTTCATTTTTTTCTATATTCTATTAACGTAGGAGAATATCAAAAGAAGTTCTGAATATAGGTTTAAAAGTTTACAAATATTTAATCAAGGTCAAACTATTGTACACATTTTTTAATATTTCTCTAACCCAAACTGGCTAAAAATCATGAGGTATCTCTTGAATTTATTTCATTACAAACAATTTGAGTTCAATTCGGACCGACTTGGACCATTGTACATAATTCTAGATATTTCTCTAACCTAAACTGTCTAAACTATTAATTTGTGTATCCTTTAATAGTGCAAGATAATATCAGAAGTGTGTGTGTTAATAGTGCAAGAGAGTATCATAAGGGATTAGTATGGATTCAAAATGTTACAAACAATCAAGGCTCAAACAAGTCCGGTTTGCCGTCATACACAAACCCGGATACTTGTAGAGCCTAAAGGACTTAATTTCTTTTGTATGTAGTAATTGTGTAGAAGAATTATAAGTAAAGTATGTAAATTAAAATAGGAATTAAATAACAACTAAATAGATTGAATCATGCATTATAGGCAAGACATTAGAGGGCGAAAAGACTAGCAAGCTGTCAAGATTGAGGACTCGATAAAGGTGTGCTCTATAAGAAGGGGTTATGTAGAATTTGTGAAAATTCAAGAGAATTTCTGAAATTTCTGAAGGACTTAGGTTTTTTGAGAAAAAAAATATTGTTACTTATCATGTCTTTGTCATTGCCCTGGTATAGATAGAAAAGGGCCCGTTCTTGACAACTAGCTCTGTCGGTCAAGCCTGCTGCTTGTGAATCAAGTTACGAGATCAAATCACGGAAGATCCCATTGGGACCCTATAGTTAGAGACTAAGAACCCTTTGCATATGTAATTGGTTGTTATCCCTCTTGGTTACCTTGGATAGGGGCGAAATTCCCACTATCATAGAGAAGGACCCGATCAACGATGAATGGATTGAGAAACCTGAGTTGGGCCTTTTGCATTTTTCTAACTACAGTCTAGTCCCCCATGAGGCTCAATGTGGATCTACATATCTACAATATGTATCGGAGGTCAATAATTTGTAAATACATGTTTATAAATAGGCCCATTACTTAATATATTTGAGACTAAACTACTAGACTAGTATGTGTATATAAATATTTATATAATATGGACATATTTTTTATTAATATAATAGTTTGTAAAGACATGTCCAAATAATATAATAGTTGATATTATATCATCTAGTTGAGAACTAGTCATTTTAATTATAAACATAAAATAAGTAACATAAATTTAAAAGGAAAATAGTAAAAAGGCATGATACATAACTCAAACACTACAATATTGATTACAAATATGTAAACAATGGTCTCGAATCGTATTCAACCTATAAGCTATTGCATTATTTACTATATTGTTATGACATTAAATACATGTACATATCAATATTGTGGTGTACTAAAAATTTATATAATATATCGTTACATTCTTAATTAACAACATGTATTTTATAAAGAACTTGTTACTTGTATGCACACAACGCATACTTATGGGTATTACGTGTACGGTATGGTGTGGGTATGGGTATTACGTGTACGGTATGGTGTGGGTCTATCTTTTTATGCGGGTTTAGAGTTGTTCCTTTAGATATTACGTGTACGATATGGTGTGGGTCTATCTTTTTATGGGGCTTAGAGTTGTTCCCTTACTTGCTAACATATATGGTTATGGTATGGGTGTGGCTACACCTATTCTCATAAAATATACTTGTATGTCCATATAACAAAAACTTCACTGCACAAGATTCCTAAGGGAGTAAATTGAATTTTCTCTTGAAACTACCTCATTCTCAGCTTCCTACTCTCCATGTGTTGCTCAGAGTTCAAGTTTGTGTTCTCAACCCTTTTGGTGTCTTCCTTCCCAGAGGCAGGGGCACTAATTAAGCATCTCTACTATTTTACGGATGAGTGGAAGTAAAAAATGGATTAAAAAACATACCATCCTTCTGTTGAAAATATACCTTGTGAGTTATTACACGCATCTTCATCCCTAGATCACAACACAAACATGAATATTGTAACTTCTCACACACTAGCTACCACAAATTCAACATCAAGACACAACATTCTATGGATTTTTAAAGAAGCTAGTTCTAGGTCATTTGAATCTTAAGTTACCAATGCAGAAATAAGGAGGAAGATTAATGTCAAGTGGAATTTACAAATCAATGTGAAATCCCAATAAGAAATTAATGAGTCATATGTAATTTATAATGATGTAGCCTAGATGATAAGGGAATGAGTGGTATCACTCAAAGATAATTACTTTGAACTTCTCAAAGTCCAGTTAAGTAAATATTGAGGCAAAAAAATCATCCCCTTTACACAAGTGACTAGGGCCCATGACATTGTTATTGTTGTAATCAAACAATTATGTTAACACAAATAATAGAGTTTCGGATAGCTTTGTTGGTATGTATGTCTAGAGAGCCAATCATATGATGATTGTAATGGCATATATTATAAATGTTTGATTTATAATAAAAGCAATCTTCCATTTATTCTATTTTATTAAGTTATGAGATAATGATGTAACATAATAAATGTCAAAAGAATGATGTTACTTGATGATATATGTCTCCAGGTTGAGTAACTGAACAATGAGATCACATAGATGTTAAGAGTATATACATTCTTGTTATGTCCCTAGTATGTTGTTATTGTGAAAGTTGATAGACAACAATAACACATAAGACTAGAGTGTGTGCTGGTTGATGATAGAATCTCATTAGTCATGATATGTGATATCAGACCAAATACATAGATACTTGTCAGAGAGCAGTGTATTGGATGACCAGCCTTGAGAGTGATGCATGGAAAACATAGATTGGTAGTCAGAATCAACTCTCATGGTAATGGGTGGTGATTGGGATTCTTAGACCTAAAATCACTACAGTCATCACATGTTGTTTGATGTACTTTGACATCATCCAATGTGACCTTGAATAAGGTTTACCATAAAGGTGATGCTCAGATACATTGTGACACATGGGGAATGATTGTGATTGATGTACATGGGATTTGTCCCTCCTATAAGAGTTTGATATCC
Source organism: Alisma plantago-aquatica (assembly GCA_963693085.1). NCBI lineage: Eukaryota > Viridiplantae > Streptophyta > Magnoliopsida > Alismatales > Alismataceae > Alisma > Alisma plantago-aquatica. Next base: position 30,692,232 of record OY856412.1, read on the forward strand.
AAGCCACTTGAGAAGCGAGGCTGAGAAATGCATGGCCATGCTTGTGTGAGTCAATACGTGATATTCAACTCACATATATCTCATATAATCTGCTCTAGTTCAAGGAACATGGATTGAATGTTGAAGAGGATGACTATTCCATGCCTCGAGTTCAATCTGGATATCAGAGACAAAGGAACTATATGATCGATGTAACACTAATCACAAATTGTAGGTTGAAGTTGTTCTTCAACTTTCTAATTACTTGGGTAGCAACGATGTCTTGCTAGATACCAATCATTGCTTGTGATGTTATAAAGTAGTATGGACATTCATCGCCTATGTAAGTTGGGACCTATAGGGTCACATGCATAGGATACCCCTGGAATAAGAATTTACTCATGAATATGGTTTAAACTTGATTATTAAAGTGTTAGGTATTCAATTTATACAAGATTGGCAATCAGAAGTCTGAAACGACTTGTAAGACCCCCGACCTAGCTTAGTGATTGGTTGTTCTTGCTTTGCTTAATAAGATTCTTAACCTTTAATCTAATCTCTTTAGATTCTTTAACATGTGACAAGTCTATGTTTTCAGTTTGGTCCTGTTTGGTTGATGTTCGAGCGAGTTATGCTTGTCTTGGACCAAGTAGCAATTTACCCATATCAAGGGTCTAACTTGCAATTTGTCACATGTAGGTTGTGTCCTTTGTTCTTTGGCATCACGAGAGAGAAAATGATGCTTTGGGATGCCTTGTTGGACCTTGGTTGATGAGTAGGCATCATTAGATGATACTAGGGTTTGCATGGCTTTGCATGGATGCTTGTGTTTGATGGTGTATCGACTTTGAGTGATGGTTTTTTAGGTGTTGCAACCACAACTCTCTCTTGGTGGAGGATTGTTGCGACCTACCTATGTGTTTTGTTTCGACCTTGGGGTGTAGTGGACCTTAGTGGTCGCTACACTACCTTGTTTTTATCACCCTTTCTTGCATGCAAGTCTAGAGTGGTTGCATGGCTGGTCCTTTGGTGGACAAGTGTCCTTTTGGTGCTCTTATGTCTTGACACCTCATATATTTACATCCCTCTTACCTATTGAGTATATAAGCTCTTTCTTTTACATGCAAGCAATCCTTTTAGCCCTCTCTTCTCCTTTCTCTTACTTGTACAGACCTTGGAGCTATGGGTGCTAGAGAAGGGCTGATCTTCAAGCTTTGGTGGTCGATCATCTTTGCATGTGGTGATCCTTGGTGATATTCCTTTTTGGTAAGTTGGTATCTACCTTGATCTCATTTTTCTATGGAACCATACCTCTTCCTTTTTCCTCCTCTTGGCCGTGAGACTATAGATCACCATGGTGGCTATCTTGAGGATCTTCTCTTCACAAAGGTCGGAGATTATGGTTTGACCATGGTAGTACCTAAGTGAGATGAAGCTTCCTCCTTTGTCCTTTCTTCCTTATTCTCTCTTGTTCGGCCTAGGGTTTGAGTTCCTTCATATAGAGCTTTCTTTTAACCTTGGTATGTTTCTTCTTCTTGAGGTAACCATGTTGGATGTGGAGTTGATCCTAGTTTGGAGCTTCTTCTTCTCTCTTGGAAGTTGTGGCTTTAGAGCTTGATCTTCATCCTAAGGTGGGTTATATAACTTCCCCCTCTACTATTATTGCACCATTATCTTGTTTTCATTGTCACACCGACATCCCACGATTACCACCAATCATGAGATTAGGGCGTGACTATGAGGATTGTACTTAATACAAGGTTCATTCCTGCTTTTTTTTCTTCATTTCAAACTCTTTGTTTTCTCACATCCAATCACATAAACATGTTGTCTAAATTGGACATTAATATAATCCCTTTGTTTTGATGATGACAAACATTTCTTTCTTGTGGTTTTAACTTGTTATTTGAGTGTTTTAGGGACAAGCATATAAGGTGGTGGATAGAAAAGACTTGGAAGATCAATTTGCTAAAATTGCTTTATTTTCATGATTGTAATCAAATGTAAAAACTTGTACAAGTATATAATGTACAAGTACTTAGATATCATGTAAATCAAGCGTTTAGATCTTCCATATTCACACACAACACTTAGATAGGTCATCTCCTTAGTGTCACAATTGCACATTGATACACACATTTAGTAAATGAATACATTGAATCAGGGATATTCTCGGTCGAAAAAAACTTCGACCGAGACACTCTCGGTTGACAAAGTCCTCGACTGGGAATAGACCCTCCTAGCCGTTAGACTGAGTTAGAAAAGTATTTGGGAGTTGGAATCGAACATTACAACATATTGACTCAGACTCCTACTCAGTCGACAAATTCCTCGACCGAGAGACTCTCGGTCGACAAACTTCTCGACCAACAAAGGTTCTGACTGCACTTTTCAGAATTAATCAACTAGTTATTACAAACGTAATTAGTGGCTACCTAACGACTAGTTGAGCACTAAGAACACCCTAGAAGGTGTCTAGAACGTCCCCTAGCATTAGAAAACCACTCCTATAAATAGGACAAGCTATATGACACCCAAGGCATCACTTGTGCATACAATTACACTTGAGAATCATTCTTTGTGAGCAACAAGCTTGATCTACACTTGCAATCTATTCTACATTAGCATCCTATAGGTTAGTATCTTCTAGCCATCACACTACTAGGTTCATCAATAGTGGATAGAAGATCAATACACTTGATATAGGATCAAAGCGATGTACTAAATTGGTAACATTGTTCTTTCTTCCAATCTTGTTCCTTTTATTTTTATTTTGCTCTCCTTTGCTACTCCTAGGTTGGAGGCTGCGGAAAGGAGGTTGTTGGAGCTTCTTCAGGTGGTGAAGGTAGCTCGGAGGACTTTGGACTACTTCTATAAGGTCTCAACGGGAAGCTACTTTAAGGAGGAAGGCTACTTCAAGGGGGAGCTTGAAGTTACTTCAAGTGAAGGCTGCTTCAAGGTTGGTGAGATGACTTCAGGGTGAAGGTTGTATAAAGGGTGGTGAAGGTGTTTGTAATTATATGTAACATCCTTGTGAGGTAATAAAATTCAAATACTTTCAAAATCCTGGTTGGGAACAACCGGGTAGTGGACTGACTCTCTTAGTGTTTGTTAAGGGTGGAACCACTCTAAACACCGTATCTACTTCTCCAATATTTTTGTGGTTTCTTGGTTGAATTATTTTAAAATCATCATAAAGCCCTATTCACCCCCTCTAGTATTTTTTCAATTGGTATCAGAGCAGGCTTCAAGGAGCTCTAATCGAGTCTTGAAGAAGATGGGTGATGGAGTACTAAACAACCTCAATTTGGAAGGAACACTTGTAGCTCGGCCTCCACCATTTGATGGCACCAACTACACCTATTGGAAGAGGAGGATGCAATTCTACTTTCAAGGGATAAGCTGGGATCTATGGAGAATGGTTTCAAATGCTTACACTCGTCCTCAAACAGAGTATGCTACATGGGATGCTAATACGGTAAAGCTAGCCCATTTGAATGCAAAAGTTGTAAGTATCCTTTATTGTTCAATTTCCGTAGGTGAGTTTAATAGAATATCAAATTGTGAAACTGCAAATGAAATATGGCATAGACTCTCTATTACTTATGAAGGAACTGTTCAAGTGAAGAATTCCAAAATTGGTATGCTTAAACAAAAGTTTGAACAATTTCGTATGGAACCAAATGAGTCTATTAGTGAAATGTATGCAAAGTTTTCTTGTATTGTTAATGGTTTGAATGCTTAGGTAAAGCAATTAGTGAAGAGGATCAAGTGTCTAAAATCCTTAGGTGTTTGCCTCCAAAGTACAAACCAAAAGTGATTGCAATTGAAGAAGCCAATGACCTCACTCAACTAAGGATGGAGCAACTCATTGGCAACTTAGAAGCACATGAGGCAACCTTGGAGGAAGAAGAAAGATTGGCGGCTGAACACAAGAAGGAGAAAAGAAAGGACATTGCATTCAAAGCATCAACCAAGATTGGTCATGACACAAGTGAAGATGATAATGAAGAAGAAACTCTCATTGTAAACGGTAAGCAGTATAGAAGTTTTAAAACTAACAAAACTTCTAGTGTTTCTTCTTCCAGGTGCTTTGAATGTGGTAAAAAGGGACACTTTAAATGTGATTGTCCCAAACTTAAGAAGGGAAAGAAATCATCTCACAAGAAGAAAGAAAAAGCCTATAAAGCTGCATGGGATGATTCAAGTGATGATAGTGAAGATGGAGAAAAAGAAGTAGAGTGTCTTATTGCTACAACAAATGAAGAAGAAGAAGAGGTAAGCCTTTTTTATTTATCTAAAGAAGATTGAATTGCTAGCATTGAGGAGTTACATGATAAACATATTGATTGTAAAAGGAAACTAAAAAGAGTTACTAAAACTAATGAGGATTTGTATGCACAATTATATGATCTTGCTTCTGAAAAGGAAAGTATTATTTTTGAAAATTCTTCCTTGAAATCATCTTTTAATGATTGTAATACAAAATTGCTTACTCTTGAGACAAATCATAATTTGATTTGTCAAGAAAAGGTTAAATTGCTTACAAAATTGAATGATCTTCAATCACAACCTATCTTGTGTACTCATCTAGATTATTATGCTACTGTTAAAGAAAGATATACTTTATCATCTGATCTAGATCAAGCAAAGTTAGATATCAAAAAGAAAATGGATGATATTGCTAAATTACAAAGAGAAATTAGTAGCTTGAGAAACAATGATGTTCTTGATAAGATTCTGAAAAATTCTTCTAGTTATAATGGAAGGAGAGGTTTAGGATATGTTCCAAAAGAGAAATCCTATCAACCTAAACCTAGAAGAACACAAGCACCCAAGACCAAGATCATGTATGTACCCAAGAACAATTCAAAAAGAAATGAAATTTATTCTATTTGTTGCCACTATTTCTTATGTCTTGGACATTACTCATTTTCATGCCCATACAAGAAAAGGGATGTTGAATTAGTTTGGGTCCCAAGACCTCAAACTTAGCAAATTTGAATATGATTAAGTTGAGATTTGACCTAAAACTTCATTTGAATATCTTAATGTCTCATCTCAACTGTAAGGACCCTGACCTTGGTTTAAGGTTTACCCTGTTTGCATTGCTTAACCTTGGTGCTTTGGTGCTTGCTAATCACCATTAGTGGTAATTAGGGTTTGGTTGTGCTTTGTTGAGAGTTGGAGGGACTACTTGCAAATAACCCAAGTCTAGGGTTTTGTGAGCAAGTTTGCCACCTTGTGAAGTGTTCCTCTCTCTCTCTTTTCTTCCTCTAGGGTTGAGAGGAAGGCTTGGGCTCGTTGCTTGAGTTCTTTTGGGCCTGGTTGAGTTTGCTTGGGCCTTGAGGTGCCTTGTTTTTGTTGAGCCTTGTGTCGCCCAAGAGGTGAGTGTATCGGCCTAGGAGTGTTTGTGTCGGCCAAGTTGAGTGTGTGTCGCCCATGGCAATGGAGTGTGTCACCCAAGGGCAACATGTTGTGTCGCCCATGGTGCATGTGCTTTGTGTCGCCCATGGTGCTTGATCCCACCTTGACATTGTTTGGTGGACACTTGGAGCTTGATGCATGCATGTGGCAATGACCTTGGACAAGTGTATAAGGCTTGCTAGAGTGGTGGCTTGAGCTCTACGACAAGTGTCCTTTGGGTGGGTGACACCTTGCTTGGATCTACCTTGTTTTCTCCTCACTTTCCTTCTATATAGGTGGTTCTTTTCCTTGCTTTGAGTTCCTTTGATCCCTTAGTCTTTTCTCCACCTTGAGTGCACGACACTCCCTCCTTTCCTTGCTTGTGTCGGCCGACACCCCCTTGAAGGAGCAGTGGTGGCCGATACCCCCCTTGAAGGAGCAGAGGTGGTCGACATCCCTTGAAGCTTGGAGCTTAAGGCGGGTTGCATAACTTCTAATCCCTAACTACAATATCTCTTTTTATGATCTTGTTTACATGTTAGTAGCTTAGTTTCTTGCTTAGCTTCATGTTGGACGATATCTCTTGTCTTAGTGTGTTGGGCGACATGTTTGCTCTTATGTTGGGCGATAGGCCAAGTGAGGTGTGTGTTGGCCGATAAGCTTGTGTTGGGCGAGATGTGGTGGTGTCGGGCGACACCCCTTGTGCTTGTGACGGGCGTCACACCCTTTCTCTTGGCTTTGTGTCGGCTGATAGGCCTTGACCAAATGTTGCACGTTTTAAGGATGTGTTCCCTCTCTCACTCTTGATTGTTATTCTCTTGTGATGACCTGGACGACATCCCTTGTATCGGGCGTTGCACTGCCCCTATGTGTCAGCTGATAACGCAGGGGCGAGATGGGCGTTGCCCGATAGTTGAGGGTGCCCGACACTCCCTTGATGCGTGACACTTCTCCCCATAACGCTGCATCGCGTGCTGGTTGCTTTTGTGGCAACGCAGCATTGCTGCTTTCTGTTTGGTGCGTTGATACCTTTTGGTGAGGGTCCCTTGTAATGATGGTTCATTGCGTTATGCAAACAACCTTATGGTTATATGCTTAGTATAATGATGATAACTCCTGGTATAGATAATAATGCTCATTATCATAAGCTTATCCATTTATCTTAGCCTGGCTACACATATGGAAATGATCATCTATTAATGCTAAGAATGGCAATGGTAGTGGTAATGATAACGCTTGTTCTGTATATCCAACATGACTACATGCATGAAGTGAACACCTTGATTATTCGTATAATACTGAGATGAGGATAAGCATAGATATGGTTTGCCTTATGAGATACTTTATACACTTGATCACTAGATAATGTAAGATTGATAAGTATAGCATCTCAAATGTCGTCTCGTAATAGTAAGCATAGTCCTTATGTTGAAACTATGATTATTGAGTATACTAACCATGCAGGTGATGACTAGACATGAAAAGGCTATGAGACATACGTGATGAGTAACATCACTTTGATAATTACTCTTGTTGAAGAAGTTACATGTATGATGTGTTTGTTCCATGATGATGATGTGAGCCTTTGAGAGGTAGTGGCAATACATGATGAGGGATTGAGATCCCATGGTATGTGATGATCCTTGAGATGGATCTGGATGGTTGGCAAGAGGCCAAGTGATAACATGTGATGTTGAATCCTTGAGATGGATCAGGTTGATGTGATTACAGTAATAATATAATGTTGAGTTTATGTTATTTACTTTCTGTTATATCTTGCATGTTATACAACTTGGTTGAATCTTGCAATCCATCTAAAAGATACTAAATAACCACAGTGAAATATATCATGTAGTTGCCCTGGCCATAGATCCATCATCGTCAGGAATTTGGTGATGGTGAAATGGGTTCTCCTACGAGATTACCCGGAACGCATATTGTTGAATATGCGAGGTTGCTCCTAGCCTAAACTGAGGAGGTAAGAGTGCAACTGCAGTTTTAGACTCAAGGGTGCGGATTCAGGCCCATAGCCTAATTGTGATGTAGAGCATGGTGAACAGGCCCATGGCTCAGGATATGTGATATGAGGAGCATGAATGCGTTCATGACTCAGAGCATGGTGAACAGGCCCGTGGCTCAGTTTCACTAGCGCCGAGACCTGTACCGAGGCGGGCTAGGCAGAGGGTAGCCTGACCCTATGGCTAAGACCACTTCACCATGAGATTGCGGTTCTGCTTGTGTTGCACTCGTGCACTGACTACGAGGTGGGAGGTCGTGGAGTCTGACTCTTCCATGTGACCTTGTATGGCACCGGCTCCGGGTTTCGCAGCCGTCGGTTGGATTTGAACGGTACGGTTCACTTCCTCAGGGCATAATAATATGTAATTCAGCCGTTTAGTATTTACTGCTTAAGGCAAAACACGGAACATTGATTGAGGCCTTGTTTGTGTAGTTAACCAGTTATATCTTGCAGTTACTTCTATATTCCTCATGTTACGTGGCAATATATATCTTATCTTGATAATCATGTTATATAGCAATATATCTTATCTTGTCAATCATGTTCCATTGAGAGATACTTGGTTATATGCCTTTTGTACAGCTGGCAAGCTTGTCGGTAAGAACAACTTTGCTTTACATAAATTGCTCTTGTTATACCTATTATCAGTTATCTGCTGTTATAGCTTTATCTTTCTGAGGTTCTATGGTTGCGGTGGGGAGTTATGTTTCCCGCTGGGACAATGTTCAATTGTCTCACTCTGCTGGTTTACACCCTTTTTAGGTGGTCGAGCTAGACGTGGTGGTGGTCGTGGTGTTGCGGCCGAGCAGCTTGACAAGCAGTAGAAGGCAAGCATTGGGTATGCTGCTGTTTTGGACATTTTGTAGTAGAGTCTAGAGTCATCCCTGTACTCTCAGGTCCTTGGCAGTGTTTTGATGTCGTTACACGATGTGCGATCGATGATGTTTTGTATATCCTGCTGTTGGCTGGATGTGGGCCTTTATGTATATGAACAGGTGGTGAACTCATGTGATGGATAGACAACTGTTCCTGTAAGCTGTGGACACGTATCAGATCTCGTGTATGTATATATATGACATGTTTCCTTACAAGATGAGGACTGGAATGTAATAGTTTCACAGTTTATCAGCCTTCCACAAACGGTTTTAATTAACCCGTGTCTTCGATAATCTGTGGTTATGGTGTTTTCCGCACGTTTTTGCGTAACACCTCACTGTCTGGGTGATAGTGGGACGTGTTGCCACAAGTTTTGGTATCAGAGCTTTAGGTTCACTGAGTCTACAGGGATTTAGGACTAGGTCGTCTATTCTTGTGTGTTGTCCAGATTTTCTTACAACCGTCTTCTGCCCTCAGCGGAAGAAAAGTCAAGATGTCTGGAAACCATGAAGAACACTCAACTAAGTACAGCGATGCTGCTTCAGCTGAAGGGAAGGCACATGGAGATGGGGTGCCTGAGGTCCCCCAACCTGACCCAGCCATTCTTGAACATCCTGCCTATCAACAACTTATGGGGCAGTTGATGGCTATGATGAATCTCATGGTTGAGCAATTGCCAGTGCCTCATCCGTGAGCACAGGTTCCCCATAGAGAAGCATCGGGTATTGGGAAGACCTTCAAGCGGCTTCGTCGAGTCGGGGCTTCAGAGTATGCTGGAACGGCTGATCCAGTGGATGCAGATCTGTGGCTGAAAAGTCTTGAGAAGGCTTTCCGGATCCTCGACATCCCCGAAGTAGACAAAGTAAAGCACGCTGTCTACCTTCTGAAAGGTAGTGCTGGTCACTGGTGGACCATCGAGGAAGAGAAGTGGTCTGGTGAGGTGATCTGTTGGGAAGTGTTTCGACGTGAGTTCGTCACCAGATACTTTCCAAAGACGTATCTGTATGAGAAGATCGGTCAGTTTGAGAGTTTGCGACAAGAAACGATGAACATCACCGAGTACGAGGCCAAGTTCATGGATCTGTTGAAGTTTTGTCCTCACATGGCAGCGACGGATGAGGAGTGGATAAGACGTTTTGAGAAGGGTCTGAGTGTTGAGCTGATGACACCAGTTTCTACGTTAGAGAACCGAGAACGGTTTGCTACGTTTGTGGAATCTGTTTGAAGGATTGAGAGGATAGTAAGGGAGAAAAGAGAGTCCATGTCTCATAAAAGGCATGCTTAGTTTCAGGGATGAAGGTTTGGTGGCTTTAAGAAGCCCAGGTTTTCATCGCTGGCAGTGATGAGAAGTTCTGGTGTACTGTCTCAGTGGTCTCCGAGTAAGGGGAGATGTTATGTTTCTTCGCCATCTAAGGCACATAGTACAGCTTCTGTGGCAATGATAGGGCCAGTGAGGCCACGGTTTGAGGACAAGTCATGTCATCTTTGTGGACAAGTCAGGCATTTCAGGCTTAATTGCCCGAATAGAGGTGTTGAAGTGACGCAACAGCCGAGGCAGAATCAACAAGGATCAGAGAGGCTGCAGCCCAGTGGTAGCAGAGGGTGAGGACGCGGTCAGGCGTCGCAAGCAGGTTTGTCTGCTCAAGGAAGCAGAGGTCGTAGACAACAAGCAATGGCTCGATTCTATGCTATGAGTCAACCTGAGGCGATAGTCAACCCGCGAGTAGTGACAGGTCAGATGGAGTTATTTCATTCTGATATGTCTTCTTCTTGCTTTATATCTGTTCTGGTTGACCCAGGTGCTACCCACTCTTTTATTGCCTATAGTATGCTTGAAAATTGTCGTTTATCTGTTAGCTGTAAGGAGGATAGTTTGTTGTTAGAAACCCCTCTTGATGGTTCCTCCTTGCTTCAAGAAGAGTGTCCATCTTGTGTCTTGTCTTTCTCGGGACACCGCATCCAAGTGGATCTTATACCACTTGATATGCATGGTTTCGATGTTATCCTTGGGATGGATACCTTAGAGAAGTATAAGGTTGTTTTGGACTATGGTTCCAAGCAGGCAGTGTTTGATGATGCTGGAGAGAAGTGGATCTTCCAGGGAGATAGGAAGATTCTTCTGACATGTCTGATATCGGCTATGGTGGCAGAGAAGTTGCTACGGCAAGGATGTGAGGCGTTCTTAGCTCACGTGGTGGATACCATCGTGGTTGCCAAGGTGAAAGGTCCTAGCCTTGAGGAGGTGACAGTTGTTCAAGAGTTTGTAGACGTGTTTCCTGAGGAGTTTCCCGATATTCCTCCACCCCGAGAGATTGATTTCGAGATCAATCCGGTACCAGGAATACAGCCAGTCGCACAGACACCATATAGGATGGCTCTAGTAGAGATGGCAGAGCTGAAGAAGCAGTTATAAGAGTTGCTAGACAAAGGTTTCATCTGACTGAGTACATCGCCTTGGGGTGCTCCCATGTTGTTTGTCAAGAAGAAGGATGGTTCGATGCGGTTGTGTATAGATTACCGACAGTTGAATAAGGTCACGATCAAGAATAAGTACATGTTGCCGAGGATAGATGATCTGTTTGATCAGTTGCGTGGTGCTACAGTGTTTTCGAAGATCGACCTGCGGTCCGGATATCATCACTTGAGGATCAAGGCGGATGACATACCAAAGTCAGCTTTTCGGATGAGGTATGGTCATTACAAGTTCGTGGTTATGCCGTTTGGGTTAACCAATGCACCTGTTGCTTTCATGGTCCTGATGAACAAAGTGTTCTGTCTGTTCTTAGATCAATTTGTTGTAGTCTTTATAGATGACATTTTGATCTATAGTCGGGACATGCAAGAGCATGAGCAACATCTTCGACGAGCATTGACTCTTCTTCGCCAACATCAGTTATATGCCAAGTTCAGTAAGTGTGAATTCTGGTTGGAAGAAGTGACTTTCTTAGGTCATGTGATATCTACAGAAGGAGTCAAAGTAGATCCGAAGAAGGTGGAATCCGTTGCGGATTGGGAGCAATCAAAGACGCGTAGTTTCCTGGGTTTAGCAGAATACTACCAGAGGTTTATCAAAGACTTCAGTACGATCGCGTTGCCGATGACGAAGTTGACGAGAAAGGATGTGCCTTTTGTCTGGGATGATCGATGTCAGCAAGCTTTCCAGAGTTTGAAGGAGAAGCTGACCAGTGCTCCAGTGTTAATTCTGCTAGAGTCTGGGAAGGGCTATGTTGTTTTCTGTGATGCTTCCAAGAAAGGTTTAGGTTGTGTGCTGATGTAGGAAGATCATGTGGTTTCTTTTGCCTCGCGACAGCTCAAGAAACATGAGGAGAACTATCCGACTCATGACTTGGAGTTGGCGGCTGTGGTTCATGCGTTAAAGATTTGGAGACACTATCTGTATGGGGAAGTATGTCAAATCTTTACGGATCATAAGAATTTGAAGTACATCTTTTCGCAACATGAGTTGAACATGCGACAACGTCGATGGATGGAGTTGATCAATGACTATAACTGCACTATCGAGTATCATCCTGGTAAGGCGAATGTGGTAGCTGATGCGCTTAGCTGAAAGTCTTCTTCTCTCTCTTCAAAGAAGGCACGGTTGAGTTCTCTAGTATGCCATAGGTGAGATATATTTGTTTCACTGCGACAAATGAATGTACAAATGGAAGTTTCCTTGTTGTCTGGTCTTTTAGCACAAATGCAAGTCAAGCCTATGTTGAGATAGCAAATCAAAGATGCACAGCAGACAGATGATGCGGTACAGTTGATCAGATCAGAGTTCGGAAGTGAAAAGTGTGAAGGGTTCCATGAGTCCGAGGATGGGCTAGTTTGCTATCGTGAGAGGATGGTGGTTCTAGATGTTGATGATCTGAGGAGGTTGGTGCTCGAGGAAGCACATATGTCGATGTATGCTATGCATCCAGGTGTCACCAAGATGCATCATAGTATGAAGGACTTGTATTGGTGGCCCGGTTTGAAGAAATATGTAGCTGAGTTCGTAGCGAGATGTGTGGTTTGCTAGCAAGTGAAGGCTGAACATCAGAAGCCGGCAGGTACGTTGCAACCTTTGCCGATACCGCAGTGGAAATGGGATCATATAACCATGGATTTCATAGTTGGTCTACCCAGGACAACTAGGATTCATGATTCAATTTGGGTGATAGTGGACAGATTGACTAAGTCTGCCCATTTTCTACCAGTGAAGACAACATATACAACCAAGAAACTCACTCGAGTGTATGTTGATGAGATAGTACGTTTTCATGGTGTGCCAGCAACGATAGTTTCGGACAGATGTCCTCAGTTTACGAGTTGCTTTTAGGAACAGTTGCACAGAGCGTTGGGAACGCAGTTGAGGTTCAGTATAGCCTTTCACCCACAGACAGATGGACAGTCTGAAAGGACTATTCAGACTTTGGAAGATCTCCTTCGAGCCTGTGCTTTGTAGTTTCTAGGCAACTGGGATGTACACCTTAGCTTGATAGAGTTTGTCTACAACAACAGTTATCAGTGGAGCATTGACATGGCTCCTTATGAGGCTTTGTATGGAAGGAAGTGCAGATCCCCTTTGTGTTGGTATGAGTCTGGTGAGTATCAGCTTTTGGGTCTTGAGTTAGTACAACAGACAACAGAAAAGATCAAAGTGATACCACAACAGTTGAAAGTGGCATAGGACAGGCATAAGTCTTATGCAGACAATCGCCGACGACCTTTGGAGTTCCAGGTAGGAGACAAAGTGTATCTTAAAGTCTCGCCGTGGAAAGGTGTGCTAAGGTTTGGTCGGAAGGGTAAGTTGGCACCCATGTATATGGGACCTTACTCAGTCATAGCACGTGTTGGCAAGGCAGCTTACGAGTTAGAGTTGCCTCCAGAGTTGCACAAGTTACATCCAGTGTTCCATGTCAGTATGCTGAAGAAAAGTCATCCGGATTCAGGTACAGCGATACAACCAGTTGAGGTTGAGCTTGATGCAGATGTGACCTACGAGGAAGGTCCTGTGGCGATCCTAGACAGAAGAGTCAAGAAGCTGAAGAGGAAGGATCTGGTTCTGGTGAAGGTTCTTTGGCAGCGTCGTGGCATTGAGGAAGCCACGTGGGAGCTTGAGGAAGAGATGAGGAGGAAGTATCCCTCGCTTTTCTCTTTGGATTTCGGGGATGAAATCCCTTGAAGGGGGTTAGCTTGTAAGGACCCTGACCTTCGTTTAGGGTTTACCCTGTTTGCTTTGCTTAACCTTGGTGCTTTGGTGCTTGCTAATCACCATTAGTGGTAATTAGGGTTTGGTTGTGCTTTGTTGAGAGTTGGAGGGACTACTTGCAAATAACCCAAGTCTAAGGTTTTGTGAGCAAGTTTGCCACCTTGTGAAGTGTTCCTCTCTCTCTCTTTGCTTCCTCTAGGGTTGAGAGGAAGGCTTGGGCTCGTTGCTTGAGTTCTTTTGGGCCTGGTTGAGTTTGCTTGGGCCTTGAGGCACCTTGTTTTTGTTGAGACTTGTGTCGCCCAAGAGGTGAGTGTATCGGCCTAGGAGTGTTTGTGTCGGCCAAGTTGAGTGTGTGTCGCCCATGGCAATGGAGTGTGTCACCCAAGGGCAACATGTTGTGTCGCCCATGGTGCATGTGCTTTGTGTCGCCCATGGTGCTTGATCCAAGCTTGACCTTGTTTGGTGGACACTTGGAGCTTGATGCATGCATGTGGCAATGACCTTGGACAAGTGTATAAGGCTTTCTAGAGTGGTGGCTTGAGATCTAGGACAAGTGTCCTTTGGGTGGGCAACACCTTGCTTGGATCTACCTTGTTTTCTCCTCCCTTTCCTTCTATATAGGTGGTTCTTTTCCTTGCTTTGAGTTCCTTTGATCCCTTAGTCTTTTCTCCACCTTGAGTGCACGACACTCCCTCCTTTCCTTGCTTGTGTTGGCCGACACCCCCTTGAAGGAGCAGTGGTCGACATCCCTTGAAGCTTGGAGCTTAAGGCGGGTTGCATAACTTCTAATCCCTAACTACAATATCTCTTGTTATGATCTTGTTTACATGTTAGTAGCTTAGTTTCTTGCTTAGCTTCATGTTTGACGATATCTCTTGTCTTAGTGTGTTGGGCGACATGTTTGCTCTTGTGTTGGGCGGTAGGCCAAGTGAGGTGTGTGTTGGCCGATAGGCTTGTGTTAGGCGAGATGTGGTGGTGTCAAGCGACACCCCTTGTGCTTGTGACGGGCGTCACACCCTTTCTCTTGGCTTTGTGTCGGCCGATAGGCCTTGACCAAGTGTTGCACGTTTTAAGGATGTGTTCCCTCTCTCTCTCTCTTGGTTGTTATTCTCTTGTGATGACCTGGATGACATCCCTTGTATCGGGCGTTGCACTGCCCTTGTGTGTCAGCCGATAACGCAGGGGCGAGATGGGCGTTGCCCGATAGTTGAGGGTGCCCGACACTCCCTTGATGTGTGACACTTCTCCCCATAACGCCGCGTCGCGCGCTGGTTGCTTTTGTGGCAACGCAGTGTTGCTGCTTGCTGTTTGGTGCGTTGATACCTTTTGGTGAGGGTCCCTTGTAATGATGGTTCATTGCGTTATGCAAACAACCTTATGGTTATATGCTTAGTATAATGATGATAACTCCTAGTATAGATAATAATGCTCGTTATCATAAGCTTATCCATTTATCTTAGCCTAGCTACACATATGGAAATGATCATCTATTAATGCTAAGAATGGCAATGGTAGTGGTAATGATAACGCTTGTTCTGTATATCCAACATGACTACATGCATGAAGTGAACACCTTGATTATTCGTATAATACTGAGATGAGGATAAGCATAGATATGGTTTGCCTTTTGAGATGCTTTATACACTTGATCACCAAATAATGTAAGATTGATAAGTATAGCATCTCGAATGTCGTCTCGTGATAGTAAGCATAGTCCTTATGTTGAAACTATGATTATTGAGTATACTAACCATGCAGGTGATGACTAGCCATGAAAAGGCTATGAGACATACGTGATGAGTAACATCACTTTGATAATTACTCTTGTTGAAGAAGTTACATGTATGATGTGTTTGTTCCATGATGATGATGTGAGCCTTTGAGAGGCAGTGGCAATACATGATGAGGGATTGAGATCCCATGGTATGTGATGATCCTTGAGATGGATCTGGATGGTTGACAAGAGGCCAAGTGATAACATGTGATGTTGAATCCTTGAGATGGATCAGGTTGATGTGATTACAGTAATAATATAATGTTGAGTTTATGTTATTTACTTCCTGTTATATCTTGCATGTTATACAACTTGGTTGAATCTTGCAATCCATCTAAAAGATACTAAATAACCACAGTGAAATATATCATGTAGTTGCCCTGGCCATAGATCCATCATCGTCAGGAATTTGGTGATGGTGAAATCGGTTCTCCTACGAGATTACCCGGAGCGCATATTGTTGAATATGTGACGTTGCTCCTAGCCTAAACTGAGGAGGTAAGAGTGTAACTGCGGTTGTAGACTCAAGGGTGCGGATTCAGGCCCGTAGCCCAATTGTGATGTAGAGCATGGTGAACAGGCCCATGGCTCAGGATATGTGATATGAGGAGCATGAATGCGTTCATGACTCAGAGCACGATGAACAGACCCGTGGCTCAGTTTCACTAGCGCCGAGACCTGTACCGAGGCGGGCTAGGCAGAGGGTAGCCTGACCCTATGGCTAATACCACTTATGCATGAGACTGCGGTTCTGCTTATGTTGCACTCGTGCACTGACTATGAGGTGGGAGGTCGTTGAGTCTGGCTCTTCCATGTGACCTTGTATGGCACCGGCTCTGGGTTTCGCAGCCATCGGTTGGATTTGAACGGTACGGTTCACTTCCTCAGGGCATAATAATACGTAATTCAGCCGTTTAGTATTTACTGCTTAAGGCAAAACACGGAACATTGATTGAGGCCTTGTTTGTGTAGTTAACCAGTTATATCTTGTAGTTACTTCTATATTCCTCAGGTTACGTGGAAATATATATCTTATCTTGATAATCATGTTATATAGCAATATATCTTATCTTGTCAATCATGTTCCATTGAGAGATACTTGGTTATATGCCTTTTATATAGCTGGCAAGCTTGTCGGTAAGAACAACTTTGCTTTACATAAATTGCTCTTGTTATACCTATTATCAGTTATCTACTGTTATAGCTTTATCTTTCTGAGGTTCTGTGGTTGCGGTGGGGAGTTATGTTTCCTGCTGGGACAATGTTCAATTGTCTCACTCTGCTGGTTTACACCCTTTTTAGGTGGTCGAGCTAGACGTGGTGGTGGTTGTGGTGTTGTGGCCGAGCAGCTTGACGAGCAGTAGAAGGCAAGCGTTGGGTATGCTGTTGTTTTGGACGTTTTGTAGTAGAGTCTAGAGTCATCCCTGTACTCTCAGGTCCTTGGCAGTGTTTTGACGTCGTTACACGATGTGCGATCGATGATGTTTTGTATATCCTGCTATTGGCCGGATGTGGGCCTTTATGTATATGAACAGGTGGTGAACTCATGTGATGGATAGACAGCTGTTCCTGTAAGCTGTGGACACGTATCAGATCTCGTGTATGTATATATATGACCTGTTTCCTTATAGGATGAGGACTGGAATGTAATAGTTTCACAGTTTATCATCCTTCCGCAAACGGTTTTAATTAACTTGTGTCTTCGATAATATGTGGTTATGGTGTTTTCTGCACATTTTCGCGTAACACCTCGCTGTCTGGGTGATAGTGGGACGTGTTTCCACATCAACTAAATAGACTGGTACTTTATCTTATTGCAATAACTCAAGTTTAAAACTAACATAAATAGATTACTGAAAAAATACAGGAACAATCTCGATCGACAAAATCTTCGACCGAGACAATGTCGGTTGAGAAAATTATCGACCGAAGTAGTTGCTGTCTCTAACTTGTAGGAATCTGGAAAAATAGTAACCACACCGGTCAAAAATGACTTCGACCGAGATAAATTCGATCGAACATTTATTGTACCAAATTTTAACTGATAAAATTGGAGATACAACAGCCTTCTCGGTCAAAAAGAATGTCGACCAAAAAGAAGTCGGTCGAGAAAGTGTTTGACTGAATAAGGTTCTGGAAAACATGTTTAATTGGTTCAGTTTGCTATAAACTTGCTATAAATTTGGTATAAATGAAAATTGATTGGAAATAATGAATGAATCATAAATCTTGGAGACAACTCTCAAATCACATATTGATAATTTGCATCTTGATCTATATGTTGATTCTTGATATCCTTACGAAACATGTTGTAAATTTACTAACTATGTGATCAAAAACTATATACAAATAGAAACCGGAAATGTTTTCTTAAAATCAATGCACACATTGTAAAACCTTCAATTTCTATTTCTCTTGAAATGATTAAGCATGTTCATTTACATGGGTTGTCTTAAATTTGAACATTGATGAACCATGATTGATCGTGAAAAAGATATTGCCTTAATAAATCTTCCTTAAAAGGTATGATTCTCTACATTGTGTATCTTAAAACTGAAAAATGTGATGATTTGAGTAAGTTTAATCAAGAAAATCATGGATTTGCTTCTCATTAGATTATTTTGGTTCATATCCTACATGGTTTGGCCTAAAACTGAAAATTATGAACCATGTTGATTTAATCAAGAAAATTACTATTTTATCATAATCCACATGGTTTGTCCTAAGTTTTCCTTGGTTTATCTATATAGAAATCATGTGTCTTGAAATTTGCCTTTAAATGATCATGATCATTGTATTTCATGAAATTATGGATATGCTTCTTGATGCAGCCCTATTTTAGGGCTCCATCCTGTGCCATTTTGTATTTAAGTTGCATCTAAACATGTTAGATTACAAGTACTTTCCCCCCAATATGATTATCATTGCAAATACGCTTATGGATGCTCTTTGCACTGTATTTGAGGTACTTGGACCATGCTTAGATGGACGAGAGAGAGAGGGAGTTCTAGGGTTCCTCCACTCAAGGAGGGACCCAAAAAAGGCCCCAAAGTCTCCCTCAACCTACCTCTAGTGGCCAAGAATCATCTCCAAGCAAAGGCATCCAAGAATTATGAAGTTTGAAGCCATGATAGCATTGAAAGACCCCAACACGACCGTGGTGCCATGGAACGGACATGCTGGCGACTGAGCAAATTTACAAGTTGATCGACAAATCATTGAAGTCCAAGCAAGACAGCCACCACAGCCGTGTTGCCCAGCACGGCCGTGCTGGGTGAAGATGGAACGAGCGTGCTGCTCAGAACGACCTCCTCCAAACTCCGCCACCACGGCCGTGCTACCCAGCACGACCGTTCTACCTAGTACCCAACACGGCCGTTCTACCCAGCACGGCCGTGCTACCAACCTTCATTTTCACCCACCAACCTGTTGAATTAACACTTAGCCAACACGGCCGTTCTCCTCCACCACGGCCGTGCCCACTTCTACCCAGCACGGCCGTGCTGCCCAGAACGGCCGTGCTACCACCCCAAAACCTATACAACTTTCACTGATTTTCCTATTCTACCCCTACTTAGCCCTAGCCCCTATATAAGCACTAGTTGCTTCTAGGGCTCGAGAGAGAGAGCACTCCCTAGCCGTCACCTAGCTGCTTCCTTGCATCCATTGCTCTCATCCACCCATCTCCTTGCATTCACCCCCATTTCCACCCACTTTCCACTCATTTCCACCATCTATCCATCCATTCCATCATTTTCATGCACCCCTGCACCATTGGAGAAGGGAGGACGTATGCAGCTACTTGGAGGTGAAGAAGAAGGCCACTTCATCAAGCTTCATGGAGTTTCTATCTCTTCTACCCCTTTCTTTTCTTGTTTTCATGATCATGTATAGCTAAGCCCCCTTGTGGTGGGCTGTTTGGGATTAAAATGTTACTTTGATACCATGTTGGGGGATAAATTCTTGTAATGAACTCAATTCATATTTATGATGATTACTTCTTGCTTCCATCTCTTTTCCTATCTTATTGCATGTGGTTTGTGCTTCTTGTATGAATTGCTTGTTTTGAGGTTTTTGATGACACTTCATTTCTAGGAGGAATTGGGGTGTATGTGGCAATCTTAGGAATGGCTCCTAGGTCCAATTAGTGGATACCTAGCTAGCCCCCTTTGTTCCTACATACACACCCCTCCTCTTATAAATGAATGTGAGATTTAAGTGGCTAGTGTAAGTGAGAGTGATGCAATTTCCTAGGGCCTTCTAAAGGCTAGAGTGGCTAGTGGCATGAGGATTACCCCCTTCATCTCCACTCCCATCTCTACCCTCAACCCTCAATTGTCCACTATCACTTACCCTAGAAACCTATATTTGGCCAATCTCACTAGAACTACACCTAACCCTAGTCTTCTACTAGTAGTATAGGGTATGTTCTAATGGCATTGCCCTTATTGTTTGGTTTGGTAATCTAGATACGAATTGAGCACCATGCATGTTTAATGAACTCTCCCAACTAAAATCAAAGTGACATTTCCCAAACGGCCCACCTGAAAAACCACTAGAGGGGGGGTGAATAGGGTTTTAAAGTTAATTTAACAATTATTTAACTCAAACAACCACAAATGAAAAAGTAAGAAGGAGACAGGGGATTTAGAGTGGTTCCTACCTTAGCAAATACTAAGGCAGTCAGTCCACTACCCGATTGCTTACCCAACTGGGATTTTGAAAGTATTAATTTTATTACCTTCACAAGGAATTACACAAAATACAATACTTTCTTACACCCCTTTGAACAACCTTCACTTTGAAGTAGATGCACCAACTCAAGGTAGCCTTCTTGAAGTAACTCCAAGCTCCCCCTTGAAGTAGCCTTCCTCTTAGAAGTAACCTCCCGTTGCACCAGCCTTCTTGAAGTAGTTCAAAGTCTCCTTCTTCACCAAGAAGATCACAACCCTCTCCAATCTGCAGCCTCCAACCTAGGAGTAGCAAGGAGAGTACAAGCAATGAAAGTGAACAAGAAAGGAAAATGGAAATTACAACTTATCCTTTGAAGCACAAGGCTTGATTTGCCTATATCAAGCGTGTAGATCTCTGAACCAATGTATATGGAAGTGTGATTGTTGTGGATAGGAGATACTAGCCTATAGGACACGAATTTAGAGCAAGATGAAGAATAGCCAAATGCAAGTATTGCTCAATTTGCTCAAAACAGGTTGCCAATGCAAGAGTATGCTCAAAGATTGCTCAAGTGTATAATAAGTGAGTTTAGGTGTCCTAAGGCATGTCCTATTTATAGGAATGACCTACAAGTTCTTAAGGACGTTCTAGACACTTTCTAGAGGTTTCTAAGTGCTTAACTAGACGTTAGGTATAAGTTAGTTGCATTAGCAACAACTAGTTAATTAATTCTGCAGTTGCTGTCAGAGTCCATCTCGGTCGAGAAATTGTCGACCGAGATACCTACTCGGTCGAGGTTTTGTCGACCGACAAGCTCTCTGGATCAAGTGTTTGCAACGTTCATCTCCAACTACCAACTACCTTGTCAGCTGTGTCTAACGGCTACCTGGGTCTTTCTCGGTCGAGGAGGTTGTCGACCGAGAGTGTCTCGGTCGAGGATTTTTTCGACCGAGATTGACCCTGTTTCAATGTTTCAAATAAAGACATTAAGTGTGTGTATGAGTGTGCATATATGACACTATTGAAGGGGATGACCTATCTAAGTTTGGTGTTTAGCTAGGGAAGATCTAACGCTTGATTTACATGAAGTCTAAGTACTTGTACATTATATACTTGTACAAGTTTTACAATTGATTACATTCATGAAATTAAAACAATTTAGCATATAGATCTTCCATGATATTTGTCATCCACCTTATTCCTGCAATACTCAAGTAGCACGTTAGATCGCAAGAATGAAATGTTTGTCATTATCAAAACAAAGGGTTTTACTGATGTCCATTTAGCCAACACCACCCACCTTAATCACCTTGCTTAAAACCCTAATCGCTTAGCCTGCTTGCTAATGTTAGCTTAGTTCAATTGCTTTAGTTTAACTTAGTCAATTGCTTAGTTCTACCATTCAGTGTTAACTTAGGTTCTTGCTCTTGCTAGTAGTTAGTTTAGTTCTTATTTGCTCCCTACCTTGCTAGAGTAGTGTAGCCCTTCTTGCTCCTGCTTAGCTAGCTTGATAACTTAGTTCACTAATTTGCTTTCTCTTTCATAATTAAGTTTCCTTTTCGCATCTCTTACTTGCTCATTAGTGTAATCAACCAACAATCAATCTTAAAACCCTAAAAACCCTACTCTCCGCACTAGGAACGTAGCTCACGCTGTCTAACTCTAGCGCCCCCTTTATCCTCACGGATCGACCCCGTACTTGCCGCCTCACCTATACTACGACACGACTCCGTGCGCTTGCGGGCGTAGTGTCTTAGTAGACGTAGGTAGTTAGTGTGGGACCATATAAATTTTGAAAGAACAATCCCATATCCAGTGCGCTCCGACCTCGTGGGGTGTAAAAACACCACTAGTGGAGGCGCACCAAGCTTTCTGGCGCCGTTGCCGGGGATAGAGGCGCTTGGCCTAGTTAGATAGTGTAGCTTAGCCTTTCCTTCTGCCCTCACCATTGCTATTATTTATTCTTTGTGTTACTCTTGCATATTGGTTTGCTAACTTGGCTCCTTGTTGTTTGTTTGTGACTTGCGCAGGTGACAGCTGTGCATGCGTAGCATGTGTTCGACTTGCACCGACTTGGTGGTTTACGACCCCGAGATTGGGAGAAGAAGGCGTCAAGCTCGCCGCAACCTACACCGAGAGGCCGAGATGGCACAGAACGACCCGCCACTGGAGGTTCCACCTCCACCGCCACATCATCCGCTTCACGAGTACTTCACGCCAGGGAACTACAACTCCCCCATCACCACTCTAGTTGACCAGATGCCATGTCAACAGTTCTCCATCCCGCCGTCACTCTTGGGGCTTCTCCCTACATACTTCAGTATGGAGAACGAGAACCCCTACCACCACATAGACGCGTTCCTTGAAACGTGCTCTACCTTCCGCACGCCTGCCGCCACCGACGACTCAATCAGGAGGACGCTCTTTTCTTTCTCCCTCAAAGAGAAGGCCAAGGAGTGGTACGTCTCGAGGCCAGAGTTGGTCACTTGGAATGAGGTGAAGAACAAGTTTCTCAAGAAGTTCTTCCCCATCACCAAGTTATCCTACATGAGAAGATGCATCACATCCTTCGTCCAAAAAGAGAACGAACCCTTCCACGAGGCGTGGGAGAGGTTCCAGAAGTTGATTCGTGACTGCCCTCATCATGAGGTTCCGCTTTGGCAGCTAGTTCAAGCCTTCTACACTGGGCTTGAGGAGCAAAGCCAAAACAACATCGATTCTTCTTGTGGAGGCACGTTCATGGCAAAGCCGCTGATAACCTCCTATTTTGAATGATTATCTTAGTCCTTTTTCTTAGTTTTTCATACTCTTTCTAAGTTTAAACTATACATAATCCTAATTTTACCCTTTTTGTAAATATACCATCAGACTAACTTTTCCTTTCTATACATGCAGAAAAAGCACAAAAAAAATCATAAAAGAATAACTCAACCCCGAGACCGCATGGAATCAAACGGTCCCAAGACCGCATGAAGCCAACCGGTCCCAAGACCGCATAGAGTCACATGGTCCCGAGACCGCATGGAGTCACACGGTCTCAAGACCGCATGAAGCCAACCGGTCCCGAGACCGCATGTAGTCAAACGGTCCCAAGACCGCATGAAGCCAACCGATCCCGAGACCGCATGGAGTCACACGGTCTCAAGACCGCATGAAGCCAACCGATCCCGAGACCGTATGGAGTCACACAATCTCAAGACCGCATGAAGCCAACCGGTCTCGAGACCGCATGGAGTTCAAATGGTCCCAAGACCCCATGAAGCCAACCGGTCCCAAGACCGTTTGAACTCCATGCGGTCTCGGGACCGGTTGGCTTCATGCGGTCTTGGGACCGTTTGAACTCCATGCGGTCTCGGGACTGGTTGGATTCATGCGGTCTTGGGACCGTTTGAACTCCATGCGGTCTCGGGACCGGTTGGCTTCATGCGGTCTTGGGACCGTTTGAACTCCATGCGGTCTCGAGACCGGTTGGCTTCATACGGTCTTGAGACCGTGTGACTCCATGCGGTCTCGGGATCAGTTGGCTTCATGCGGTCTTGAGACCGTGTGACTCCATGCGGTCTCGGGACCGGTTGGCTTCATGCGGTCTTGGGACCATTTGACTCCATGCGGTCTCTGGACCGGTTGGCTTCATGCGGTCTTGAAACTGTGTGACTCCATGCGGTCTCGGGACCGTGTGACTCTATGCGGTCTCGAGACCAGTTGGCTTCATGCGGTCTTAGGACCGTTTGATTCCATGCGGTCTCGGGGTTGAGTTATTTTTTTATGATTTTTTTGTGCTTTTTCTGCATGTATAGAAAGGAAAAGTTAGTCTGATGGTATATTTACAAAAAGGGGTAAAATTAGGATTATGTATAGTTTAAACTTAGAAAGAGTATGAAAAACTAAGAAAAAGGACTAAGATAATCGTTCAAAATAGGAGGTTATCACCCCCCTCTAACTTAGAGTCTAGCTTGTCCTCAAGTTAGATAGAGCTGAGACATGCAATGGCGAGGCGAACTTATTTAATTAGGATTTCCATACTCTTGCTTCAATTCTTAACCTGAGTTCCCCTAAGGTCATATCAAGTCTTATTGCTTGCCTTGACTCTTTCCGATTTCGAGAGTTGCTTGGGTCTCAGGTTCTTTCCGTATCTCGTAGTTCGCATTGGGACCACCTTTATTTTGTGCATGTTGTTGACTCTAATCAGCTTTATACCTCTCAGAAAGACCTACTGGAAGCTAGAGAGGGTATGATGGTTGGCTAAAGGCTTTGAGGTGTAGCTCCCCCTTCAAGTGGGGGAGGGGTTGTCTATGCTTTTAGGATCTCACTACCGGGCACGACACATCTGCCTTTGTGAGGGCAGTTGAATGTACCGGCCGGGTGAGTCCTTTATGAGCCTTTCATATATTTAGATACCTTAGGGTTTCACTACCGGACACGACACATCTGCCTTTGTGAGGGCAGCGGAATGTGCCGGCCGAGTGAAACCTTCATCGGTTCTTTATATAGATCCTTATTCATGGCACAACTCTCATAATTTTATTTGTCTCTCTGGCTTTTATTCGATAACTCACAGGCTTGGGTTTTGGGGTTTTGTTTGAGAATTTATTTTGGGCGGCCAAGCCTATTTTATTTTGAAGAGAGGAAAGCTGTTCTTAGAGTTTTTCAGCATGCACTTATTTGGTTTGTGGTCCACTTGCAGAACTTCTTGATTTGGAAGTTGCCTGATTCCCCTCTCATCCTTGAGAGCTTGGCTTATTTCTGCCTTGATTTTGACCTGTGGAGAGTCAGATAAAGAATTGAAGCAAAAGCATGCAAATCAATAGTGGAGTGACATTTATTAAATCGCCATTAAATGTCTAAGTGCTATTTACTTTTGGGGACTAACATGATTCTAGAGTTAAATGAGGGTGATTCTACTCAAAAAGGGTTAATTAAAAAGAAAGTTAAAAAGGGAAAGTGTATAAATAGAGAAAGGAAAAGAAGGAAGAGGGATGTAAAAATGATACCTCGCCCTTGTCTAATGTACCCCCCCTAACTTATCACTCACTCCGTCCTCAGAGTGTCAAAGTGATAGGTTGAGGAGTAATTATGACAAGGGATGCAGGCTAAGGTAAATCTGCATTTGCCCTCGGGGAATGAAGTAGGTTGGATGCGAACTGTCCTCGTAGAGCGTGGTAATCCACGTCAGTCATCTCCTCTACTGGTCTTTGGAGAACGATGATGGTGTACATCCAGTAGAGGACGTGGAAGCCGCAGTCGTTCGATTGTCGGATTTGCTGGGGGCATTTGTGGCAGAAGGAAGGGCGGTGGAAAAGCTCTTTGTCGTACGCCCTTGTATGCTGACTCAAAAAATATATTAACTTGTCGGCGCACTCCATTTCCACTACTTCAATTGGCGTTTTCGGTGTTACAACGTAGTTTCTCTGTCGTGCGTTGTACTGGCTATCGAAACTGTTATATATTGTGGTTGTTCCTTCTGGGAGATTTGTTGCCAGGAGCATCCAGTGGTCATGATAGAGGAAAGGTAACATGATGAACGTCGGCGTTGTGTGCTGTAGATAGGATATCAGCGCGTCAGTTGTGCCGAAGTTCTTGAGCTTTAGAAGATCATCTTTCATATATGGGGACACCATGTATGTTGTTGGGTTGTTTTGGCCAAGTAGAAACTGATAGGCGGCCATTAAACTTACAGAGAGCGATCCTTTGATTTGTAAAGTCTCTTGTAGTGTGTCTGTCAGTACAAGAATGTCTCGAGACATGAATACGAGCCCATCTTTGTCAGATGAGAGCCGCGCCATAATGAGACGCAACTCGAGGTCGGAGAGACCTTTGCAAGCATCGCGATCAAAATCAAGAAAGGTTGGTTCGATGGCAGACAGAGGATCGATAGTGCTTGTAGCTTGCTCGATATCGGTGACTGTCATATTGGTCTTTTCTGACTCCTTCAGAGTTTTATGGAAGGGCCGCCGCTGCGGTTGCTGGATAGCTGAGAAGAGGTAGCGAGGAACGTCATCTGGTGCCATAGTTGGGTCCTTGAAGAATCGCCTATCGCAGATGAGCTCTATGGCATAACGTCCGCGTAAGGAATGAAAATCTTCAGCAACCAGATCGTGAAATGGGATTTCCTAGTTCAGTGCTTGGATGTGACGTATGGTGTAGAAAGCGCAATCCCTAGATCCCTCGGTGGCTTGGACTTGAGGGTTTATGATATTGAACCAAGGTTGGCTCCAATCTTGGCAAAGAGATGGGCGGGCATCCCAAATTAATTTAAGCAGCCGGAAGGGTATACACCTTGCTTCTCCTGTTGCTTCACCAATGAAGTTTATTGTGCCGGCTGGTAGCTCGGCGCCACAGATATTATAAACCTTGGCATCCCGAGCCTCTATATCCACGATCATAAAAAGCCAGTGGTCCGAAACTTGGAAAGGCACGGTCAGATAACATGCCCGACGTGCTAGACCAGCACGCAGCCGCTCGATCGACTTTGCTCTTATGTCTTTGTATAAAAGGCCAATTGACAGAGCGGGCGAGGCGTTAAATACCGGCTGTTGCCACTTAGAACTTCTGTACATTTCTATACTAATGGTGAAGAGGACACGGAAGATTGCCATAGGCATTGTGGACCGAGGTCGGAGGATGCTGCGGAAGTCTTCACGTGTCAACTTACACCTAGTTTTTGTATTATGATAAATTATATCTTCCCCCGCCTTTGCATCGTCCACTATAGCGTTTAGTATAAAAATATCCTGAGCATCTAAAGTGGAGATGGCCTCCATATCCAGGTCATGCATTTTGTGCAGCAGAGGTGGTGGCAGAGGAAGTTCTTGTGGAGGGGGAGAAGCAGGTTGTTTTAAGGCCTGGTCATGGCCTGGTAGATCATCGTCCGAGTCGGAGGCAGAATCGAGGTCTTCATCGGTGTCTAAACTTACTCATTCTGCCTCGCCCGCGTCATAGGGAGGAGGTGTGGAGAGAGGTGGGCAGTTGTTTGTGGTGGGCTGGCGTTGGTTTCTAGTATACATTGGTGGAACTCAGCATAAGCCGCGTCTTTAGTAGCTTCCCCGATGGACCCCAGTGCGGAATAATCAAAGAATTGGTCCCCGTATGAAATGTTGACATTATCGTTGTGTGGGGACTTGGGGTGATTGTCACTGTCGTGGTGACCTTTTTCGGAACCTCTGTGGGAAGGTTCTGCTGCATTTCCAGGGTCCTCTCCGTCATCATGTTTATCACCAGAAGAGGTGTTATCTTTGTTTGAATCAGCACATGAGTCAGAGTCGTCTTCTTCGTCATCATCGCCATCTGTGTCGTCTGCTGCCTTGTCTGCTTGTTTTTTACTTGCGGACGTTTTGCACCGCCGATGGGTAGCTTGTAACTCATTGAAAGCCACTTGCAGATGCTCGTGTGTTTCGAGCAGTGCATCATGGGATTCTTTGAGGTCGGTATATCTGCCTTCGGCAGAGAGGAGACGTGTTGTAAGATTTGTAACTTGAGCACGTAGCTGCTGGATTTCATCCTTATTGGACTCCTCTTGGCGATGTTGTAGTTGTGTGAGTGTGTTGTTGATGGTGTCCAAGCGCGTGCTCAGATCTGCTTGTTGTTGCTGGAGCGCGCGGAGAGTCTTTGGCAGAGGCTAAGTCTGCGTGGAGATCTCATCGACTTGCTTTGCCGTTGCTTCTTGCTGACGCCGCGCTCCAAGGACCAGGTCCGACAAGGTGTTGTAGTGACTGTTGATGTGCTCAACTTGCTTAGCCACCTCATCTTGTCATTGCTGGAAGCCTTGGAAGATGGTAGGCAATGCTCGGTGTTGTTCGTCGATCGTGGCCACCTGTCGTGATAAACCCTGCACATAAGAAAAAATAGAATTTAATATATTAGAAGGATCGGCGAGGAGGTTTCGGACAGCGTCGAATTGACGGCCGAATTCCTCACCGATATTGGCAAAAGGGACCCCAGGAGCGGAAGGGTGGGATGGTTGGGGTCTGCGTGGGATGGTGTTAGTGTCTTGCGGAAGAGACACTGATGATGCCCCGAGCTGCGTAGTGACTGTGGATGTAGTCACCAGCGGTGTCGGGGTGGTGGCGGACGTGAAAAGTGGTGAAAGCAGTGGTAGCGATAGTGATGGGGTGGAAACTGCGGAGGTGAAAGGGAAAGTGGTGAAGTCGGGCATAGGGATGGAGAAGGGAAAGCCCGAAGGGAAAAGAGGTGATGAAGAGGATGTGAATAGTTGTGTGGATGTGATGGGGAAGAAAGGAGTGGTAGATGTTGGAATGGTGGAAGGTGGAGTTGTGGCAGCGGTTAGCTGCTCGTGTACACTCTGAATGAAATAGTCGATTGAGGAGGAGGTTAAGATTTCTTCATGGAGCTTCTCGGCCTCAGGATTTGGCTTAGATGTTGGTGTCCCCGACAGCTGTTGGGCCAGTGACTGCCTTCTAGAAGGTCGTTTGATGGGTATTTTTGTTGGTCGAGCTGCCGGGGTTGTGATTCTCAACTCCGTTTGTCCCGATGTATCTTTCTTTTTGGTTGTTTTAACCGAAGCTAGTAGTTGTGAAAGCTCCTCATCAGAGAAGAGGAGCTGTTTGGTGTCGTACTGTGCTAGCTCCGGAAGCAGGATGAGTGTTCTGGATGACTTAACCATAGGGCAGAAGACATAGTGTAGTTTTCCATCCTTTTCCTTGATGATGAAGGAGTTCTTCAGAGTTTGTTCATTGGTAAGGATGTCGCCCTTTAGTTGCGTGCAGCGGGGTAGGGGTCTGTCCATCTTGAGGTATTTGATAATAGATGTGACATGCCCCCCATGCAGATTTCTTTCCCCAGGCTGGAGGTTGATAGTTTCTGGATCAGTTGTCATCCGATATTGACCG
Organism: Alisma plantago-aquatica; assembly: GCA_963693085.1. NCBI lineage: Eukaryota > Viridiplantae > Streptophyta > Magnoliopsida > Alismatales > Alismataceae > Alisma > Alisma plantago-aquatica. Next base: position 30,721,004 of record OY856412.1, read on the forward strand.
ACCTTTCGTTAAGAATAGACCAAAGAACGAAAAGATCTGAAATTATAACGTTTTCCCCTTTCTTAACTGGGGAAGAGTGCGCCAGCGAGAATTTTGTGTAGGGTGCGCACAAAGCCAGAGTGTATATTTGACACTTTGCACGTCTTCGTGTCATAGGTGGGGATCCCGGTTAGAGATTTCCAGAATTTGTGTCTGTTGAACTCTGAGTGTTCGGTCCCCACCTCCATGGCTTTCTGCAGCTGGTCCTGGTTGTTAATGAAGATTGTGTTCAACATATTTTCCGTTATGACAACCTTGCTGCCGAAGATTTGGGTGACGAGCCTTCTGTCACCCCCGTCCCGTGACCTATCCATGATGTCAACGGGCTCTTTAGTCAGAAAAGTGAAGAATTATGTAGTGGGTTCGGAGTAGGATACTTCAGGTACTAGACACAACCTGGCAAGGTTGGCTTTGTCTAGCACGTCGAAAGTGCGGTCGTATATCCCCATCCTACGCAGTATGCTGGAGCACGCATACTTGGTGGGTTTAAAGGTTTTGTCAGCGGGGAGGTTGATTTGGATGAAGAGGTTTTCCGGTGGTGGTGTTGTGGTGGTGATGGGAATGAAAGTGGGGGTGGTAACAAGGATGGTGGTGGTAGTAGCAGGAATGGTGGTAGTAGCAAGAATGGTGGTGGTAGTAGCAGGGATGGTGGTGGTAGGTTTTGCAAAGGGTTGATCCATGGCAGAGGCATGTCTAACTTGTTTCCTTGCCCGTTTCTTAGAGGGCTTCCCAGATGCAGTCTCCAGGACCTTGCGTTTCCCCTTTTGTTCTTTAGCAGGGGATTCCTCCTCAGAGTTAGGATTGTACTCAGAGCCTTCATCATCAGAAGAGGAGATCTCAACTTCTTCTTCAGGTGCCTCGGCCAGGCACTTCTCGAGGCGATCAAGCTCGCACAGGACGTCCATTATTTTGATATTTGGAGGTGCCTTCCCGGTCCTGTTGAAGTCAACTCTTATCTTCTGGAGCCGAGCTTGTTTTTCCAGCAGTTCCTTTCTATTCCAGATTTCAGGGTCTTCGAACCCGATGACGTTCTTTGCTGGTGATTCCATAGCTGTAGAATGAGAAATCAAGAGTTAGAATAACATTTTTAGAAAGATTTGATTTTATTAATATTTATGTATTTTTGTATATTTATGGAAATTAGATGAATGTGCAAGGTCAAACGGTTTCAGGACCGTTTGGTCCCAAACGGTTTCACGATCGTTTGGTCCCAAACGGTTTCAAGACCGAAACCGTTTGGAGAATGAAGCGTCGCGTGGCCATCATCGAAGGCGAAGATGAAGGTAAAACGGCGTAGCGACGGCGGATGCGTTGGCAACGACGGCGAAAGCGGCGGTGATCATCGGCGATAAGGGCGATGGTGAAAACGATAAAAACGACGGTGAATCTGGTGGTAAAAACGGCGATGAAGGCAGCGATGAAAATGGTGGTGGCTCTTTGTGATGGAGATGGCTGGGAAGACGGCGACGGTGGGCAGGGCTGTTGGTGAAAATGGCGAAGACTCCGATCGTGAAAGTGGAGCTGCGGGTTATAAAAATGAAGATGAAAATGATAGCGGTGGAACCGGCAGTGATGGAAACGAAGGTGGTGTCGGCGTTAGAGAAGAGGGAACGCCGTGGTGGCGTCGATGACAAAAATGGAAGTGCGGGGGGCTGCGGAAGCAAAGGATGGTAGCATTGCTGGACTACCTTGCAGCAGTTGGTAGCGTCGACGGTGAAGAGAGCGTTGGAGATGGAGGTCGCGCAGAACAGAGGACGCAGAGTTCGTCGGCGAGTCGCGTGGGAACTGGGAGGCGAAAACAATGGAACAGCACTGCGCGAGAATTTCAGAAAGCTCGGGAGTCGAAGGAAAGAAAGACGAGGGGGTAGGGTTTATATTTATAGGAAACAGGGGGTTGACCGGATAAAAACCCTAAGTCAAACGGTTTAGCGACCGTGTGGACTTCAAACGGTTTCAAGACCGTTTGGCTCCAAATGGTTTCAAGACCGTTTGGAGTCCACACGGTTTCGGGACTGTTTGGCTCCAAACGGTTTCAAGACCGTTTGGAGTCCAAAAGGTTTCAAGACCGTTTGGCTCCAAACGGTTTCAAGACCGTTTGGAAGGGCAAAGGTAGAAAAGATAATATATTTTTATGTTTGTTTTTTATTTATATATTTTTATGTTGTTTGTTTTTGTTTATTATTATTTTTTATTTTGTTTTGGTTATGTGAATTTTTTGTGTGTATTTTCATAAGATAAAACCAGGAAAATAAAAGAATGGAAAATAACGAGAAAGGTTGAAATCTTGGGTTGCCTCCCAAGTAGCGCCTTGGTTTAACGTCGCTGGCTCGACGAAGCTGTAATGATGTCATGCTGCTTGCATAGCATCTTTGATTTCGATGGTTTGTCTTGGTATTTTGTCTTCTGGAGCGTAGTATCTTTTTAAACGGTGACCGTTGACCATTCTTTCTCCTCCGTTGTTGTCAATAATAATGGCTGCTCCAGTTGGGTGGATATGTTTTATAGTGAAAGGCCCGGACCATTTTGTCCTAAGTTTTCCGGGAAACAACTTGAGCTTGGAATTAAAGAGGAGAACTTTGTCACCAACGGCAATATCTTTTCTCTTAAGGTGACCATTGTGCCACATTTTTGTCTGCTCCTTATATATTCTGGCGCTCTGATAGGCCGTCATGCAGAGCTCTTCTAGCTCCTGTAGTTGAAGTTGTCTGTTTTCTCCCATACTTTTAAGATCAAAGTTTAGCTGTTTGATGGCCCACCAGGCTTTGTGTTCCAGCTCCACTGGAAGATGACAAGACTTCCCGTACACCAAACGAAATGGGGTTGTCCCGATTGGTGTTTTATAAGCAGTTCGGTATGCCCAAAGGGCATCGGGAAGTTTGGTGGACCAGTCAATGCGGTTTTTGTTCACCGTTTTTTCAAGGATCGCCTTTAATTGTCTATTAGATACCTCCACCTTACCACTAGTTTGTGTATGGTAAGGCATGGAGACTTTGTGATTGACTCCATATCTTTTCAGTAAGGCCTCAAAACTTCGTTCCAAAAAATGGGTCACGCCATCCGATATGACAGTTCTCAGAACTCCAAATCTTGGGAAAATAATATCTTTGAACAATTTGATGACAGGCTTGGAATCGCTGGACACTGTGGGTACAACTTCGACCCACTTAGAGACGTAGTCCACCGTGACCAAAATGTAAGAGAAGCCATAGAATGAGGGGAAAGGGCCCATGTAATCTACCCCCCATACATCAAAAAGCTCAATTTCCTGCCACATGGTGAGTGGCATTTCGTCTCTTTTTGATATATTGCCAGTAAATTGGCATTTATTACAGGCTTTCACGAAATCGTAAGAATCCTTTGATATGGTGGGCCAGAAGAACCCAGATTGTAAAACCTTTATGGTGGTTTTCTTGGCACTCATATGCCCCCCCGTGGGTCCGGAATGGCAATGTTCTAGGACTGGGGTTATTTCTTCTTCTGGCAGGCAACGACGAAAAAGTCTGTCAGCGCAAAGATGGAACAAGTAAGGTTCGTCCCAGTAATAGCGTTTTATGTCGTGAAGAAACTTCCTTTTATCCTGGTAGGAAGCGGATGGGTGGATAATCCCTGTGGCTAGATAATTAACGATATCAGTATACCAAGGGAAACCATGAGTGGCCTTCATAAGCTGATCATCAGGAAGAGAATCTCGGATAGGGATTTTATCTTTTTCTTCAACCTCGATCCTGCTGAGGTGATCGGCCACAACATTCTCCACGCCACTTTTATCTTTGATTTCCAAGTCGAATTCCTGAAGCATTAACACCCAGCAGATAAGCCTGGGTTTGGCATCCTGTTTTTGAATCAGGTATCGGATGGCAGAATGGTCGATATAGACGACAACTTTAGAGCCAATAAGATAAGAGCGGAATTTTTCAAATGCATAGATGATATCCAGAAACTCTTTCTCCATAGTGGTGTAGTTTTTCTGCGCTTCATCTAGCGTTTTAGATGCGTAGTAGATAGCATAGGGTTTCTTATCAATCCGCTATCCTAGAACGACCCCTATGGAATAATCACTTGTGTCGCACATGATTTCGAAGGGCTGCGACCAATCTGGAGCTCTTAGAATAGGTGCGGAGATTAACGCATCCTTAAGGGTAGAGAAACTTTTCATACACTCCTGATTGAATATGAACTCAGCATCTTTGGTCAGGAGTTGGGTCATGGGTTTGGCAATCTTTGAGAAATCCTTGATGAATCTCCTATAGAATCCTGCATGACCCAGGAAAGCTCGAACTCCTCTTATGTCCTTTGGAGGTGAAAACTTTGAGATAACATCGATTTTTGCTTTATCAACCTCTATTCCCCTATCACTTACCCTGTGTCCGAGGACGACACCTTCTGTTACCATGAAATGGCATTTCTCCCAATTCAAGATAAGGTTCGTTTCCTCACAGCATTGCAGAACTTGTCCAAGATTTATTAAACAGTTGTCAAAAGAATCTTCGTACACTGAGAAATCGTCCATAAACATTTCCATGATAGATTCTATTAAACCGGAAAAGATAGCAGACATACATCATTGGAAAGTGGCGGGTGCGTTACATAACCCGAACGGCATTCTTCTAAAGGCATATGTCCCAAAAGGACATGTGAAGGTGGTTTTTTCCTGGTCCTCTGGGTGTATGGGTATTTGGTAAAACTCGGAGTAACCGTCGAGGTAACAAAAATATTTTTGGTGAGCTAGGCGTTCCAGGACTTCATCAAGGAAAGGTAGAGGGTAGTGGTCTTTTCTTGTGGCTTTGTTCAACTTTCTATAATCAATACACATTCGCCATCCAGTTACAGTCCTGGTAGGCACTAGCTCATTTTTGTCATTTAGCACTACAGTAGTGCCCCCTTTTTTTGGAACAACCTGAACGGGGCTGACCCACAGGGAGTCAGAAATAGGATAGATCATGCCGACTTTGAGTAATTTAAGGACCTCCAGACGCACTACCTCCTTTAGATTAGGATTTAGTTTTCTTTGATGTTCTCGAGAGGGCTTGAATTCGTCAACCATAGGAAGTCTATGCATACACAGGGCTGGATTTATGCCCGTTAGGTCAGTTATCTTATATCCTATGACCTTTTTATGCTTCCTCAGCTCGTTCAGAAGCTTTTCCTCTTGATCTCTTGTAAGGGTGGAGCTGATGATGACTGGGCATAGTTTTTCTTCATCTAAGAAAACATGTTTGAGCCCTGTAGGTAAAGTCTTCAATTCAGGGGCTTTCGGTGGCTCAGCTGCTTCTATAACAGTAACAGCTTTAAGTTCTTCAAAAGTGGCCTTTGGCGCTTCTTCAACCTTTTCTAGATGTTGGAGGCACTGTTGATCTAATTCATTCGTGGAGAATTCAACCTCCAGATTGATTAGAACATTTTCAAGTTCGTCAACTGGCTCGGAGATTTCCAACTGTGACATTTGTTGAATAGCATCAAGGAGGAAAACCTCCTCTTGGATGCTGGGCCCTTCCATACTATTAAGGACTCAGAATTGAATTGCTTCTTTTCCGAGCCTAAGAATGATGGTACCAACTTCAACGTCAATCAGCGCTCTGGCAGTAGCAAGGAATGGTCTGCCAAAAATGATTGGATACCTCAGGTCTTCTTTAATATCCATGACAACGACGTCGCACGGTACGTAAGCATCCTTGCCTATCCTTATCGGGATATCTTAAATGATCCCCAAAGGTGCGGTTATAGTGGAATCAGCTAATTGGATAGTCATTGTTGTAGGCAGCAATTCAGTGAAACCCAGACGTTTGCACATTGAGTAAGGCATAATAGATATGCTGGCCCTAAGGTCAGCTAATCCTTTTTTTAGCAGATGTGTTGCCAATGCAACATTGGATTCCGAAGGAACTCGTGTCCTTCTTCTTTTTGGGCATCTTGTTTAAGATGATGTCCGAAGTGGTCTGAGCAAGCTTAACAGTTTCCTACTCCTCAATGATGTACTTTCTTGATAGTAAGGTCTTGAGGTATTTCGCCCAGGCTGGCACCTCGGAAAGAGCATCAAGGAGCGGGATATCAATGTATAGTTTCTTCATTGCCTCTTTGAACTTTTGAAACCTGGTGTCCATCTTTGTTTCTCGTAATCTTCCTGGGTACGGGATTCTTGGTTTATATTGCAAAACTTCAGGTTATGTGGACACTTTATCTTTGCCCTTTGTGCCCTTTGAGGGCTTCTCCATTCCTTGTTGCGGGCTCTCATTCGTCATGAAAGTAGGGGTATCATCATTATCCAGGGTGATATTGGTAGTCTCATGAAGAATGCGTCCAGATCTGGTGGTGACGACATTCAACTGCTCATGTCTATTTTGTCCGTGCTTAGGATTTGATTCAGGATGCCCAGTAAACGTACCTGCTGGGGCTTCAATTATGCAGCGATCTGAGCAAGCTGAGCTTCAACTGCTTTTTGCTGAGCCTGCTGGTTAGCAAGCATAGTTTGCTGCGATTGTAACATCTGCCTGATCAAGGATATTTCATCTTCCGGTTGGGCAGGAGCATTTTTCGGAGGAATTGGTTGCTGGGTTTGTTGAGATTGTTGGGGTGGTAATGCCAGCTGAGGTTGCTGAGTATGCAGCTGTGGATGGAGCGGAGGATGAGTGCACTGGTAGTAGGCTGATTGGTTCTTGGGGTAGTTAGCCCTAGGAAAGTTACTCCTGGAATTCCCTTGATTTTGGTTGAAGTTGTTTGGGAATCCAGGTGGTAGCCTACTAGTAGATCCCCCCTGTGTTTGATGCTGAGGATTGGCAGTCCCAGCAGGGTTTCCATACTAAAACCCTGGATGATTCCTTAGCTGATTAGGGTTGTAGTAGACTTGCCCAGGGATAGAGTGGATAGAGTTAACTTGTTCCGGTAGTTGCTCTTCTGACTGATCAATGATAGGTTCATATGGTTGTGGTGGTGGATGCAGATCCATCATCACATTATATAGCATACCGCAGGAAAGGGTCGGATGGTCAGAAGCATGACAATCCTCACAGGATCCAGTGACGGCTTTGACTTGTTGAACTAGCAGAGTTTTCTTCTTGTCGATCTCTCCGAGAGAAGTCTCGAGAGCTTGCTGTTTATGAACTATGGTTTTCAGAACTTCAGCTATTTCTTTCATCTCTATTGATTCTTCAGCTTTGAAAACTTTGAGGACACCTTTACTGGCTGACCGTCCCCAGTTGGACTGGTTTTCAGCTCCAAGAGTAACAATCTTCCATGCGTCCTCGTAATTCTTCCTCATGAAGTTTCCTCTAGATGAGGAATCTAAGAACTATTTAATATCATCGCTTACTCCCGGTAGAAGGTTTCTATCAGTTGATTCTGGGAGATTCCATGATGGGGGCATTTACGCAGAAGTTCTTTAAATCTCTCCCACGCCTCAGCAAGGGTTTCTCCAGGCAGCTGAGAGAAGTGATTGATCTGCCCTCTGATTTCATAGGTCAGTGAGGGTGGAAAGAACTTCTCTAAGAACTTTTCCTCAAGAGGAGCCCAGGTGGTTATTATTGGTTCTCTGTCAAGTGAGTTATAACAACTCAAGGCCCTCCCAGACAGGGTGAAATGGAACAGATGGAGCATTATCGCATCATAAGCGACACCAGCTTGTGGAACTAGGCGGCATAGCACCTTAAACCTTTTTAGATGATCCATGCAATCATCTCCAGAACCTACGGAGAAAGAGATGCCTTGCATGATCTGGATCCACTGGGTCCGAATCTCGAAGTTGGGGATATTAATAATTAGAGGTCGGACCAGGTGGTTATCCTCATAGTTCTTTGGGACAGCGTAGTCCCTCAGTTGTTTGTTTCTTAACTCCAACTGAGCAGCTTGGGTTGCTGCCTCAGTTTCAGCTCTGATGCGAGCTTGCTCTTCCGCACGAATCTCCACTTGGATTTGGGCATGAGTTTCAGCGATGAGTTGTTCCCTTTGAGCGGCGATGGCGGCGTTGACCCTCTCGATCACCAAAGCAGCCTGGCATTGATCTTCAGCCATTTTCCTGGCCCTTTGGTGGTTGAGTCGAATGCGGCGGTGGAAGCTTCTCTCTACCTCAGAGTCAAACTCTGGATCAGGGGAGAATCTGAGGTTATGCGCAGGTTGCATACACGATTTCTACCTGAGTAGAGAGAAACACCTTTAGATAGTGACAAAGATATGATAGTTTCAAGAAGATATAGAGTTATGATTAAAAAGAAAGTGTAAAATCCTAACCAACTAGAAAGGTACTAAGTGAAATTACAACGTTCCGTTGTCCCCGGCAACGGTGCCAATTTTTGATGGAGCTTCCACTTACGTGGAATTGCGTGCACCACTAAAAATCCTAAAGATGGTAAGTCTTTAAGTTTAGCCTTGCTTATACTAGATAGAAAACTCCACCCACGTATGCTAAGATACGTGGAAGTCTTATCAAAGTATAGTTAAGGGTCGAATCCACGGGACAACGGTCTTGTTGCAAGCAACAAGATGGAAAACGTATGGAATTTCACTTGGTCACTTACTAGCAGGCACTTATATCGAAAGTTGGATTTTGATGTTTTTAAACTAAGAACATGAAAAGTAAAGAAAGTAGGTAAATCTAATGAGTTAAACTATGATAAAAGATCACTAGGGTGTGATCGGTTTTTCACCACCACTACACATCGATCAACACATGCAAAGCAAAACTTAACCTGCAAAAAGAGTCCAGTCAGTTAGTATCCTTGTAGACTTAGCCTCCTTTCGGAGAATCTAACTATGAGAAGTACGGGAATGTTGCAATGCCAGCCATTCCTGAACAAATGGTCACATTACTTTACATCATTCCCCTCGCAAAGTGCGTTCCTCAACTTATCAAGGTTGCACTTCCATACATCAACTGATTCCATTTCATAGTATGAAAGTGCAACGGATGATAGTGAGTCTACTCCACTTCTTGAGATACACTTCTAGATACCGAAATAGATGAATGGTGAGTACATGCACCAAGAACCAACATACAAACGAGTTTCGAATCTAATAGTACAAACGTAGACAATTCATACTAAAAGATAAAAGATAACACAAGTTGGAGATCAAGCAACATGCATTCATTAATCGTTTGATGTCGAACTGACAAAGATAAGAACTCTATATTACAACCTAAGGATTACATTTACATGATATGAAAGCATGGGTAGCAGGGCTACTCCCCGCACCCTAGTGAGAGAGTTTACTCGCTCATAACTAGGACAAAGAAGGAGGCAAGAAGAGAGAGAGAGAGAGCGTCATCCCCACAAAGGAGAGAGGAAAGTCAACCCCTTGGAGAGAGAGAAATGATCCACCAGCTTCACAGGTTGCTTGATGATGAGATCTCCCTCTTCCCACCTTCTTTGGCGGAGAGAGAGAAAGCAGCTTCAAGATGGAGTGTGGGTCTCAGACCGGCAGCCCCAGGGTGGAGGATGGAAGTAACAAGAGCTCTGGAATGATTGAGGTAGCCTTTGGACGTCTGAAACTTTATGTCTCTTCATGGACCCTTGGGGTCTTATTTATAGACCTTAAGTGAAGTCCAAATGGTTTGGAGACTGTTTGGACCTCAAGACCGTTTGGACCGCAAGACCATTTGGACCTCAAGATCGGTTGGCTTCATGTGGTCTTGAGACCGTTTGAACTCCATGCGGTCTCGGGACCGGTTGGCTTCATGCGGTCTTGAGACCGTTTGAACTCCATGCAGTCTCGGGACCGGTTGGCTTCATGTCGTCGCTACGCCGTTTTACCTTCATCTTCGCCTTCGCCGATGGCCACGCGACGCTTCGTTCTCCAAACGGTCCTGAAACCGTTTGGGACCAAACGGTCTTGAAACCGTTTGGCACCAAATGGTCCTGAAACCATTTGGGACCAAACGGTCCTGAAACCGTTTGAGACCAAACAGTCCTGAAACCGTTTGACCTTGCACATTCATCTAATTTCCATAAATATACAAAAATACATAAATATTAATAAAATCAAATCTTTCTAAAAATGTAATTCTAACTCTTGATTTCTCATTCTACAGCTATGGCATCACCAGCAAAGAATGTCATCGGGTTCGAAGATCCTGAAATCTGGAACAGAAAGGAACTGCTGGAAAAACAAGCTCGGCTCCAGAAGATAAGAGTTGACTTCAACAGGACCGGGAAGGCACCTCCAAATATCAAAATAATGGACGTCCTGTGCGAGCTTGATCGCCTCGAGAAGTGCCTGGCTGAGGCACCTGAAGAAGAAGTTGAGATCTCCTCTTCTGATGATGAAGGCTCGGAGTACAATCCTAACTCCGAGGAGGAATCCCCTGCTAAAGAACAAAAGGGGAAACGCAAGGTCCTGGAGACTGCATCTGGGCAGCCCTCCAAGAAACAGGCAAGGAAACAAGTTCGACCTGCCTCTACCATGGATCAACCCTTTGCAAAACCTACCACCATCATCCCTGCTACTACCACCATTACCACCACTATTCCTGCTACTACCACCACCATTCCTGCTACTACCACCACCATCCCTATTACCACACCCACTTTCATTCCCATCACCACCACAACACCACCACTAGAAAACCTCTTCATCCAAATCAACCTCCCCACTGACAAAACCTTAAAACCCACCAAGTATGTGTGCTCCAGCATACTGTGTAGGATGGGGATATACGACCGCACTTTCGACGTGCTAGACAAAGCCAACCTTGCCAGGTTGTGTCTAGTACCTAAAGTATCCTACTCCAAACCCACTATAGAATTCTTCACTTTTCTGACTAAAGAGCCCGTCGACATCATGGATAGGTCACGGGACGGGGGTGACAGAAGGCTCGTCACCCAAATCTTTGGCAGCAAGGTTGTCATAATGGAAAATATACTGAACACAATCTTCATTGACAACCAGGACCAGCTGCGGAAAGCCATGGAGGTGGGGACCGAACACTCAGAGTTCAACAGACACAAATTCTGGAAATCTCTAACTGGGATCCCCACCTATGACGCGAAGACGTGCAAAGCGTCAAATATACACTCTGGCTTTGTGCGCACCCTGCACAAAATTCTCGCTGGCGCACTCTTCCCCAGGACAGAGGGGGGAAACGTTATAATTTCATATCTTTTCATTCTCTGGTCTATTCTTAACGAAAGGCCGGTCAATATCAGACGACAACTGATCCAGAAACTATCAACTTCCAGCCTTGGGAAAGAAATCTGCATGGGGGGGCATGTCACATCTATTATCAAATACCTCAAGATGGACAGACCCCTACCCCGATGCACACAACTAAAGGGCGACATCCTTACCAATGAATAAACTCTGAAGAACTCCTTCATCATCAAGGAAAAGGATGGAAAACTACACTATGTCTTCTGCCCTATGGTTAAGTCATCCAGAACACTCATCCTGCTTCCGGAGCTAGCACAGTACGACACCAAACAGCTCCTCTTCTCTGATGAGGAGCTTTCACAACTACTAGCTTTGGTTAAAACAACCGAAAAGAAAGATACAGCGGGACAAACAGAGCTGAGCATCACAGCCCCGGCAGCTCGACCAACAAAAATACATGTCAAACAACCTTCTAGAAGGCAGTCGCTGGCCCAACAGCTGTCGGGGACACCAACATCTAAGCCAAATCCTGAGGCCGAGAAGCTCCATGAAGAAATCTTAACCTCCTCCTCAATCGACTCTTTCATTCAGAGTCTACACGAGCAGCTAACCGCTGCCACAACTCCACCTTCCACCATTCCAACATCTACCACTCCTTTCTTCCCCATCACATCCACACAACCATTCACATCCTCTTCATCACCCCTTTTCCCTTCGGGCTTTCCCTTCTCCATCCCTATGCCCGACTTCACCACTTTCCCTTTCACCTCCGCAGTTTCCACCCCATCACTATCGCTACCACCGCTTTCACCACTTTTCACATCCGCCACCACCCCGACACCGCTGGTGACTACATCCACAGTCACTACACAGCTCGGGGCATCATCAGTGTCTCTTCCGCAAGACACTAACACCATCCCACACAGACCCCAACCATCCCACCCTTCTTCTCCTGGGGTCCCTTTTGCCAATATCGGTGATGAATTCGGCCGTCAATTTGACGCTGTCCGAAACCTCCTCATCGATCCTTCTAATATATTAAATTCTATTTTTTCTTGTGTGCAGGGTTTATCACGACAGGTGGCCACGATCGACGAACAACACCGAGCCTTGCCTACCATCCTCCAAGGCTTCCAGCAACGACAAGATGAGGTGGCTAAGCAAGTTGAGCACATCAACAGTCACTACAACACCTTGCCGAACCTGGTCCTTGGAGTACGGCGTCAGCAAGAAGCAACGACAAAGCAAGTCGATGAGATCTCCACGCAGACTCAGCCTCTGCCAGAGACTCTCCACGCACTCCAGCAACAACAAGAAGATCTAAGCACGTGCTTGGACATCATCAACATCACACTCACATAGCTACAACATCGCCAAGAGGAGTCCAATAAGGATGAATTCCAGCAGCTACGTGCTCAAGTTACAAATCTTACAGCACATCTCCTCTCTGTCAAAGGCAGATATACCGACCTCAAAGAATCCCATGATGCACTGCTCGAAACACACGAGCATCTGCAAGTGGCTTTCGATGAGTTACAAGCTACCCATCGGCGGTGCAAAACATCCACAAGTAAAAAACAAGCAGACAAGGCAGCAGACGACACGGATGGCGATGATGACGAAGAAGACGACTCTGACTCATCTGCTGATTCAAACAAAGATAACACCTCTTCTGGTGATAAACATGATGATGGAGAGGACCCTGGAAATGCAGCAAAACCTTCCCACAGAGGTTCCGAAAAAGGTCACCATGACAGTGACAATCACCCCAAGTCCCCACACAACGATAATGTCAACATGTCATACGAGGACCAATTCTTTGATTATTCCGCGTTGGGGTCCATCGGGGAAGCTACTAAAGACGCGGCTTACACTGAGTTCCACCAGTGTATACTAGAAACCAACGCCAGCCCACCACAAACAACTGCCCCACCTCTCTCCACACCTCCTCCCTATGATGCGGGCGAGGCAGAACGAGTAAGTTTAGACACCGATGAAGACCTCGATTCTGCCTCCGACTCGGACGATGATCTACCAGGCCATGACCAGGCCTTAGAACAACCTGCTTCTCCCCCTCCACAAGAACTTCCCCCGCCACCAACTCTGCCGCACAAAATGCATGACCTGGATATGGCGGCCATCTCCACTTTAGATGCTCAGGATATTTTTATACTAAACACTATAGTGGACGATGCAAAGGCGGGGGAAGACATAATTTATCATAATACAAAAACTAGGCGTGAGTTGACACATGAAGACTTCCGCAGCATCCTCCGACCTCGGTCCACGATGCCTATGGCAATCTTTCGTGTCCTCCTCGCCAATAGTATAGAAATGTACAGAAGTTCTAAGCGGCAACAACCGGTATTTAGCGCCTCGCCCACTTTGTCTATTGGCCTTTTATACAAAGACATAAGAGCAAAGTCGATCGAGCGGCTGCGTGCTGGTCTATCACGTCGGGTACATTATCTGGCCATGCCTTTCCAAGTTTCGGACCACTGGCTTTTTATGATCATGGATACAGAGGCTCGGGATGCTAAGGTGTATAATTTTTGTGGCGCCGAGCTACCAACCGACACAATAAACTTCGTCGGTGAAGCAGCAGGAGAAGCAAGGTGTATACCCTTCCGGCTGCTTAAATTAATTTGGGCTGCCCGCCCATCTCTTCGCCAAGATTGGAGCCAACCTTGGTTCAATATCATAAACCCTCAAGTCCAACCCACTGAGGGATCTGGGGATTACGCTTTCTGCACCATATGTCACATCCAAGCACTGAACCAGGAAATTCCATTTCACGATCTGGTTGCTGAAGATTTTCATTCCTTACGCGAACGTTATGCCATGGAGCTCATCTGCGATAGGTGATTCTTCAAGGACCCAACTATGGCACCAGATGACGTTCCTCGCTACCTCTTCTCAGCTATCCAGCGACCGCAGCGGCGACCCTTCCGTCAAACTCTGAAGGAGTCAGAAAAGACCAATATGACAGTCACCGATACCGAGCAAGCTACAAGCACTATCGATCCTCTATCTGCCATCGAACCAACCTTTCCTAATTTTGATCACGATGCTTGCAAAGGTCTCTCTGACCTCGAGTTGCGTCTCATTATGGCGCGACTCTCAGCCGACAAAGATGGGCTCGTATTCATGTCTCGAGACATGCTTGTACTGACAGACACACTACGAGAGACTTTACAAATCAAAGGATCACTCTATGTAAGTTTAATGGCTGCCTATCAGTTTCTACTTGGCCAAAACAACCCAACAACATACATGGCGTCCCCATATATGAAAGATGATCTTCTAAAGCTCAAGAACTTCGGCACAATTGACGCGCTGATATCCTATCTACATCACACAACGCCGACATTCATCATGTTACCTTTCCTCTATCATGACCACTGGATGCTCCTGGCAACAAATCTCCCAGAAGGAACAACCATAATATATAACAGTTCCGATAGCCAGTACAACACATGACAGAGAAACTACGTCATAACACCAAAAATGCCAACTGAAGTAGTGGCAAAGGAGTGCGCCGACAAGTTAATAGATTTTTTGAGTCAGCATACAAGGGCGTACGACAAAGAACATTTCCACCGCCCTTCCTTCTACCACAAATGCCCCCAGCAAATCCGACAATCAAACGACTGCGGCTTCCACCTCCTCTACTGGATGTACACCATCATCGTTCTCCAAAGACCAGTAGAGGAGATGACTGACGTGGATTACCACACTCTACGAGGACAGTTCACATCCAACCTACTTCGTTCCCCGGGGGCAAATGTAGATTTACCTTATCCTGCAGCCCTTGTCGTAATTACTCCTCAACCTATCACTTTGACACTCTGAGGACAGAGTGTGTGATAAGTTGGGGGGGGTACATTAGACAAGGGCGAGGTATCATTTTTACATCCCTCTTCCTTCTTTTCCTTTCTCTGTTTATACACTTTCCCTTTTTAACTTTCTTTTTAATTAACCCTTTTTGAGTAGAATCACCCTCATTTAACTCTAGAATCATGTTAGTCCCCAAAAGTAAATAGCACTTAGACATTTAATGGTGATTTAATAAATGTCACTCCACTATTGATTTGCATGCTTTTGCTTCAATTCTTTATCTGACTCTCCACATGTCAAAATCAAGGCAGAAATAAGCCAAGCTCTCAAGGATGAGAGCGGAATTAGGCAACTTCCAAATCAAGAAGTTCTGCAAGTGGACCACAAACCAAATAAGTGCATGCTGAAAAACTCTAAGAACAGCTTTCCTCTCTTCAAAATAAAAGAGGCTTGGCCGCCCAAAATAAATTCTCAAACAAAACCCCAAAACCCAAGCCTGCGAGTTATCGAATAAAAGCCAGAGAGACGAATAAAATTATGAGATTTGTGCCATGAATAAGGATCTATATAAAGAACCGATGAAGGTTTCACCCGGCCGGCACATTCCGCTGCCCTCACAAAGGCAGATGTGTCGTGCCCGGTAGTGAAACCCTAAGGTATCTAAATATATGAAAGGCTCATAAAGGACTCACCCGGCCGGTACATTCAGCTGCCCTCACAAAGGCAGATGTGTCGTGCCCGGTAGTGAGATCCTAAAAGCATAGACAACCCCTCCCCCACTTGAAGGGGGAGCTACACCTCAAAGCCTTTAGCCAACCATCATACCCTCTCTAGCTTCCAGTAGGTCTTTCTGAGAGGTATAAAGCTGATTAGAGTCAACAACATGCACAAAATAAAGGTGGTCCCAATGCGAACTACGAGATACGAAAAGAACCTGAGACCCAAGCAACTCTCGAAATCGGAAAGAGTCAAGGAAATCAATAAGACTTGATATGACCTTAGGGGAACTCAGGTTAAGAATTGAATCAAGAGTATGGAAATCCTAATTAAATAAGTTCGCCTCGCCATTGCATGTCTCAGCTCTATCTAACTTGAGGACAAGCTAGACTCTAAGTTAGGGGGGGTGATAACCTCCTATTTTGAACGATTATCATAGTCCTTTTTCTTAGTTTTTCATACTCTTTCTAAGTTTAAACTATACATAATCCTAATTTTACCCTTTTTGTAAATATACCATCAGACTAACTTTTCCTTTCTATACATGCAGAAAAAGCACAAAAAAATCATAAAAGAATAACTCAACCCCGAGACCGCATGGAATCAAACGGTCCCAAGACCGCATGAAGCCAACCGGTCCCGAGACCGCATAGAGTCACACGATCCCGAGACCGCATGGAGTCACACGGTCTCAAGACCGCATGAAGCCAACCGGTCCCGAGACCGCATGGAGTCAAACGGTCCCAAGACCGCATGAAGCCAACCGGTTCCGAGACCGCATGGAGTCACATGGTCTCAAGACCGCATGAAGCCAACCGATCCCGAGACCGCATGGAGTCACACGGTCTCAATACCGCATGAAGCCAACCGGTCTCGAGACCGCATGCAGTTCAAATGGTCCCAAGACCGCATAAAGCCAACCGGTCCCGAGACCGCATGGAGTTCAAACGTTCCCAAGACCGCATGAAGCCAACTGGTCCCGAGACCGCATGGAGTTCAAATGGTCCCAAGACCACATGAAGCCAACCGGTCCCGAGACCGCATGGAGTTCAAACGGTCTCAAGACCGCATGAAGCCAACCTATCCCGAGACCGCATGGAGTTCAAATGGTCTCAAGACCGCATGAAGCCAACCGGTCTTGAGGTCCAAACAGTCTTGAGGTCCAAACGGTCTTGAGGACCAAACGATCTTGAGGTCCAAACGGTCTCCAAACCGTTTGGACTTCACTTAAGGTCTATAAATAAGATCCCAAGGGTCCATGACGAGACATAAAGTTTCAGACATCTAAAGTCTGCCTAAATCATTCCAGAGCTCTTGTTACTTCCATCCTCCGCCCTGGGGCTGCCGGTCTGAGACCCACACTCCATCTTGAAGTTGCTTTCTCTCTCTCCACCAAAGAAGGTGGGAAGAGGGGGATCTCGTCATCAAGCAACCTGTGAAGCTGGTGGATCGTTTCTCTCTCTCTAAGGGGTTGACTTTCCTCTCTCCTTTGTGGGGATGATGCTCTCTCTCTCTCTTCTTGCCTCCTTCTTTGTCCTAGTTATGAGCGAGTAGACTCTCTCACTAGGGTGCGGGGAGTAGCCCCACTACCCATGCTTTCATATCATGTAAATGTAATCCTTAGGTTGTAATATAGAGTTCTTATCTTTGTCAGTTCGACATCAAACGATTAATGAATGCATGTTGCTTGATATCCAACTTGTGTTATCTTTTATCTTTTAGTATGAATTGTCTACGTTTGTACTATTAGATTCGAAACTCATTTGTATGTTGGTTCTTGGTGCATGTACTCACCATGCATCTGTTTCGGTATCTAGAAGTGTATCTCAAGAAGTGGAGTAGACTCACTATCATCCGTTGCACTTTCATACTATGAAATGGAATTAGTTGATGTATGGAAGTGCAACCTTGATAAGTCGAGGAACACACTTTGCGAGGGGAATGATGTAAAGTAATGTGACCATTTGTTCGGGAATGGCTGGCGTTGCAACATTCCCGCACTTCTCATAGTTATATTCTCCGAAAGGAGGCTAAGTCTACAAGGATACTAACTGACTGGACTCTTTTTGCAGGTTAAATTTTGCTTTGCATGTGTTGATCGATGTGTAGTGGCGGTGAAAAACCGATCACACCCTAGTGATCTTTTATCATAGTTTAACTCATTAGATTTACCTGCTTTCTTTACTTTTCATGTTCTTAGTTTAAAAACATCAAAATCCAACTTTCGATATAAGTGCCTGCTAGTAAGTGACCAAGTGAAATTCCACACGTATTCCATCTTGTTGCTTGCAACAAGACTGTTGTCCCGTGGATTCGACCCTTAACTATACTGTGATAAGACTTCCACATATCTTAGCATACGTGGGTGGAGTTTTCTATCTAGTATAAGCAAGGCTAAACTTAAAGACTTACCATCTTTAGGATTTTTAGTGGTGCACGCAATTCCACGTAAGTGGAAGCTCCATCAGCCGCCCGAGGAATCATGGCCGCTGTTTGAGCATCTCGTTGAGAATTCACGCCACCGAGCTTCCACTAAAGGGGGACATTGCGGCCGGAACTACATCCCTCCCCCTTCTTCTGTGGCTCCCGCACGTAATGCCACCGACCCCGACATGATGAAAATGATGGAAGATATGATGCAGATGATGAAGAATCAAGTGGGTGGCTCTTCTAGCCAACTCGCAATGGCTGTGGACACTGTAGACGAGGAAGTTAACGCTTTACACTCCTTTGGTGGCCGCAACAACCAGGGCCCAATGTCCCAATCCTACACCCCCGAGTGGAGGAACCACCCAAATTTCTCTTGGAAACAACAGAATGAGGATGGGCAAGGACAGGGGCAGCAGAAGCCACACTACAGCTCCAAGTTTGAGGATGAGGTTCTAGGAAGGCTAAGGAGCCTAGATGAAGTAAAAAAAGATGTCAATGCACATGGGTAGTCTATAAATCATCTTGAGTAGAGGTTGGACCAAATTTCTCTCTCTCTGGCTAGAAGGGAAGAAGGTAGACTTCCGTCGCAACCTCTACCAAATTCGAACAATGATGGGGTTTTTCTAGGGAACACTTCGAATGCTTATGTTCCATCATCTTACCAAACCCCACCAAACCCCTATGCTCCTCCACCTCCTCAAGCGCCGCTCAATTATCAATATGCTCCACCTCCACCACACACTTACCAACAACCACCTCCACAATATCACTCCCCACCACAACAACAACCGCAACCCCAATTCATCCTTCAAAATCCCAATTCCCCTCACCAAAGGCCTCCACCACCCCAACAGCCACAACCACCTCCACAAGCTCCCCCTTCTACCACCCATGAGCATGTGAAGGCCGTGACTACTTTGAGGAGTGGTAGGACTTTGGAGAGGCCCCATGGTGCAGTTGTTGGCAGAGATGACACTGAGGCAGAGCAGGTTGATACTGAGAGGAAGATTGATGATACCGTGACGCCGAGCAGTGATACTGTGATACCGAGCAGTGATACTGTGATTCCAGTGATACCGGTGGATGATACTGTTGATTTGGACCGATTGGGTTCCCAACTCCCTCCATATCCCGATGCACTCGAGGAGCCTTCTGTTGCAAAGAAAAAGAAGAAGCATGCGGAAGATATTCTAGAGATCTTCAAGCAAGTGAAAATCAATGTACCTCTTATAGATGCAGTCAAGCAAATTCCGTCCTTTGCAAAGTTCCTTAAAGAATTGTGCACCTTCAAAAGAAAGACAACAGGGAGGACGCCTAAGAAGATCAAGCTCACTGAGCAAGTGAGCTCCATTCTCCAACACACCATCCCCCGGAAAAGAAAAGACCCCGGTGCTCCCATCATCTCATGCTACATCGGGGCACATCGCATAGACCAGGCTCTTCTTGACTTGGGGTCTAGCGTAAACTTGATGTTGTATGATCTGTTTGCTAAGCTCCAAATGGGGGAGTTGAGGCCAGCCCATTGCACTCTACAGTTGGCCGACCGATCTGTGAAGACGCCTAGAGGGCGTGTGGATGATGTGCTGGTCCGTCTTGATGAGGATACTTCTGCCTTCTTCCCAGTCGACTTTATCATTCTTGATATGGAAAAGGAAGCTAGAAAGGTGCCAATCATCTTGGGGAGACCTTTCTTAGCCATAGCTGATGCCATGATCCATGTGAGAACTGGGACCATGTATGTTACTTTCATGCACATGAAGATCCGGTTGAACATTTTCAAGTCTTCCACTACAACTGAAGTGATAGGGGCCACCGAAGAAGATTGTTATTTGGTGGAATGCCTAGATGAGATTGTTGAAGAGTTCCTACCTGCGTGGATTGAGACTGCTACTCAAGGTAGAGGTCTTGAACCAATTGTTGATTTCCCTGACGACGATGATGAGGATGATGAAGAGTGCGAGCTAGCCTTAGTGGCTGCAAGCCAGGACCTCCCGTCTATTTCTGCACCTTTGAAAAACTCCCTTGAAGCACCCCCGGTTCTTGAGTTAAAGAAACTTCCTGAAGGATTGAAGTACGCTTTCATTGGCTCAAATGACACCCTCCCGGTGATCATTTCCTCCAATATCTCTCCTGAGCAAGAAGATGCCTTGATGGAAGTCTTGAGGAAGAACATCCAAGCCATTGGATGGTCCATTGGTGACTTGAGAGGGATTGACCCCTCTATCTATGTACATCAGATATACTTGGAAGAAGATGCAAGGCCGACCCGTCAAATGCAAAGAAGGCTAAATCCAAAGTTGAAGGATGTTGTAACTCAAGAGGTTGTTAAGTTTCTTGATGCGGGGATCATCTATCCCATTTCTAACAGTACGTGGGTGAGTCCCATCCAAGTTGTGCCCAAGAAGGGTGGGATTACGGTTGCAGAGAATGCCGATGGTGAGCTTATGCCGGTGAGAGAGCAATCAAAGTGGAGAATGTGCGTGGATTACCAGAAGCTCAACGAAAAGACAAAGAAGGACCACTACCCACTTTCGTTTCTTGATCATATCTTAGAGAGATTGGCTGGGCAGAGCTTCTACTATTTTCTTGATGGGTACTCGGGATATTTTCAGATTGCTGTGCATCCGGCGGACTAGGAAAAGATGAAATTCACTTGTCCAAGTGGTACATTTGCCTACCGGAGAATGTCTTTTGGATTGTGCAATGCCCCTTCCACTTTCCAGAGATGTGTAACCTCGATCTTTGCTGACATGCTTGATTCGTCACTTGAGGTTTTCATGGATGATTTTTCAGTTTTCGGGAAAACCTTTGATGAGTGCTTGCTACATCTAGCTGTGGTTCTAGAAAGATGTGTGAAAGTTCGCTTAGTTCTATCTTGGTAAAAAAGTCATTTCATGGTACCTGAGGGTATAGTTCTGGGGCACCGAGTTTCGAAAGATGGGATTGAAGTTGACAAGGCCAAGGCGGGCCTTATTTCTACACTCGACTTTCCTTCGACCATAAGACATGTTCGATCTTTCTTGGGACATGCTGGCTTCTACCGGTGTTTTATCAATGACTTTAGAAAAATCTCAAGACCACTCTGTCGATTACTTGAGAAAGATGTTGAATTTTAGTTTGATGACAAATGTGTTGAAGCCTTAAATCATCTAAAAGAGAGGCTTATTTCTACTCCTATCATGCAGCCCCCAGATTTCTCTTTGCCATTCGAGATCATGACGGATGCATCCGATATGGCGGTGGGGGCTGTGCTGGGTCAACGCATTGGCCGAATTCCTCATGCCATTTATTATGCAAGCAAAACATTAGACGATGCTCAAAGAAACTATACGACTACCAAGAAGGAGTTGCTTGTGGTGATCTTCGCTCTTGACAAGTTCCGGCCGTATCTCTTGCAAAACAAAGTGACAATCTACACGAACCATTCTGCGTTGAAGTATCTCATGTCCAAGAAAGACTCAAAGCCAAGGTTGATCCGATGGATTTTGTTGCTCCAAGAATTTGACATAGAAATTGTGGATAAGAAAGGAATAGAAAATGGTGTTGCAGATCATCTCTCCCGCCTTAAGGGACCTTTTGATGTGACAAGTCCAATCAAAGAGACAATGCCACATGAACAACTCCTCTTAGTCTCATCTGTCCAAAAGCCATGGTACAAGCACATAGCAAATTTCCTAGCTAGTGGGAGGATACCGAGCATGTGGACAAGAGAGGAAAGCAAGAGATTGTTTGCTATGGTGAAAAAATACATTTGGGATGAGCCTCACCTCTTTAAGTATTGCCCGGACCAACTCATTAGGAGGTGCATTTCGGAGATGGAGCAGCAAGAAGTCTTATCTATGTGTCATTCCGGAGTGTGTGGAGGCCATTTTGGAGGGAAACACACGGCCGCCAAAGTTCTTCAATGTGGATTCTACTGGCCGACATTGTTCAAAGACGCTCATGACTTTTGCAAGAGTTGCATCAAGTGCCAAAAAGTAGGCACTATCTCAAAGAGGGACATGATGCCTTTGTCACCTATCCTGGTGGTAGAAGTGTTTGATGTTTGAGGGATTGACTTTATGGGTCCTTTCCCTCCCTCTTTCGGGTATGTCTACATCTTGGTCGCCATAGACTATGTATCAAAATGGATTGAGGCTGTGGCAAAAAGAACAAATGATCATAAGGTGGTGTGTGATTTCGTGAAATCCAACATATTTAGCCGTTTTTGTGTTCCAAGGGCTATGATTAGTGATGGCGGGAGTCATTTCATCCACCGCACTTTCGAAGGGCTGCTAAAGAGACATGGAGTTAACCATCGTGTAGCTACTCCTTACCACCCTCAAACGAGTGGTCAAGTCGAGTTATCAAATCGGGAGATAAAGCTCATTTTGGAGAAGACGGTGCGACCGGACCGCAAGGATTGGTCACTTCGCCTCAATGAAGCTTTATGGGCATACAAGACTGCATACAAGGCCCCGATTGGCACTACACCATTCAAACTTGTCTATGGTAAGAGTTTCCATTTGCCGGTTGAAATGCAGCACAAGGCATTGTGGGCCTTGAAGACGATGGACTTCAATGAAGAGAGTGCCGGATTGAGAAGAAAGTTTCAATTGAATGAGCTAGAAGAGATGCAACATGAAGCCTATGAAATGTCAAAAAGCTACAAGGAAAGAACCAAGTTTCTGCATGACAAGATCATAAAGAAGAAAGAGTTTGAGCCTGGCAAATGGGTATGGCTGTACAATTCAAGGATGAAGTTCTTCCCCGAAAAGCTTCGTTCTAGATGGGAAGGTCCTTACCTTGTCAAGAAGGTGTACCCATCCAAAGCAGTGATCATTTGTGCAAAAGAAGGAGCTAAGGAATTTGCTGTTAATGGACAAAGGTTAAAACTTGTCATTGAGGTCGGCCCGGAGAAGGCTAACCAGGATTTTGATGTTGTTATGCTGGTAGAAGAAGAATCTGAGGAAGAAGAATGCCTGGACGAGGATGAGAAAGGGATTTACTACAAGGATCTTTTGAAGATTCCGAAAAAGTGAAAAGTCCAACAATCAATAAGCCTGGCTGAATGCGTTAAATTTAACGCTAGTGGGAGGCAACCCACATGGTTTGAGATTCTCGAACCCTTCTTTTGATACTTTAGTTTTGTTTTACACAAATACACACACGCACACTTGTGCTTGATAGTTTTGTTTTTAGTTTTGATGGAATGATAGGTTGAACAGGTTCAAGCTGAAGATTGAGGCACAGTCAGTCAAGGTGGTGGATATCCCACCAAGAAAAGACCGTTCATGACGATTAAACGATGAGTTTCGAAGAGTTTTGATGAATTTTTTGAAGTTTTGACTTAAAAGAGAGTAGCACGGCCGTGCTGATCAAAACGGCCGTGCTGGGACCAGACCAGAACGGCCGTGCTGAAGCGGAACGACCGTGCTGACAAAGAGGCATGTAATAGGTTGATTGGAGATTTTTGGCCCCTGGCAACACGGCCGTGTTGATCAAAACGGCCATTTTGGCTTAAAACCAACACGTCCGTGCTGACCAAAACGGCCGTGCTAGCCCATATAAACCTAAAATATACCCCGACCCAACACGACCCCTCGTTTATTCTTGCGAACCAGAACGGTCGTACCGCGATTTCTGGCGATTAGGGCGAGTCCCCCACACCCCCAAATCACCTCCTCTTGCTCCCAAACTCCGGATTTGAGGTTCCTTTGGTCCCTAATCGTTTTCCCCAACCTCTAGCTTCGATTTCCATCGTTCATCACCACCGATTTCTCTAGCTACACGCATATTCCGCCCCATCAGCCTGGAGCTGCTTTTTCCAGTTCTAGCTTCGTTCCTCGTCAAATAACCTTGCAATCATGAAGGGCATGGGCAAAGCAATCAAGAAAGGAGTAGAGAAGACCACAAGCATCCTCACTGGTGGCAAAAGAAGAACCAAATGAGTGGCCAGTTCACAACAGTCCGGCAACGCCTCCTCACCGTCCAACTCAGTTTCACGTTCCTTTGGACAGTCAGCGTCGATGAGCTCATCTCGGCTACGCTCTCCCTCCTGTGAGAACCTCTTAGATCCAAGCTACAACAACCCGGGGGAAGAGGAGGAGGAAGAAGAAGAAGAGCTGGAGAATCTGGTGGATTCTATTGACGTCACCGCACCAATTTGTGAGCGAAGGGCTAAGAAAATTAATGAAGCTTCATCCTCACACCTACCGCCACGACCAACTCCAGCAAGGCATTCGACATCATCTGCCCGACCCAGTGGAAGCATTGAAAGAGTGCCCTTGAACTTGGACACAAGTTCGGGGTCACATACCTATCAAGAAAGGAAGCGGATGATACTAAGAGTGAGGAATTGGAGGATGAACCAGTGGATATCCTATCAAGACTAGAGGAAGACAGAACCACATGGGCGGGAAAGCAACCACAAGGAACCACTCATGGCAGAGGAATCGCAAGAAGCAAAGCAGTGAAACCCTTTCACTCCGAATTCCTGACAAGAAGGGTGATTGCCACTAGATATGCATGTGTGCCCACAATGGAAGCTTTAGGTATCTTTTTTAGTTTTGAGTTTCATCTAAAACGCTGTGGATTGTACGACATTTTAACTAAGGTCGAAGAAGCATACTTGGAGATCACTCGCGAGTTCTTCACAACCTTAGAGAAGGTTCAGTATCGGGGAGAGGATGCTATCAGGTTCAAATTGAACGACTCAACACATGTCCTCAACGCATCTCAGATCAATGCAATCTTTGCCCCCAACCCAGAAATGGCAAGGAAATTCGACGGGGGAAGATTTGATAAGAATGGTAAGGCAGATTACGCCAAGATGTGGAAGACGATCATAGGCGAATCCATCTTCTCTTCAGGGAAATCTAAAACGAGCAAGATCCACAACCCATTCTTGAGATATTTGCAAAAAGTGCTGGCAAATACCGTGTTTGGTTGCTATGATAATCAAGGATCAGGCGGCCAGAAAGACCTTTTTCTCATAGCTACAGTTGCAAGCGAGGGGTTCGTGAACGTGGGTGCCATGTTTATTGATCACGTGAAGATAATCCCATCCAAGAGTAAAAATCCATTCATCATGGGAGGGATTGTCACCACTTTGGCGAGGGCGTTGGGATGCAATATGGAAGGGCTCACCAAGGTAGATGGAAACAAACATGTGGACCTGAACTATCTTGCGAGGTCACATATGATATCTGTCAAGGATGACAAAATTTTTTATGTGCTGAACCCCGGCAACCCTGACATCACTTTGGAACTCCCTTACCATGCCCCCCTTTTGCTCAAGGATGCAGGATCTGTGGATGATTTTCTCAATCAGTTATCACGATATGAGGAAGACACCCCTAGAGAGGGATACAAAGCACCAAGTGTAGCCTTACCTGATGAAGAGGGGGAAACCAACATGCCAGAACAACAACGATCTTTGGAGCATCCCCGCCGCACAAGGCCGAGAATGGAAGAGTTTGAGGCGCAGCCTCCCCCGACAAATGCATATGATATGGCATCCATCCATGCACAGTTGGAGGAGATTCAGAAAATGCAACAGGACATGTGGTTGGATCAGTAGTAGATGCATCACCAAATCAACCACATGTATCAGTACCAGCATGCGCAGACACAAAGAAACCCCCAATGGGGGGAGGATTTCTGGGGGTCACTTGCTAGCTACCAGGAGACATACCCGCCTCCACAGGCGGAGTACTGGGGCCACTACTACCAACAACCTCCTCCACAGTCTGGCCCATCGCAGGACCTCACACCACCACAACCCTGATTTCTACCCTATCATCCCTAAGCTTTAGTTTCATGCTGAGGACAGCATGGTTCAAAAGTTTGGGGTGGTAGGGCTTTAAGTCCTCTGTTTTCAACTTATTTTGACAGTTGCCTGTTCCACCTGATCATTGTTTATTTTATGTTTAACCCACCTAGGATAGATTGTCTTTTGCTTGCATCTTTGCATGACATGTAGTTGATTTCTGCTTTTTTGAGTAATTTTTCAAAATTTTCAAAATTTTTGCTTCTTCATACTATGCATTGCATTCCCATGTAGTTTTGATAATTTCTTGTGCATGTTAAGTAGGATTTGTTGCTTTATGTTTTTAAATTCCCTAAAATAGGCTTAGATGCGATTTAGTGCAAATTGACACCATTTTGGCCAATTTTGCCCAGATTTGAATATACTTGCTCCGGTAGGATGTTTTGACTTAATCTCCAATGATTGCAATGAAAAGGTTTACTCTTGTGACAAATGCATGCTACATTCATAGATCTTGTTGATATATGGTCTTGTTTGTGACTTTTTACATGTGAACCACATCTCTTAAGTTTGTGAATGCTTTGTTTGAATCATGAATTGAGCAAGCGACAAACGCTTAAAGCCAATAGAATCACTTGGTAGAAATATGAATATTGTGTTAATTCTATCATGTGGTGTGATATTACTTGATGAAGTGTTGAATTAGCTTTCATGCAGGGAATCTTATGTTGAAAACTACATTGATGACCCCTCTTTGATCCGACTATTCTTCCACCATCTTCATACCCCTCCGCCTCATAAAAAGATGCCAAAGTGCACATATTAGCTGTGGCCACCTCCAAAAGTTTGGGGTGGCCACATCTTTATCTCCCCATTTCACTCTATCCACCATATGCCCTATCTACACCAAGGGCAAAGAAAAAGAAAAAGAAAAGCAAAAATAAAATAAATGGATGCTCCTGTTTAAGAGTATTCAAATAAGAAAAGAAGAGTGTGTAAAAGCACTCCAAATCTTACCGCAACCCTTTCTTCTTCTTTTATACCCATTGAGCTAGAAAACATCAAATCTAGCTCACTTTACCCTTTCTACATCCAAGTGGATCATCTAGTGTGGTTTGAGGCATAAGACCGAATGCATGAAAGTGAAACAACACTCCTAGTCACCTATGATTAACATCAACATGAAACGGTTTACCCGGAATGACATAAAGGACATATGGACAACTTGTGTTTCTATGCTTTATATTTGAAGTTTGTATGCTCAGTGCTCAGTTCATGATTGGGTTGTGAAAGAAGGAGAGGAGAGATGTGAGACACATGCACTTAGTCATTTCCAAGACTATATATATATTCAAAAATCTTCTACTGCTTTGCATTTGTCATTTGCTTTTGTTGAAAAGAACAGAAAAGAGAGATTAAGTTGGAGCATACTTGAGGACAAGTATGTTTTAAGTTTGGGTTGGTGATGCAGCCCTATTTTAGGGCTCCATCTTGTGCCATTTTGTATTTAAGTTGCATCTAAACATGTTAGATTACAAGTACTTTCCCCCCAATATGATTATCATTGCAAATACGCTTATGGATGCTCTTTGCACTGTATTTCAGGTACTTGGACCATGCTTAGATGGACGAGAGAGAGGGAGTTCTAGGGTTCCTCCACTCAAGGAGGGACCCAAAAAAGGCCCCAAATTCTCCCTCAACCTACCTCCAGTGGCCAAGAATTGTCTCCAAGCAAAGGCATCCAAGAATTATGAAGTTTGAAGCCATGATAGCATTGAAAGACCCCAGCACGGCCGTGGTGCCATGGAACGGCCGTGCTGGCGACTGAGCAAATTTACAGGTTGATCGACAAATCATTGAAGTCCAAGCAAGACATCCACCACGGCCGTGTTGCCCAGCACGGCCGTGCTGGGTGAAGATGGAACGGGCGTGCTGCTCAGAACGACCTCCTCCAAACTCCACCACCACGGCCGTGCTACCCAGCATGACCGTTCTACCTAGTACCCAACACGACCGTTCTGCCCAGCACAGCCGTGCTACCAGCCTTCATTTTCACCCACCAACCTGTTGAATTAACACTTATCCAACACGACCATTCTCCTCCACCACGGCCGTGCCCACTTCTACCCAGCATGGCCGTGCTGCCTAGAACGGCCGTGCCACCACCCCAAAACCTATACAACTTTCACTGATTTTCCTATTCTACCCCTACTTAGCCCTAGCCCCTATATAAGCACTAGTTGCTTCTAGGGCTCGAGAGAGAGCACTCCCTAGCCGTCACCTAGCTGCTTCCTTGCATCCATTGCTCTCATCCACCCATCTCCTTGCATTCACCCCCATTTCCACCCACTTTCCACTCATTTCCACCATAGAAACCTAGTTTCTCTAGGTTTCTATCCATCCATTCCATCATTTTCATGCACCCCTGCACCATTGGAGGAGGGAGGACGTCTGCAGCTGCTTGGAGGTGAAGAAGAAGCCCACTTCATCAAGCTTCATGGAGTTTCTTCCTCTTCTACCCCTTTCTTTTCTTGTTTTCATGATCATGTATAGCTAAGCCCCCTTGTGGTGGGCTGTTTGGGATTAAAATGTTACTTTGATACCATGTTGGGGGATAAATTCTTGTAATGAACTCAATTCATATTTATGATGATTACTTCTTGCTTCCATGTCTTTTCCTATCTTATTGCATGTGGTTTGTGCTTCTTGTATGAATTGCTTGTTTTGAGGTGTTTGATGACACTTCATTTCTAGGAGGAATTGGGGTGTATGTGGCAATCTTAGGAATGGCTCCTAGGTCCAATTAGTGGATCCCTAGCTAGCCCCCTTTGTTCCTACATACACACCCCTCCTCTTACAAATGAGTGTGATATTTAAGTGTCTAGTGTAAGTGAGAGTGATGCAATTTCCTAGGGCCTTCTAAAGGCTAGAGTGGCTAGTGGCATGAGGATTACCCCTTTCATCTCCACTCCCATCTCTACCCTCAACCCTCAATTGTCCACTATCACTTACCCTAGAAACCTAGATTTGGCCAATCTCACTAGAACTACACCTAACCCTAGTCTTCTACTAGTAGTATAGGGTATGTTCTAATGGCATTGCTCTTGTTGTTTGGTTTGGTAATCTAGATACGAATTGAGCACCATGCATGTTTAATGAACTCTCCCAACTAAAATCAAAGTGACATTTCCCAAACGGCCCACCCACCTTAATCACCTTGCTTAAAACCCTAATCGCTTAGCCTGCTTGCTAATGCTAGCTTAGTTCAATTGCTTTAGTTTAACTTAGTCAATTGCTTAGTTCTACCATTCAGTGTTAACTTAGGTTCTTGCTCTTTCTAGTAGTTAGTTTAGTTCTTATTTTCTCCCTACCTTGCTAGAGTAGTGTAGCCCTTCTTGCCTGCTTAGCTAGCTTGATAACTTAGTTCACTAATTTGCTTGCTCTTTCATAATTTAGTTTCCTTTTCGCATCTCTTACTTGCTCATTAGTGTAATCAACCAACAATCAATCTTAAACCCTAAAAACCCTACTCTCCGCACTAGGAACGTAGCTCACACTGTCTAACTCTAGCGCCCCCTTTATCCTCGCGGATTGACCCTGTACTTGCCTCCTCACCTATACTACGACACGACCCCGTGCGCTTGCGGGCGTAGTGTCTTAGTAGACGTAGGTAGTTAGTGTGGGACCATATAAATTTTGAAAGCACAATCCCATATCCAGTGCGCTCCGACCTCGTGGGGTGTAAAAACACCACTAGTGGAGGCGCACCACTTCTGTTGTTCTATCATGATCATTGTATTATGGATATGCCTTTACTATTTCACCATGATCATTGTGTTTCATCTTTTACTTGGTTTGCCTAAAATAATCTTTGATCTATATATATATATATATATATATAAACCATGAATGGATATTGTTTTCAAAATGATCATAGTGATTCAGCTCATTACACATAAAGATGATGTCATCATTGAAAATGCCATTTATGCATTAAGGTAAATCTCTATGGCACAAATGGATATTGACATATTAGTAAAATGATTATCTTGTGCTTAGCTTATGGAAAATGATATCATCCTTGTTATACATGAATACTTTTTATATGATACTCTGTAAGCTATGTTTCAAATATTCAATCAAGTGGATCATTATGAGTGCTTAAACTGAAAATCTGCAGAAATTGCTTCTCGGTCGAAATAAAAATCAACCGAGGGGTGCCCACGTCGAAGTCAAGGTCGACCTAAAATAAGCTTGGCAAAATACTTGATTGTAAATCATTTCCTTGCACTCAATATTAGTATATTGAAAACAAGATTTTAGTGCATATATCTCATAAAAGGTTAACTTATTATGATCTAATGCTTATTATGACCTTAGAATCCTTAAATTATCTTGATTATAAGATTAAGGGGGAGCTCACAAAAACTATCTTGACTATAAGATTAAGAAGGAGCTCACAAAACTTCATAAACATTATGATAAATCTTGATCAAATCAAACTTTAAAAACTTGCTATGACCTTAGGATTATTAAATTATTGATGCGATGATTTTGAGTCGCATTGATGGACTTGTTTTACTTGTGTTTTATGCATGTATTGGTCATTTTAGTGGTTAATATTGCATAATTCATTTACTTTGGTATATGATCCTTCTCAGTGTCAAATCTCCCTTATTTTACTATTTTGAGCATAAATGATTACAAATATATGTTTTATTTCGCCTTATGTGGTTTTGTGTTGCAATTTCAGGAAAAACACATATCTGCAGCTGTCGATACCATCGACACAACCACAGGTTTCCATCCGCAAGGAGCAGCACAGAGTCGATACCATCAACGGAGAAGTCGATGGTAGCGACATTCCATCAGGTTGCTGGCGAGAAGAGAGTCGATACTATCGACCCCAAAGTTGATACTATCGACACATAGAGATTCAGCGATGGAAAAGGATAAAAGCGACGCCTAAGGTGTCGATACCATCGACCCACGTCGATGGTATCGAGTCAGCATTAGGCGCAATGATGAAAAGAAAAGAAGACTTGCCGATATCGCACAGGGTCGATACCATCGACTCGCGTCGATGGTATCGACACCGTCATATACAAGTTTGTTTCAGATCGATCTAAATCCGACGGCTGTGATATTTTTGTAACCTAACTCAGTAATTATACCTAATGACGATGACCAAGAGCCATACATCACACCATTAGCTGCTGCAAACATCCCGAGAAGGTGTGGAGAGAAGAACGGAGCCCAGAAGCACGCCCCAGCCATTCTGGAAGCCGAAAAAGACGTTTTCCACCGCCGAAAGGCTGTAGATCGCGCATTCTACGCCGAGGAACGCTTGGATATTCTCCGTTCAGGGGTTTCATTACTTATTCACGTTTTTCTCCATGTTTTCCCTTTTCTCTACCATGTTTTGCTCTGAGATGAACATGCGGGGCTAATCCTCTTTATCTTTAGGACCGGGAGTAGCCCGGGGAAGCATTGTATGCCATTTTTATCATAGTAATTCATCATTTATCTCTTAAATCCATGGTATGATTTCGTTTTCTCAATTATATTGTTATGCTTGATCACCATAATGATAATATAATGCCTTTAATTACTTTGAAAGAAGAATTAACGGTTGAAAAGAGATGAAGTTCACATTAATTAACAAATCTCTTGAACAAGGTGATGTACGGTTAATGGTGGAAATCCAGAGGTCGATTCTAATGCACCTAGTTTAGGGTATAGGTTACTACGATGGTGGAACCGACGTAGACATAGGTAGTGAATTGTACCACGACAGTGGGCAATTCTGACTACAGGCCACTACTCAGATTGAGAGATGAACCTGAATTATTATATGGAAATTCATACAATGAAAACCCATGGAGAAACCGCAATCCTAAAGATCTCCACTTGAATTGATTAAACTAAACCCTTAATCGATTGCTTTGTTTTATTTTATTTTCTTTTATTTTTCAATAATTCTCAGAACCTTTTAACTGGTTTAGTTGATTGTGAGTAGTTAGTAGTAGTCTACCGATAGTTCAGTGTCCCTGAGTTCGACTCGGGCCTCACAAAGGCCTATATTACATTGACGCGTGCACTTGCGTTATACACACGGTAAAATCGTGTCAAGTTTTTGGCACCGTTGCTGGGGACACGACAATTGTCGGAACTATGAGTGCTGCAAGCGGTCACTCTAGGCCACATTTTTATTTTATTATTTTATTATCACTTTTGAAATTCATAGTTTGTACTTCATATTTTGTAATCATCTAGAACGGTACTGAACTGAAATTACCATTTTGCAGGTATTGTGCATGGTGCAGATGCGTAGCACCGACTACACACAACAAGCACCAGAGGTTCCACTGCCGGGACCAGACGACGAGCAGAACTCTATTCAAACCCATCCAGATGAAATAGATTTCGATTCAGAACCAGAAGCCATGGCAGAAGAGCAGACGATATGGGAGAAGATAAAGGCTTCTTCCTCATCCGCTTCAAAGGGGCCAATAAAGAAGCAGGCAGTCAATATTCCAACTTATAAAATTGATCCTGCACTAATCAACTTGGTCAAGTCAAATGCATTCCATGGGTTAAAGAACGAAGACCCGGTGACTCACATAAGTCAATTCATGGAGAGCTGCGATATGATCAAGATAGACATGTTCCCGCAGGAGACACTGTACCTGAAGCTGTTTCCGAGCTCTCTGGCGGGAAATGCACGAGATTGGTTGCATAATCTTGACGATGAGTATGTGGAATCATGGAACCACATGGTGGAAGTGTTCTTTGAAAGATTCTTTCCGTCCGAGAAGACAAATGATATGATCATGAAAATCCATAATTTCAGCCAGAAGGTAGGAGAGACTTACTCTGAGACCTGGGAACAGTTTCAGATCATGCTTAGGAGGTGCCCGCATCATGGGCTTGACAAGGAGACGCAGGTCAAAATCTTCTATTTTGCTCTTTCCGAGCATGATAGAAGTAACCTAGATTTCTCAGGTTCAGGGTTCTTCTTAAACAACACAGACACGAGGTGTTGGGAAATTTTGAAGAACATGGCTAAGAAGCAATCCTGGGGCGATAGAGACGCCGTAGAGCATGTTCGAGCTGTGGGGGAGTCAAAGGTGATCAAAGAGCTAAATGAGAAGATGGACCTTCTCGCTAAGAAACTACTTGCAAAAGAAGATACCGAATCCGAGGATGAAGCTCAAGTCAAATTCATGCGCCAGTAGCAGGGGTATAGAAACAATGATTACTCATGGAGGAAGGACAAGAAATTCTCCTAGAAGGATCCAAATAATTTCTTACAGGACCCCGACGCAAAACCCCAACGGTGACGGAGGATAAGAGCACTGAGTTGCTCAACCAAGTGATCAAGCAAAATCAAGAACTAATGAACACTTTTGGCCAGCAGATCAAGCAACAAGGGGAATTCATGAATCAATTTGGGCAGACTCTACAAAGCCATGGGGCTCAGATGAGGATGATAGAAACATCCTTGGCGCAGATGGCAGCTGAGATAGCAAATCTGAAGAAGCCAGCGTAGCAAGGCTTTCCGGGTAATACAAACGTTCCAGGAGGAAACTAGCAGGCGAAGGCAATCTTGCTGCGGAGTGGCAATAAGATTTTAAACCCCAGGGCTGATGAACCAAGCAAACCCCAGTTAGAAATCATAGGTGAGGCCATAGAGGAGGTTCCGATTCCAACCACACAGCCGGTTGAGAATATAGTAGAGGATGTCACAGCAGAACCAGTTATTGCTGAGGAGGAGACACAGAAGAGGACGCCATATGTGCCGCCACACCAAAGGGCACAGAATGTCTCGGTCCCATATCCAAATAGTGTGAAAGAAAAGAAAGTGGACACACAGTTCAAGAAGTTTCTGGACAGCTTTAGAAAGCTTTCTGTCAACATTCCACTTTTGGAAGCAATCGAGCAGACCCTCCTATGGGAAATTTTTGAAAGACATCATCACAAAGAAAATAAAAATCCCTGATACTGGGGTTCTTGTTCTCAAGGAGCAGGTGAGTGCTTTCATCATGGGCACATTGCCACCTAAAAGGCAGGATTCGGGTTGCTTCAACATTTCATGCTACATTGGTAAAGTGAAGTTTGGCGAAGCACTATGTGATTCAGGGGCAAGTATAAACCTGATGCCTCTCTCTACGTTCAAGAATTTGGGATTGAAAGAATCAAGGCCGAGCAATATGACAATACAGTTGGCAGATAATTCCATGGTAAAGCCATACGACATATGTGAGGACGTGTTGGTGAAAGTGGATCGGTTTTTTTTCCCAGCAGACTTTGTTGTAATGGAAATGCAGGATGAACAGGGTAATGAGTTACTCCTTGGATGACCTTTCCAAGCCACGGATGACATGACACTAGAGATGAGGAGAGGTCATTTGACCTTGGGTATCACAGATGATCGATTTGAAATGGTCATGCCCTCAAGCACTACACAATCTAAAGTAAAGGAGCAATGTCACATGATGAAGCATTTTGATCAGAATATCTCTCTCTGTCTAGGGAAGCCATTTTTAGATATGGCTCATGTAATGACTAAGGTGGAGAAGGGGACACTAGCTGTAGATATCATGGAGCAGACCAAGGTTGTGTCTCTTAGCAAGGTTGTGGGTTTTCCCAATGATGAAGAGGAGGACATCCCTCCTTCTACTGAAGATGAGGCCATAGCAAGTTCTGTTTTCAATGCATATCCAGAATTACCTCTTGAAGCATGCCTAGTTAATATAACACATGATTGGATGAGAAGCAAGTCACTACAAGAGTGTGACAAGATGCTTTAGGTGCTTCCATGTTTTTATGCTAGGTACTATGAAGACCTTGGTGAACTCCCACCACCGCTTCAGTCGTCCTTGATCAGCCCGCCAGATCTAGAATTGAAGCCACTTCCACCGCATTTAAAATATGCATTTCTAGCTGAGGGTGATAAGCTGCCAGTGATGATTTCGGCATATCTGAGTGTCGAGGAGGAAGATCAATTGATGATTGTGTTGAAGAACCACCGAGGTGCATTCGGGTGGTCGGTCGCAGACATCAAGGGGATCTCCCCTATATTGTGCCAACACAAGATCTGGCTCGAGGAGGGAGACAAACCGGTAATTCAACCACAACGTCGACTAAATCCGAGCATGATGGAGGTCGTCAAGAAGGAGGTGATCAAGCTCCTTTCTGCATGTATCATCTATGCTATATCCGACTCGACGTGGGTGAGTCCTACACAGGTAGTCCCTAAAAAGGGGGGAATTACTGTTACACATAATTTTTTAAATGAACCTATCACAACCCGCTTGGTAACCGGGTGGAATGTATGTATAGACTACCGTAGATTGAATGTTGCTACTCTTAAGGATCATTTCCCTCTCCCATTCATTGATCATATTTTAGAGCGATTAGCAGGTCAATCTCATTTTTGTTTTCTCGATGGTTATTCGGGGTACAATCAGATTTCCATTGATCCTAGGGACCAAGAGAAGTCCACCTTCACTTGTCCTTACGGAATATTTGCATACCTCCGTATGCCATTTGGTTTGTGTAACGCACCAGCAACCTTTCAGCGTTGCATGCTTGCCATTTTCTCCGATATGGTTGAACACTGTTTGGAGGTTTTTATGGATGATTTCTCTGTCTATGGTGCGTCCTTTGACGAATGTTTATACAATTTAGACAAGGTTTTGCAACGATGTGAGGACACACATTTGGTTCTCAATTGGGAAAAATGCCATATGATGGTTAGCGAAGGGATCGTGCTTGGACATAAAGTGTCTAGCAAAGGGTTGGAGGTAGATCCGGTGAAGATTGAAGTCATTTCCAAACTACCCCCACCTAACTCGGTAAAAGGGGTACGAAGTTTTCTAGGTCACTCCGGTTTTTATCGCCGCTTTATAAAAGATTTCTCAAAAATCACCAAACCATTATTTGAGTTGCTGGAGAAGGATGCTGAGTTTGATTTTAATGCAAAATGTTTAAATGCGTTTAATGTGCTTAAAGAAAAATTAATTTCTGCTCCGGTCGTGCAAACACCGGATTGGACAAAGCCGTTCAAACGGATGTGTGATGCATCCGATTTCACAGTGGGGGCAGTTTTGGGACAACGTGTGGACAATAAACCCGCTGTGATTTTCTATGCGTCCAAAACCGTAAATGAAGCACAACTGAATTACACGACAACCGAAAAAGAACTTCTCGTCGTTGTTTTTGCTTTTGAAAAATTCCGGCAATATCTTGTAGGATCTAAAGTCATGGTATGGACGGACCACGCCGCCATTAAGTACTTGATGGAGAAAAAGGATGCCAAACCTAGACTGATTAGGTGGATCCTACTATTACAAGAATTTGACATTGAAATCAAAGATAAGGCGGGAATAGAAAATGTGGTTGCGGACCACTTGTCTAGGTTGGAAAGGGTAGATGAGAAGGACATGC
The DNA here is from genome assembly GCA_963693085.1 of Alisma plantago-aquatica. Lineage (NCBI taxonomy): Eukaryota > Viridiplantae > Streptophyta > Magnoliopsida > Alismatales > Alismataceae > Alisma > Alisma plantago-aquatica. Next base: position 30,757,305 of record OY856412.1, read on the forward strand.
ATATACCCATTACCGAGACGTTTCCCGATGAACAACTTCTATCTATGAAATCTAAAGATCCTTGGTTTTCCTACATTGTTAATTATCTTGCCTGCAAAATTATCCCTGATGATTGGACATACCAAGAGAAAAAGAAAATTTTCCATTCTTTGCGTTATTATTTCTGGGATGACCCTATTCTGTTAAAGCAGTGCAGGGATGGTGTGTTGCGCATGTGTGTACCAGAAGTGGAATATGAAAGTGTCCTCCGTCATTGCCATACTCTACCGACGGGTGGGCACCATGCTAGTTCTCGAACTACGGCCAAGGTACTTGAGAGTGGCCTTTACTGGCCTACTTTGTTCAGGGACGCATATGACTATGTGCGGCAATGCGATTCCTGCCAACGGGCAGGTAGCATTTCAAAGTGACAGGAGATGCCCCTCAATGTATTTCAAGAAGTTGAGGTATTTGATCTGTGGGGTATTGATTTTATGGGACCCTTTGTGTCCTCCAATTCTAACTTGTACATTCTATTAGCTGTTGACTGTGTATCGAAGTGGGTAGAGGTAATACCCACTAGGACTAATGATGATGCCGTAGTGTGCAGGTTTGTCAAAGAATACATTTTATGCAGGTTTGGTGTACCAAGAATGATTATTAGTGATGGAGGTACACATTTACGGAATCAGAAGTTCGCGGCATTGGTGAAAACGTACGGGGTAAAGCACAACATTGGTACCCCGTACCACCCGCAGACATAGGGGCAAGTGGAAGTCTCCAATCGGGAGATTAAGAAGATCTTGGAGCGCACTGTGGCTTCCACGAGAAAGAACTGGAGCACCTTGCTACCGGATGCTTTGTGGGCGTACAGGACGACGTTTAAGACCCCTATAGGCACTACGCCTTTTAGGTTGGCTTACGGTCGGGCCTGCCATTTGCCGGTGGAATTGGAGCATAAGGCACACTGGGCGCTGAGGAAGTTGAATTTGAGCTATGATGAAGCAGGAAAGAAACATATGTTAGAGATAAATGAACTTGACGAGCTGAGTATGAATGCCTATGAAAGCTCGCGGATCTACAAGGAGCGAACAAAGCTGATTCACGATTGACATATTCAGATGCGTGTCCTCAATAAAGGAGATCGCGCACTATTGTTCAACTCCAGGTTGAAGATGCATCCTGGGAAATTGAAATCCCGATGGAGTGGACTATTCACTATAGAGGAGGTCCGGCCACATGGCGCAATCATGGTGCATGATGGCGAGACAACATTCTTGGTTAATGGACAATGATTGAAGTTGTATTTCGGTGAGGATTACACAACGAAAGTGAATGAGGTCAAACTCATTGCACTTCCGGATGCATGAGGAGCTTGATTTCATCTAGCCTAAGACGTTAAATAAGGGCACTTGTTGGGAGGAAACCCAACCATTGGTAGTTTTGTTTAGTTCTTTCACATTTGTAAGTTAGTTTGATTTGATAGTATTTTTAGTGTAAACAAGATACCTTGATCGTTTGTTTAATGTGCAGGACTGAGGCAGGGTCGATACCATCGACCATTGTGTCGATGGTATCGAGATAGGCACAGGTAGGCAACTGCAAAAATTTCTCTGAGTCGATACTATCGATGGCCTCGTCGATGGTATCGACCCACCATCAGGTTGCTCGCCATAAGGAGGTCGATAGTATTGACATGGATGTCGATACTCGCGAGATCTCTGGAGATATTCAGACGAAAAGTGTCTCAGTGAAGTCGATACCATTGACGATCCTGTCGATGGTATCGACCCAGTTATAGACAGGAAGCGGCGGCCGGGCCTCGCGAGGGTGTTTTCCCTAAGCAGAATTCGATACTATCAACTTGTGTCGATAGTATCGATGCGACACATCACCGATCTGCGAGAGGAAATCAACGACGATCGCTGCATCAAGAGAGTCGATCTGTGGGATGGGTCGATACCATCGACACCCGTCGATGGTATCGACGCATCATCGATATGGGCCCCCAAATCAGGCTATCGACAACCGTCGATACTAGCGGAAGACAGATTGTGCTACGGGAGTCGATACCATCGACTCACGTCGATGGTATTGACGGGCACATAGCAGCACCGGCCACGGTTATAAAAGGGATGGATTGTCGTCATATGACGTCACACCTTCAGAGCTTTCCTCCTCCACTTGTGCCGTGCATCTTGTTGAGCAATCAGAGCCCAACTACGAGCATCCAAGGAGCGCGTTCTTCACCGAGCGGAGATTGTCTTCTCTGACCTTCACCAAGCTCTGTCTTCTATTCCTTCTTCTTCCTCGATAATGGTGCATACTGTCGGCGCATCCTCTTCACGTGTGACACCAATGGAGATCCTTGAGTTCATTACTCCACCCACTGCATCTATTCCGCGCCCGCGGATTGTTCATCCTTCCGCGGAGGTCCGGAAGGTCTACGAGGAACTGATGAAGTGCAAGATTGATCCGACCCTCTACGTCGAATGGTACATGATCCACAATCTAGGGTTCGAGGCCAATCTTGCCTACGTTCTCAAAGGGCAGGAAAGGCATACGGGTAGGAGGCCCGATGAGATGGAATTCCACGCCGACAGCCAGCCATTCTTCGGTGAATGGCCCACATACAAGGAGCTAGTGGCGGAGTTCATGGCGTCGTTGGATATATGCGTCGTGCTAAATGACGTCATCGCCACTGATTAGGAATGGATCAAAGGCCGCGTTTCTTTCCAGCTGTACAACAATATTTACACTCTCACCCTCAGGCAGTTCAATTCCATCTACAACTGGAATCATGGGAGGGATCAGTACCGGAGGCCAGACAACCAGACTGACTATGATGCTATTTTCGCCGAGCTAGTGACTGTGCCTCCGGGCAAATCCGTCAGCTACCATAATGCGGCGGTTGCAGATTTTGAGCATCCGTTTGTGCGGGTCCTTCATCGCATGCTCTGCACCACCTTGTTTGCTCGTGGTGATCTGTCTCTCAGCAAGTTTCAAGAGACATATTTGTTTTTCCTGCACAAGTTGCTGAAGCAAGAAGAGTGTAATTGGGGCGTGTTCTTTTTAACGCGTGTGTTGGCTGTTAAGAGGAGTACGCGGAAGGCTCCAATCCACTTTGGAGGGCTCATCACACCGCTGGACTCTTATCTTGGGTTAAATTTCTCCCAGCTTACTCTCCTCCCCAACCAGAGCAAGGTCAACTTGCAACATCTGCACCACTCCAACCTCATCCTGCTTCGTGATGGCTTGGCATATGCACACTGCCATGTCAATCAAGCATATCACGAATGTTCACTTCCAGACCCCATCTTCCACATCGTGGGCGCTCAACATTTCAAATGGCCTGTCATAGCCATTGAAGACTCAGATGAAGACGGCGGCAATGATGACAATGACAACGACGATGACGAGCCTGAAGAGGAAGAGGAGGCTTTCACTCCTCTTCGCGCATGAGTGGCACCTAGGAAGCATCCCCGCATGCATCCGGGTGCATCTTCATCTTCACAACCTCTGCCACCTTAGCCCTCTCCTCAAGGAGAGGATGTCTATTCCATGTAGGGGATGTATACAATGCTGCAAGAGATCCAGCACACCCAACTGCAGCATACAACTTCGTACGCTGGTATTCAGGATACGACGAACCAGCTGCTAGATAACCAGAGGGCTATTTTTGAAAATGAGCGCCTCCTCCTCGACAACCAACAACACATCCACGACATGTTGCATAGGATGGAGATGCAGCAACAGCCCTTCTATGATCATTACTTTGGGGGGTATCCACAACCTCCACCCGTGCCCCAGTATGATCCGAGCTTTCAGGGGCAGTACCCATCTTGGGACCCCACGGCCCCGCAGTACCCGCCTCCTCCTGAAGAATGATTGGTATCTCTGTTCCCCCTTTTAAGGTTGTTTTTTACTATGAGGCCATAGTCAAATTCAAGCTTAGGGGGGAGTTGGAACAGCTCTATCCTTTAGTTTTCTCAGTTTTTAAGTTTATTGTTTTATCCTTTGTCATTTATTTTAGTTCTTAGTCGTTTGTAGGATACACACTCTATCTAGTGAAATTGTGGATGTTTTAAGTCATGTGTCATCTCGTTGCTTGTACTTGGGAATTAGGGGCAAATTTGAAAATTTTTAGTGTTTTTGCAAGCTTGTGTTATTTAACTTTGAGCACATAACTTAAGGAAATAATTGGGTTTGTCAACTCTAAAATAGAAAATCACAACTGTACAGTCTTATGGTTCATGCAAAGTGGACGGAATTGGTTGTTTGAGCCTAAACTGACCAAATGATAATGAGACTTTAATTTGAAATAAGAGAGAGAAACCTCTTAATTACTACACATGTCAGTAAGGAGGGACACATAATAATTTTCAGAGGTTCAGTCAATTAGTCTTGTGATCTATCCACCCCACTATTTTCATACTCCACCTTAAGAACTGGAAGTACATTACGATTTTAATCTTTTTGATTGCATTCTAGGTAGATAGGTCTTGCATTGCAACTATTTTCACATAATTTGCATGAAAATAAAAAATATATATAGATAAGTTATACATGCACATTATCCTTAGGTGCGTGTCATTTAGTTGCATAATCATCATTTTGTAGCTGCATTCACATTTTTGTGCATATAGTACATCATGCATCTTATTTCTTCTGAAACATTAAGGGTGATGAACTTGTTCCATACCTTCTGAATGCTTCAAATGTATAAGTTATGCAGTAATAAGTGAGCCCGACAAACAATTCGTTGTCAGCTGTGAAAATAAGGGCTTGAAGAAAAAGAAGAAGAAAAAAAGTTTTGAAAAAGAAAAAAAAAGAAAAAAGAATTGAGAAGTAAGTAGTAATGAGAGGGAGAAAGGAACATGTTCTCACTACATACTAAGAAGAATGGGTACATGATGTAGTTATCTTAGATATTCCATCTCACCTTGAGATGGAATGAAAGTGCATGCATCATTCCACCCAAATGTAGGCATTAGGGCATTTACACTTGCATATGCATCATTTAGGTCATTTTTAATTTGTGCATGTTAGAATCGTATAATGCTTCCATTTATTCCATGAGCCACCCATTCCATCCACCCATTGCTCGAATTGGTAGGCCACATTGATTTTCTCCTCACTCATAAATACCAGGAGAACTGCTTCCATGTAGATGGTAGTTAGGGCGAGCAACGTAGAATAGAAGATCACAAGATGCACCGAGTCTGGACTGGAGAATTTTATTATGTTAACTGCCTTATGTGATAGTGTTCATCAATTTTGAGGTAGATCTCTTCTATGGATGATTGTTGTCACCTTTAGGGTAATTATCATTATGTGGTTAGTGAGGGCCGGATTGTGAATGTCCGGTGGGGATCATATGGTGATGTTTGTTGTGATAATCTGTTCTTTAGTTGACCCTCGCAATTCTATTCTAAAGTTTAGTTGCTCAAGGGTGAGCAATGTTCAAGCTTAAGGGAGTTTGATGTGATGATTTTGAGTCACATTTATGGACTTGTTTTACTTGTGTTTTATGCATTTATTGGTCATTTTAGTGGTTAATATTGCATAATTCATTTACTTTGGTCTATGATCCTTCTTAGTGTCAAATCTCCCTTATTTTACTATTTTGAGCATAAATGATTACAAATATATGTTTTATTTTGGCTTATGTGGTTTGGTGTTGCAATTTTAGGAAAAATGCATATCTACAGCTGTCGATACCATCGACAGCTGTCGATACCATCGACACAACCACAGGTTGCCAGCCGCAAGGAGCAGCACATAGTCGATACCATCGACGGAGAAGTCGATGGTAGCGACATTCCATCAGGTTGCTGGTGAGAAGAGAGTCGATACTATCAACCCCAAAGTCGATACTATTGACACGTGGAGCTTCGACAACGGAAAAGGATAAAAGCGTCGCCTAAAGGTGTCGATACCATCGACCCGCGTCGATGGTATCGAGTCAGCATCAGGCGCAATGATGAAAAGAAAAGAAGACTTGCTGATATCACGCAGGGTCGATACCATCGACTCGTGTCGATGGTATCGACACTGTCAGATACAAGTTTGTTTCAGATCGATCTAAATCCAATGGCTGTGATATTTTTGCAACCTAACTCGGTGATTATACCTACTGACGGCGGCTAAGAGCCATAAATCACATCATTAGCCACTGCACATGTCTCAAGAAGGTGTGGAGAGAAGAACGTAGCCTAGAAGCACGCCCCAGCCATTCCGGAAGCCAAAAAAGACGTTTTCCACCGCCGAAAGGCTGTAGATCGCACATTCTACACTGAGGAACACTTGTATCTTCTCCGTTCAGGGGTTTCATTACTTATTCACGTTTTTCTCTATGTTTCCCCTTTTCTCTACCATGTTTTGCTCTGAGATGAACATGCAGGGCTAATCCCCTTTATCTTTAGGACCGAGAGTAGCCCGGGGAAGCATTGTATGACATTTTTATCATAGTAATTCATCATTTATCTCTTAAATCCGTGGTATGATTTCATTTTCTCAATTATATTGTTATGCTTGATCACCATAATGATAATCTAATGTCTTTAATTACTTTGAAAGAAGAATTAACAGTTGAAAAGAGACGAAATTCACATTAATTAACAAATCCCTTGAACAAGGTGATGTACGGTTAATGGTGGAAACCCAGAGGTCGATTCTAATGCACCTAGTTTAGGGTATAGGTTACTACGACGGTGGAACCGACTTAGACATAGGTAGTGAATTGTACCACGACAGTGGGAAATTCTGACTACATGCCACTACCCGGATTGAGAGATGAACCTGAATTATTATATGGAAATTCATACAATGAAAACCCGTGGTGAAACTGCAATCCTAAAGATCTCCACTTGAATTGATTAAACTAAACCCTTAATCGGTTGCTTTGTTTTATTTTATTTTCTTTTATTTTTCAACAATTCTCAGAACCTTTTAACTGGTCTAGCTGATTGTGAGTAGTTAGCAGTAGTCTACCGATAGTTCAGTGTCCCTGAGTTTGACTCGGGCCTCATAAAGGCCTATATTACATTGACGCGTGCACTTGCGTTATACGCACAGTAAAATCGTGTCAATTATCTTGATCTAAAATTGACTCTCTATATCAATATGGGCTTAACATCCCTCATTATTGATTAGAGATATATTTCTTGATCCTACTATCCCGTAAAGAAAATCTCATATCATTTTCAGGGCTTAACATCCCTTGTAAAATGGATGGGAAATCAATATATGTATCCATCATGAGCCTAAATGAATCTCATATCATTTTTGGGGCTTAACATCCCTTATAAAATGGATGAGAAATCAAAACACATATGACATGAATCTAAAAGGATCTCATATCATTTCAAGGCTTAACATCCTTTGCAAATGATTGAGAAATAAATTGTGGCTAAATTTGACATAAAAATAAGTGGTTTACATTAAATTGTGTTGAATACCCTTGCTTTAAAAATTTAGTATCAAATTATCAAATTAAGGAGGAAAAATAAAAGTCATACTTAATGATTAGCTTGGTTATCTTTTTAAAATGACAAAGGGGGAGAAATAATATAAAATCAATAACATAAAGTAAAATGAGTTTCATAATCTCTTGGCTAGCACACACTTACAAACAAGAGAATGGTTGTAAAAGGTAAACTTCAGGTATGAAACTCATATGCTTTATATTTCCTTGATTTATATTTTGGAAATGTTTGTCATCTTCAAAAAGGGGGAGATTGTTGGCTAAATTGGACATTAATATAATCCCTTTGTTTTGATGATGACAAACATTTCTTTTTTGTGGTTTTAACTTGCTATTTGAGTGTTTCAGGGACAAACATATAAGGTGGTGGATAGCAAAGACTTGGAAGATCAATTGGATAAAATTGCTTTATTTTCATGATTGTAATCAAATATAAAAACTTGTACAAGTATATAATGTACAAGTACTTAGATATCATGTAAATCAAGCGTTTAGATCTTCCATATCCACACACAACACTTAGATAGGTCATCTCCTAAGTTAGTGTCACAATTGCACATTGATACACACATTCAGTAAATGAATACATTAAATCAGGGATATTCTCGGTCGACAAAAACTTCGACCGAGACATTCTCGGTCGACAAAGTCCTCGACTGAGAATAGACCATCCTAGACATTAGACTGAGTTAGAAAAGTAGTTGGGAGTTGGAATCGAATGTTACAACATATTAACTCAGACTCCTACTCGGTCGACAAATTCCTCGATCGAGAGACTCTCGGTCGACAAACTTCTCGACCGACAAAGGTTCTGACTGCACTTTTCAGAATTAATCAACTAGTTGTTACAAACGTAATTAGTGGCTACCTAACGGCTAGTTGAGCACTAAGAACACCCTAGAAGGTGTCTAGAACGTCCCCAAGCATTAGAAAACCACTCCTATAAATAGGACAAGCTATAGGACACCCAAGGCATCACTTGTGCATACAATTACACTTGAGAATCATTCTTTGTGAGCAACAAGCTTGAGCTACACTTGCAATTTGTTCTACATTAGCATCCTATAGCTTAGTATCTCCTAGCCACCACACTACCACGTTCATCCATAGTGGATAGGAGATCAATACGCTCGATATAGGATCAAAGCACTGTACTAAATTGGTAACATTATTCTTTCTTCCAATCTGATTCCTTTTATTGTATTTTGTTCTCCTTTGCTACTCCTAGGTTGGAGGCTGTGGAAAGGAGGTTGTTGGAGCTTCTTCAGGTGGTGAAGGTAGCTCGACAGACTTTGGACTACTTCTAGAAGGTCTCAACGGGAAGCTACTTCAAGGAGGAAGGCTACTTCAAGGGGGAGCTTGAAGTTACTTCAAGTGAAGGCTGCTTCAAGGTTGGTGAGACAACTTCGGGGTGAAGGCTGTCCAAAGGGTGGTGAAGGTGTTTGTAATTTTATGTAACATCCTTGTGAGGTAATAAAATTCAAATACTTTCAAAATCTCAGTTGGGAACAACCGGGTAGTGGACTGACTCCCTTACTGTTTTTAAGGGTGGAACCACTCTAAAAGTCGTGTCTACTTCTCCAATATTTGTGTGGTTGCTTGGTTGAATTATTTTAAAATCATCATGAAACCCTATTCAACCCCCTCTAGTGTTTTTTCAAAACAAACTTTACAAGAAATTAAACTTTGATCAATCTCAACATTAATGATACATATTCATACATTCATTATGTTTGTCACACTTCCATGTACATATGACTAGGGGTGAGCAAATTTCAGTCCAGACCGCTAGACCGGACCGGACTGCACATTCGGTCCGGTCCAGTCCTGGACCAAATAGGTAATCTGTAAGGACCCTGACCTTCGTTTAAGGTTTACCCTATTTTCTTTGCTTAACCCTGATGCTTAGTTGCTTGCTAATCACCTTTAGTAGTGATTAGGGTTTGTTTGTGCTTTGTTGAGAGTTGGAGGTTCTACTTGCAAATAACCCAAGTTTAGGGTTTGTGGGCAAGTTTGCCACCTTTTGAGGTGTTACTCTCTCTCCTTGCTTCCTCTAGTGTTGAGGGGAAGGTTTGGGCCCGTTTCTTGGGTTCCTTTGGGCTTGGTTGAGCTTGTTGGGCCTTGTGGTGCCTTGCCTTTGTTTAGTTGGACCTTATGTCGGGCAAGAGGGTTGTGTCACCCATGGTGGTGGTGTATCATCCAAGTGTTTCACCCATGAACCTTTTACCATCTTTGACCTCATTTGTGTCACCACTAGTGGACACTTGATGCTTGATTCTTACATATGGCAATGGCCTTAGACATGTGTTTAGGGCTTGCTAGAGTGGTGGTTTTTGCACATGGACAAGTGTCCCTAGGTGGGCAACACCTTTCTTTGCTTTGATTTGGTTTCTCCTCCATCCCCTTCTATATATGCGTTTCCTTTCCCTTGCTAAGGATCCCTTTAGTTCCTTAGTTTCTCCCCTACCTTGGTGCACGACATACTCCCTTCTCTTGCAAGCTTGGTGGCCGATCCTTCTTGGAGTCTTCTTCTTCCTCTAGTGGTGGCCGAACCCTAGAGTGCCTTCCTTGGTGGTGCTTGGAGATTGGAGCTAGGAGCTTGAAGCTTGCTTAAGGCGGGTTACATAACTCCTAACCCTAACTACACTACTATCTTCTATGTTCTTATTCTTGTTGTCTATGATCAACTATGTTGTTGTTAGTTTGGTTCCCTTGCTTTGTTGCACCTTGTTGGCTGAACCTATGATCTAGGGTTTCTTGGTGAGCAATACTCCTTTCTCTCCTTTGTCTAAAGGAGTGAGCTTGAGTTCTAGTAGCACGATCAATACCCCTCTCTCGTTTAAGTTGAGAGGTGAGCTTGTGTTCTAGTAGCTTGAGCAACACCGCCCTCTCACCATGGACTTGAAGGGTGGGCTTGGTGGTAGTTGGGAACCTTGCTAGGGTTGTTCCTTGTGTTGCCCGTTTGGTGATAGATGATGTGCAAAACCCCTCTCTCTTATTTGTTGAGAGGTGAGCTATCTTCTTGATCCATTAGGGTTGGTGCCCTTGTGCTTGGGGCTGATAACGACCTTGTGGAGTTGTTTCCTGCCCGTTATGGTGTTGGTGGTGTTGTTTCCTGATACCCTTCCTTTGGTCTGACCTTGGTCGACATGTTGGGGTTATGGATGATACCCTGGTCCCTGACTTTGTGATGGGCATCACACTACCACCCTGCTTTGTGGCGGCCGATAGGCCATGGGTTGGTTGGCTGAACGATAGGACCCTTTGCTGGATGTTTGAGCTACACCCTTAGACGTTGCCTTTTGTGGAGTACTCTGCCCGACACCTGACTTAGACATAGCTTGTTGTCATTGTGCTTTGAGGTGGACGTTGCTAGTTAGTTCTGTGACGGGCGTCACACTAGTCCTATGTGAGTGTCGGCCTCCAACATGACACCCTGTTTCACGTTATGCTTCTTTTCTTAGCTGCACGATTGGTTGTTGTTACCCTTGGTGCTAATGCAACGTTGCACGATACCACAGTGCACAACACTGATGAGTGCACGACACGCCTGACGCAGCGTTGCACGTCACACCCTTGTGTTGTCCGATAGACACTGGTGTGCTAACCGTTATGAGTTGGGCGATAGATGAGGGTGCCCTGCCCGATATCACTTGTGGTGAGGGTATTGGGTGCTTTTAGTGAAGGTCCTGCCCCTTATAGAAACTGATATGTTGTTCTTGCATCACGTTTGGTTTTGATAGTAACCCTGGATGTGCACGATATAGTCGATCACATCTATGCTAAACCTTGTGTATGTATCACGTTTGGCTTATAATGGTGACTCTTGATTTGCTTAATGGTAATCATTACGGTAAACCTTGTCCATTTAACTTAACATGACTATACACATGAATGTGATGATCTTGATTATCTGTATAAAGCTAAGATAATGATAAGCATGTATAATGCCTTGCTTAATGATGTAAACCTAGGCTCATGATCACAAGTTGATGCATGATTGATAAAGCATATAATCATTGATGTTACCTTGTATTGATAGCATGGTATTTCTGTTAAACCTATGATTATTGTGTATACTAACCATGCAGGTGATGCATAGCCAAGTAAAAAGGCTATGAGGAATATATGATGAGTAACATTGCAGTGATAGTCACTCTTGATAATGAGATAACTTGTACGATGTATTTGGATAAAGTGCTTGGGATTACTATCCCATGTTGATGATGTAAGCCTTGAGAGGCAGTGGCACTATGAGATAAGGGATTGAGATCCCATGGTATGCGATGATCCTTGAGATGGATCTAGATGTTTGGAAAGAGGCCAAGTGATAACATGTAATGTGGATCCTTGTGATGGACCAGGATGATGTTGATTATAATGAAAGCATACTATTGAGTTTCATATTGTTTATTTTGTTATAGTTTGCATGTTATATAACTTGGTTGAATCTTGCAATCCATATAAAAGATACTAATTAATCACAATGGAATATATCATGTAGTTGCCCTGGCCATAGATCCATCATCGTCAAGAGCTGGTGATGGTGAAACGGGTTCTCCTACGGGTTAACCCAGAGCGCATATTGTTGAGTATGCGAGGTTTCTCCTAGCCTAAAGTGAGGAGGTAGGAGTGCAACTTCGGTTGTAGACTCCAGGGTGTGGATTCAGGCCCGTAGCCCAAGTATGTGAAGAGCATGGTGAACAGGCCCATGGCTCAGGATATGTGATATGGGAGCATGAATGCGTTCATGGCTCAGAGCATGGTGAACAGGCCCGTGGCTCAGTTTCACTAGCACCGATACCTGTACCGAGGCAGGCTAGGCAGAGGGTAGCCTGACCCTGTGGCTAAGGCCACTTAAGCACGAGACGCGGTCCTGCTTTGGTTCTCGTGCACTGACCACAAGGTGGGAGGTTGTGGAGTCCGACTCTTCCATTGACCTTGTATGGCACTGGCTCCGGGTTTCGCAGCCGTCGATTGGATTTGAACGGTACGGTTCAGTTCCTCAGGGCATAATAATACGTAATCCAACCGTATAGTATTTACTGCCTAAGGCAAAACACAAAACATTGGTTGAGGCCTTGCTTGTGTAGTTAATCTTGTTATATCTTGCAGTTACTTATATGTTCCTCATGTTATGTGGTCAGCCCTTATAATTCTTATCTTGTTAATCATGTTCCATAAGGAAATACTTGAGTATATGCCTTCCATACACCTGGTAAGCTTTATAGTATGAACAACTTTACTTTATAACTATTCTTGTTGTACCCTTATCAATTATCTGCTGTTGTTGCGTTATCTTTTTGAGGTTTTGAAGTTTCGGTGGGGAGTTATGTTTCTCACTGGGACTGTGTGTCTCACACCACTGGTTTACACCCTTTTTAGGTGTTCAAGCTAGACGTGGTGGTGGTCGTAGAGTTGCGGCCGAGCATCAAGATGAGAAGTAGAAGGCAAGCGATGGTTATGCTGCTGTGTTGGATGTTTGTAGTAGAGTCTTAGAGTCATCCCTGTACTCTCAGGTCCTTGGAGGTGTTTTGACGTTGTTTCACGATGTATAGCTGTTGTTGTTTTGTATATCCTGCTGCTAGCCGAATGTGGGCCTTTATGTACATATAAACATGTGATGAGCTCAGGAGATGGTTAGACAGTTGTCCCTCTAAGCTGTGAACACGTATCAAGGTTTGTACATGTTTATATAACCTGTTTCTTTGCAGTATGAGGACCTACATGTAATAGTTTCTCAGTTTATCTGCTTTCCGCAATCGGTTTTAATTAACCCGTGTTTTGATAATCTGTGGTTATGGTGATTTCCGTACATTTTCACGTAACACCTTACTGTCTGTGCGATAGTGGGATGTGTTGCCACATAATTGGTCCGGTCAACGGTCCTTAAAATTTGTAGTTTCGGTCTTCGGTCCGGTCCGGTCCAAAACCGAAAAAACTATAAACCAGACCACAGACCAGTTGGCTGAGCGTTTTTTACCATATTTGTTAGATTGGCCTGGTGAGTCGACCCTTCCAGTATCCCTGACCCTGAATCCTAATTTTGTTGGTCTCCGTCTCCCTGTGGGCTGTGGTGACTAGGGCATGAAGTCTGAAGTGGAACCAACACGGCGAAGGGCATGAAGTCTGAAGTGGCAAAGCAACCAGCGCGACATCAACTCTTCTACAGCGGGATACGGCGCACAGTGCACGGTGACGGCGGGCTCACAGGCTCATGGCACGCAACGCATGACGGAAGGTCAACCTAGCAGATGTCAACCACAATCACTGCTCCGGGTGCTCCCAAGTTTCTCCCCAATCTCTCTTCAACCGATCACGCGCCAGTCTTTGCCGCTTGCATCTAGTCGATGCGGCGCACCATCAGTGCGCATCCAGTCAGACCAGTCCCCATCCTCGCTCCACCCTTCCCCAGTTCCAACTGGTTCTGCCTGCCTTCAGGTATGTCGTGCGTCGTCCGCCTCAAAACCTTGCCTTGCACCACCATCCCTGCTTGCGCCGCCGACCTTGCTTTCCACCACCATCTGTACTTGCGTCGCTGTAAATACTTGTGCCACCGATCTTGTGCCCAATTTCTCCGACCTCTTTCCTTTTCCTCTATTTTCAGTCCCTATTTCACGTTGCAGGCCCCAACTCAACCCCACTGTGCTAGACGCCACTAGCTTTGTGACTCTGTGACTGAAGAGGGCAACATATTCCGATCAACTAACGAAGGTGTCAGGTGTCCCAGAATAGAATCTCGGCTCTAGCCTACTTCTACGTTTCTACCTGCAGGTTCTACCTGTAGGTAAATAATCCTTAACTAATTGTTGATTTTAGTTCTCTTTCATACATTTTTTGTTATACATTGTTGCATGCTATTTAATTACTGTCTTGATTTCTTTGGCAAATGAAACTAGAGTTCAATTCAACTTGTTTCATTTCTTATTGTTTGAAATTTCATTTCTGGTTTGTGATATATGTGTTTCAGTGGACAGTGGTAGTTTGTTTTCACTTTATAACAATGTTGGTTACATAATTTTTTATTGAAACAAAGATTGTTTTTGCTGTAATTTCTTGTGGGCCGGACCGACCAGTGACCATCATTACAGATTTGTCTACAAGATTATCGTGCAATGTAAGATTTCTCCTCAGATGTACAGTTATATTATGCGTTCACCATATTTGGGTAAAATATTTTAACTACATGTTTTAATGTCTATATGTACAGATGAGCTCCCAATCCAAAAGGCCAAATGTTAGGTCAGGAGAGACAACAACTACAAATGAACCATCACCTCAAATGCTGATTGAATCCATGGAAAATCCTTATGTTGATGAAGTATATGGCTCTGTAGAAGAAGGAGACTTTGAAAAAGAAGACGTGGGGAAGCCAAGAGTAAAGAAAAGATCTCGCAAGAGGTCGGAGGTTTTGTTACATTTTGATGAGTTCATTTCTGATGTTAATACAATTCGAGCTAGATGCAAGTATTGTAGTAAAACTTTTGCTGCTCACTCTTCTAAGAATGGAACTAAAAACTTGAACTTTCATATGCCTAAGTGTGAGAAATATCCTGAAAACAAGACTAAGGGGATACAAACTCAAATAGTATTAGAAAGGGGAAGAAATGAAGAGGGACAAGGGAAACTAAAATGTTGGGCATTAAATCAGGGAGATGCTAGAGATGCTCTAAGCTATATGATTATTGTGGATGAGTTGCCATTTAAATTTGTTGAACATCCTGGATTTCAGCATTTTATGTCTATTGTTTGCCCAGATTTCAATTTGCCATCTCGTTTCACACTTGCCCGTGATTGCTACCAATTGTATCTTAATGAAAAAACTAAGTTGCAAAGTTTTTTGAAACACTCATGTCAAAGAGTCTGTGTAACAACTGATACATGGACCTCTATTCAAAAAATCAACTACATGACTTTGACTGCTCATTTTATTGATAAGGAATGGAAGTTAAGGAAGAAAATTTTGAACTTTTGCCCAATTTCTGATCATAAATGTGAGATCATAGGAAGAGCAATAGAAATTTGTTTGATTGATTGGGATTTAGATGGCAAACTATACACCATCACGGTTGACAATGCAAGTTCAAATGATGTTGCATGTAAGTATGTGAAGCAGAAAATGGCACAAGGAGGGGGTTTATAAATGATGGGAAATATCTCCACATGAGGTGCATTGCACACATCATAAATCTTGTAGTTGTTGATGGTCTAAAAGAATCTGAGACTTCTGTAGATCATGTAAGGGCAGCTATAAGGTTTGTAAGGCAGTCTCCTGCTAGGTTGAAGAAATTTAAGGAGTGTGTGCAAATTGAGAAAATTGAGAGAAAGGCACTCCTATCTCTTGATGTGGTAACTAGATGGAACTCAACATACCTAATGTTAAACTCGGACTTAAATTTTGAGAGGGATTTTGAAAGATTTGGGGAGATAGATCCATACTTTAGGTTGAAGTTAGATAATATTGAAGGTGGAAATGTTGGAGTTCCAATAGAAAGTGATTGGGCAAATGTGAGACGTCTGTCTACATTTTTAGAATCTTTCTATGAAGCGACTCTTCGTGTTTCAGGGACATCATATGTTATTGCAAATTCATTTTTCTTTGAAATTGCTACTGTTTATGATCTTTTATGCTCCCACATGTCTAGCAGTGATGTTGAATTGTGCAATATGGCCACATCAATGAAACTTAAATATGACAAGTATTGGGGAAATATTGATAAAATGAATATGATGATCTATATTGCAGCATTACTAGACCTTAGAGTGAAATTAGTTGGGCTAAAGTTATCTTTCATTAGGATGTATGGAACATAAAAAGGTGAGGTGATGACCAATAAAGTAAAAACAGTCATGTCTGCATTGTTTGAAGAGTACAGGAAATCGTATGCCCCAATTGCTTCTCAATCTGGTCAAACAGAAGGAACATCTTCTAGTGGAGCAAATAAGACACTTGCTTATAGAGGTGCTAGTTTTCAGAAGAATATCGTGGAAGATATTAGGAGGATGAGAAATGGAGCAGACAATGGTTTTGTGAGGACTGAATTTGATAGATACTTGAATGAAGAAATGGATGAAGATGAGTCTGATGATTTTGATATCTTGAAGTGGTGGCAACTTCATGGGACGAGATTCCCAATACTTTCTTGTTTGACACAAGATGTTATAGCTATACCTATATCTACAATGGATTCAGAGTCTGCATTTAGCACAGGAGGTCGACACCTTGATTGTTTTAGGAGCTCTCTCACTCATAAGGTAGTAGATTTTTAGTTTCTCTATTTTTTTGGTCCATCTTTGCACTTTTATTTTTTATTGACCATATCAAACATTGTCAGACTGTCCAATCTCTTATATATGCACAAGATTGGCTTAAATCTACCCCTCACATGATTAATGTGGAAGCTGATCTTGAAGAGTTAGATCAACTTGAGAAAGGTAAATGGATGGTTGTTAGACTTTTTTAATTTTAGAAGTAAAGATTCTTACATCTAACAATATTTGTAAAATCTTTCAGAGCTATCTAATCTCTATGCAAATGACGTTGTCATTGATGTTTAGAGTTAACACTTAACATGTCTATTATATTTCGACATGTAAGTGTATTTGCTTCTTAATACATTTTTAAAATCAAGGCTATACATGTCTGTTACATTGAGTATTGATGCATATTATGTATTTTCAGAGTTGGTTAGCTGGATTCAAGATAACATGATCATTTTTTTGTTTGGGGAGTTACATCACATGTAAGTGGCCTAATTATAATATTATGTTGCTTAATCTTAATTAAAAATTCTTTCTATATTTATCTTTGTTGTGTTTGTAGTTTCTTTATTTTAGCTATAGTGCTGACTTCTATTGTTTCTCCTTGTAGAAAATCGCTGCCGTGACTCGTGAACATGTCATTCAATATACATCCAGAAGTCATTGACACGTCTTGGTCAAGTGAAGTAATGGACTATGAATTGTGACTTGTGCACTTGATTAGAGTCTAGTAATTGTTACATTGCTCATGTTTTTGTTGTAGTCAATACAAACTCATGTCATGGAGATATTAATGTTACATGTCTTTGAAGTTTAATGTTGGATTTATGTTTGTAGTTCCAAACAATATTTTGAATTTGTTGTATAACAATATAAGCATGTATTTATGCTGACCAAGACAAAATTATTGACTTGATTTTGGCTTTTTTTACTATTTGATATTCTAATAAAGTAGGTTATATATGCTAGCTTTCGTTTACGTTTTCAGATCTGCATGGACTATTACGTTTGGAGAAATACTTGGACTGTAGTGTTGGATAACAAATATTTCCCCATTAAACAAAAGTTATTGATCGCCAGAAACTTGGGGATGAACTGTGCTGCATGACTCGTAAAAGTATTATCGTTGAGTGAAAATATTAATGAAATAGAAATTTCACGCAATGGTATAGCTGAAATTTAAAACAACAGTAATGTTCTACAATTTCGGTCTGAGCGGTCCGGTCACGGTCTGGGTCGGTCCGGTCAAGCCAGAAGCGGTCCGGTCTGCGGTCCAAGTTTTTGCATTTTTCGGTCTTCGGTCCAGTCCGGGTTTGGACCGATGCTCAACCCTACATATGACATGACAAACAAATACATTCTCTCTTATCAAGGAAACAAAGATACAAAACATCATTTACAACTCTCTCACATTTATACAAGGACCTAGAGTGACAGGGACTGACTGAACTACTTAACTCATGTGGTCGATCTTCTCTTATGCTTTGACCTTCTTCAAGTCCACGTGGTTTCCCTAAAAGTTGTGAGTAGAGGGGTGAGCCTACTCGCTCAGTGAATGAGTACTTCAAAGAAACAATCTAAAGCACTGCTATAATTACAAATATACTTTTAAGCAACTAATATCAATTATAACGGCAATAATCTTTGAAGAGTCTAAACATTGGCAATCATAAATATGGCAGGATAATCTAGATATCAATAAGAGTAAATCAATATATGAACATGCTTGATTAATCTCAAAGAGAACTAATAACTCAAACACATACAAAGGATAATTGAATAACTATGCACACTTGTTTAACCTCTCATTCATATTATTATGCCCTGAACCCACATGAGGTGTACCACAACATGTGAAAGAGTGGCAGCAAGCTACGATCTCACTGTACAAGGCTTAGAAGCATGCCTGGGTTCCTAAGCCTATCTCTTGAGTAAGACCGCATCTGCAGTGGGCCTCGGTACGTCTTCCTCTTGGCAGCTAATAAGAGCAGTCGAATATCTCAGACTCCACCTCTCAACCTGGGTACTCAGGCGGTGAGTCAAAGCCCTCAGGCTTATTGTGCATCAGTGGACCTACTAACTACTGATCATTCAACAAGTAACACAGGTACCACCGGCATCCCCGGTTAGTGTTGGGTACCATACAATTATAAGGAGTCTGCCCTACTGGTCAAGACCCCCGCACCCTACTGGTATGCTCCGACTTACCTCGATCTGGACTACCTCCAGTCGAGAAACCATTCCCTCCTCACAGTGCAGGCCTCATCCTGTGAGGATTCTATAGTGTTCAGGGCATCTACATGTATAATTCACTCTTTAAATTCACAATTCAATCATCACATCAACGAATCTTTTTTCAGCTTTGTAAACTTTTCATTTTACAAACCATCTGATAACATATACCACAACTAAACTATTAAGCATCATCACATCTCAAGTTTAGAAACATTGAAATCACAACACTTGTTTCACTGAACACCCTATCATTAGGGTTTCATTTACCTCATTCAATTATCACATATCTCGCATAAGGATTGAATACATCATAACATCATTCAATAAGGATTGCTCTCAGTAGTTCACATATAATCAATATATATATATATATATATATATATATATATATATATATATATATATATATATATATGAAACCATGTAATGAATTGAACTAGGGTTTCCACCCTCCTTACTGATATATAAAAAAACATTGATATCATCGAATGGAATTCAAGATCTTATCTGACATATATGTAATACACATACAAATAAAACATTCATTTGTAAGCAAGGAGATTCAACTAGGCAAACTTCTTTATTCAATTATACAACAATTTCAGTCATAGCTGAAAATCCTACTTTTAGTACATGTAACCTCTACAATTAATTTAAGAATTCTCATTTAGATGGGGTACGCTCATTTCTAATCTGATTTCATAATCTGAAATTCATCACAATAGAGGAATAATTCATATCAAATCATCTTGCAAAAGCAAGATCAAAACGACCATTTAGGGTTGTACTTGCATACTAATCAATTGAAAATTATTAATGATTTAACTGATTTTCGTGCAATCTACTATTTAAAGGAAGTACCCACTCACCCTAAGGTGTGAAAACACCCTAAAAACGTAGCCCATCCTTGAAGATCTCGAATCCATATCAAGGTCCTAGAAAAATCTGTGATTTCTTCTTCCTTTCAACCCTAAACGTGACCTGCTGTAGGTAGAAGATGAGATTAGAGGTTAAGACAAACCTCCAAATCACTAGATCAAGGGTTTCAATCAAGGGAAAGTGAAGAGAAGAAGGAATCCATGGTTAAAACTACTTACCAAGTCGAATTTATAGCAAGCCCTTTTGATTTCTACTTTTCTTCACGTTCTTCCCCAAAAATTGCCCTAGAAATCACCCTCTAGGTCGCCCTTTCATCCATAAAGTAGTCTAGGATGATAGAGGATCGAATCGTGGTTCCAACACACTTCGTTTTGTTGACAACAGATAAGTATTTCTCACGATATGATCATTTAACGATTGGCTGATCTTGGCAGCGTCGATCATGGTCGCAGTGTCAACGCAGTGTCGGTCGCAGTGTCGATGCAGAGTTGGTAGCGGTTCACACCGCGGTCACGGTGTTGACGCAGCATCGGTCGCGGTTTACACTGCGGTCATGGTTTCGACGCAACGTCGGTCGCAGTTTTCAATATATGCTTACTAAAAATAGCATAATTCACTCATTTTAACTCCGATTTGGTTCATTCTTTTTTTGTTGGATTCATAATTGAATTCTATAAAATACTACCATATTAATTTTATAATATCATCAAATTAAAAATCATTTATTAATTATTTCCTCCAATGTCATTAACTCTCTTCTTACACACATGTATGGGTCAATGCTATGTTAACCCCAACTTGAATCTTTATAGTATGCTTAAATAATGATTATGAGTTGTCCAAACAAGTATTTAAGGTCACTAAGGTTAATGTAAAGCACAACATAGAATATTACTAACAAAACATGATAAGTATTAAGATTATCTTAAATCTCTTGGATTACCAACAAGCTAGGAACGGGTTGTAACAATTCTCCCCTTCTAATAAACATTTCATCTCGAAATTTCTAAAAGTCGAAAAGATACTTGTTAAACATCTCCATCTACACTTTCCAAGTAGCTTCTCTTATACATGATTCCTCCAAAGAACCTTTACTAGGGGTATCTCTCTCCTTTTAAGCTTTCAAATACTATGGTCTAGAATTTTATTTTCAACATTGAGACATTTGTTCCTATTAAAATCACAACTTTTAAAAGATATAAAATGTGTGAAATATAATTTCTCATCTCATCATCACATGGTACTATTCACTTGCCATTCTTGAGATCACACTAGTCATCATATTATCACAAGATATAAATCCTTTTGCACAATATCACAGGGTATCAACCTTTATCAACACAAGAGGATTACACCTCATCCAGGGCTCAACCATGCCCAAAGGTCATTAAGACCATCATACTATTTCCTGTAAGATCATCGTTATCCTTGCATGCCTTATAATAAGGCTCAACAACATCACTTACATATAATACACCAGATCAGCACAATATTACATTAATGAGCTAGGAGATATTCATAAACAATCATAGTAGGGTTATATTAAAATTAAGAACATTCCTTTATTACATCAACATGCAAGGAATCTAGATATGATTAACCCTTATCATATTCATAATGCACATGTTTAGTATAAGAAAGTATCAACCATGTGGCTATGATAAGTACCAATTAGCACATTAAGGTTATGATATTAAGGAGGTTATTTCACCATCATGCCATCATATAAGAAGGTTAAACATGGATACTCATCTTTATCTATTTGCATTAGAGTTAGGTTTGACAAGATAAATTATATTAATGTTATTGATTAGCACTTATACCCAAACCCTTACTCACGGCATCCCCATTGAATCATGGATGCATAAGGTGAAGCATCACCGTCACGTTCCATACTATTCTCAAGTATGAACCCACACATAAATCAAGGTGTAACCATCGAGTTATAGAATACTAGGGTTTCAACAATAGTAACAGAGTACTCCATAATTGTATTAGTCATTCAAGGACTATTCATACCCAAATACCATCACTTAGTTATATTAAAGCTAGGTATAACAAGCTATTTAGTTATATTAAAGCTAGGTATAACAAGCTATACCTCATTAGGGTTACATATCAATACAATATGGTTATCATCCCTCCTATTCATATGAGTGAATAGGTAAGAATACCTTATTCAGGGTAATCCTCCATTTGTTCCATCATCATTCAACTCATATCACCATACCACAATTGTACAATACTAAGATGGATTATTGTTATGAATGACTTAAACTATCAGACACCTTTAATTAACATATTTCTTGCACATGTACAACTGGAATCATATGTAAAACAAATTTACATCCCTCATTATACCTTCAACAAATTACACTTCTAAAAACAAATTTAACGTATGATTGAAAGCCATTATTTTATGTTATCTCCCCATTCATTACTACTTAATTCTTATTACTTATCCTTCTCATTTTGATCATATAGAATAAACATCCCTAAAATTGAAACATACAAGATAAGAATAGATAATTCATCATTCTTGATATCAATGCAAGACTTTGTTTTAGATTGCACTTTGCTCATGTTACACTTCTCCTTTTGTTCAAATCACACTTCTTATATTTTAAATCTATTTCTTATCCTTTGCTCTGAATCATTTTCATATTGTTTATCTACCTTTCATATTAGCTACCTTTAAACCCCGAATTACTATCAGTGCTAGTTTACTTCTCATAGTGCCAATCTCATGATCTTGTTTTATAGAGATGCTAGTATTCAAGGTCAAATCACTAGTGACATCCCTTGAACTACTACAACTCTAAACATTCTAGGGTTTGGTCCATATCAGTATCATGGTGTTATTGCAATGTGACTTTACTCTCTTAATTTGAAATTCAAACTTTGGATCTCACAAGTTTTACTAAAGTCTTCCTTATCTTATCACTTGAATTTCCTTTCTCTTACTTGGCCATTCAGATAGATTACATTCTCAATTTACCCTGATAGGGTTTCATCATCATATTGTGTGTCATTATTACATTCACTGGATGTCTCTACCATGGTGGTTATGCATCATATATGATTCATTTTCTTATCACTTCATTCCCACATTGCTCTAATTAAGGAAGATATGAAAGAGAAGATGATTCTGAGACTTAGAATTTTTATCTTCAAACATTCCCTTAATACATTTGTCGTATGTAGGTTTAATTAGTTATCAACAAGGATACTTAACTAACTAGCACTTGATTGAATCTCTTAACCTCTTTCTTTTATAATCTATATTACCCCATCACGTTTCAAACCCTTCCTTACTTTCCATAATCCTTTTACCATATACTACTCTTCCACATGTCATCTTTAACTTCTACTTTTCTCTTATGATCATGTTGTTTATTCATGTGTATAATCATGTATACCATGTTGCACATATTTCTTTTTATCCTTCTACTATTGTGAAGTTGTAATTCTAAATCAATAATCTCTCTACTAGTTTCAATTCATGTTTAATACATTATGTATCATTCATTTTAAATCAAATGTCTCATGCATGGGTCAAACTTAGTTTCTCTTTCAATCAAGTTTTTTCTTCCTGAATATAGTCTACCTTTGTATGACTTATTCATTTGTTAAGCTACACTTTTGTTCTTCTTTTAGAAACTAGTTTGTTGTTCTATAGAGACTTGGAATCCAAAGGTAGTAAGGATGAATGTATTAAACATCATAATAAAGGTATACATTCCATGCTCTCAATTATATCATAATCCTCATTCCTTAATCAAGCTCATTATTTCTAACATTTCTCTTTGTTTCAACTAAGTTTCTTATCCTAGTCTTATGATTTACATGTTCATCTAATTCTCTTTACTTTAACTCTTCTGAAGACTCTTCACTTCTATGTACTTATTGTATATTTAACTCTTTTCTTCTATTTTCCCTTTGCTTTGGAGTACATAAAAGCATTATACTCGATTATATGATCCATTTCTCATGATTGATTCTTACTATCTTGGCCCTTACATACTTTTCTCATGTCTTTTCCATATTTCATATTTAGAGTTCATATAATACTAATCATTAAACTTA
The DNA here is from genome assembly GCA_963693085.1 of Alisma plantago-aquatica. Classification (NCBI taxonomy): domain Eukaryota; kingdom Viridiplantae; phylum Streptophyta; class Magnoliopsida; order Alismatales; family Alismataceae; genus Alisma; species Alisma plantago-aquatica. The sequence continues at coordinate 30,781,231 of OY856412.1, forward strand.
ATCTGAACGTTATGTCGTGTTCCTTTATTCCCAATTAAGGATTGCTCATATGAGGCCCCAAAGTTGGATCTCAGATATCAGTTCCAACTGATTCTTAGCTATTCTAATCTTTCCCATATGTTTCAACATCTTAGTGTATGTACATTCTCACTATGATGTGTGTCTAATTTATCCAGAGTCTACTCTTATTATATTGTTAATAGGAGTCATTAGATCCCAGTAACACACCCTATCAGCCGGACCAGGCCAAACCTGTAGTCCTGAAGCCAAGAGCTACTTAAGATTAACTAACTCCTATTAATCTCAAACATGTGGAAAGAATATCCACTTAGGGCAAACTCATTTAAACATAACTTCTGGTCTACTTGATACAAAGAATATAAATAATAAATGAATCACTTCATGATACACAAAAATATAAAAGAACCATATATATTCTACAAACTGATAATCTAAATTCATTCATATAAGAGCATTTCTATTGATCTCCCATCAAATAAGCAATATAAAGCAAGAGTTGTATCACATTCTATGTTTAATCTCTTACTCCTTCATTACTTTCTGGTCTCTTAACCCTAAGATTTCTAGGGTTTCTCTGTAGCCCATCCTTCCTCTGCATACCTGGCCAGCGCATCCAGAGAAGAATAGACAGAGTAGCTTGATACTAGTCAATCTAAGTATTCATATACCAGGCCAAGGTATCCAAATACCCAGACTTCCCAGAGCTATAGATACATCACCTCCTATCTTCCACACTTATAACTCTGACTTTCTATCCTATGGTCCCTGACAACTCAGCCTAAGCTCTGATACCAAAATATTGTCACACCTGCATCCCACGATTACCACCAATCATGAGATTAGAGCGTGACTATGAGGATTGTACTTAATACAAGGTTCATTCCTGATTTTTTTTCCATTTCAAACTCTTTGTTTTCTTGCATCCAATCACATAAACAAACTTTATAAGAGAATTAAACTTTGATGACTCTAATATGATCTCAACATTAATGATACACATCCATACATTCATTATGTTTCTCACACTTCCATGTACATATGACACGACAGACAAATATATTCTCTCTTATCAAGGAAATAATGAGACAAAACATCATTTACAACTCTCTCACATCTATACAAGGACCTAGAGTGACAGGGACTGACTGAACTTAACTAATCTCATACTTAACTCATGTGGTCGATCTTCTTTGATGCTTTGACCTTCTTCAAGTCCACATGGTTTCCCTAAAAAATGTGAGTAGAGGGGTGAGACTACTCGCTCAGTGAATGAGTACTTCAAAGAAACAATCTAAAGCACTGATATAATTACAAATATACTTTTGAGCAACTGATATCAATTATAATGGCAGTAATCTTTAAAGAGTCTAAACATTGGCAATCATAAATATGGCAGGATAATCTAGATATCAACAAGAGTAAATCAATATATGAACATGCTTAATTAATCTCAAAGAGAACTAATAACTCAAACACATACAAAAGATAATTGAATAACTGTGCACACTTGTTTAACCTCTCATTCATCTTATTATGCCCTGAAACCACATGAGGTGTACCACAACATGTGAAAGACGCATCAAGCTACAATCTCACTGTATAAGGCTTAGAAGCATGCTCGGGTTCCTAAGCCTATCTCTTGAGTAAGACCCCGTCTGCAGTGGGCCTCGACACGTCTGCCTCTTGACAACTAATAAGAGTAGCTGGATATCTTAGACTCCATCTCTCAACTTGGGTACTCAGACGGTGAGTCAAAGCTCTCAGGCTTATTGTGCATCAGTGGACCTACTAAACACTGATCATTCAACAAGTAACACAGGTACCACCGACATCCCCGATTAGTGTAGGGTACCATACAATTATAAGGAGTCTACCCTACTGGTCAAGACCCCCACACCCTACTGGTGCGCTCTGGCTTACCTCGATCTGGACTACCTCCAGTCGGGAAACCGTTCCCTCCTCATAGTATAGGCCTCATCCTGTGAGGATTCTAAAGTGTTCAGGGCATCTACATGTCTAACTCACTCTTTAAATTCACAATTCAATCATCACATCAACAAATCTTTGTTCAGCTTTGTAAACTTTTCATTTCATAAACCATCTGATAACATATACCACAACTGAACTATTAAGCATCATCACATCTCAAGTTTAGAAACATTGAAATCACAACACTTGTTTCACTGAACACCCTATCATTAGGGTTTCATTTACCTCATTCACTTATCACATATCTCGCATAAGGATTGAATACATCATAACATCATTCAATAAGGATTTCACTCAATAGTTCACATATAATCAAATATATATATGAAACCATGTAATGAATTGAACTAGGGTTTCCACCCTCCTTACTGATATATCAAGAGAACACTGATAGCATTGAATGGAATGCAAGATCTTATCTGACATATATGTAATACACATACAAATAAAACATTCATTCGTAAGCAAGGAGATTCAACTAGGCAAACTTCTTTATTCAATTGTACAACAATTTCGGTCATAGCTGAAAATCCTACTTTTCAGTATAATCATGTAACCTCTACAATTAATTTAAGAATTCTATTTTATATGGGTTGCACTCATTTCTAATCTGATTTCATAATCTGAAATTCATCACAACAGAGGAATAATCCATATCAAATCATCTTGCAAAAGCTAGATCAAATTGACCATTTAGGGTTGTACTTGCATACTAATCAATTGACAATTATTAATGATTTAATCAATTTTCGTGCAATCTACTGTTTAAAGGAAGTACCCACTCACCCTAAGGTGTGAAAACACCCTAAAAACGTAGCCCATCCTTGAAGATCTCGAATCCATATCAAGGTCCTAGAAAAATTCGTGATTTGTTCTTCCTTTCAACCCTAAACGGGACCTATTGTAGGTAGAAGACGAGATAAGAGGTTAAGCCAAACCTCCAAATCACTGGATCAAGGGTTTTGATCAAGGAAAAGTGAAGAGAAGAAGGAATCAACGATTAAAACTACTTACCAAGTCGAATTTATAGCAAGCCCTTTTGATTTCTTTTATTCTTCACGTTCTTCCCCAAAAATCACCCTATAAATCACCCTATAGGTCGCCCTTTCATCCAACAAGTGGTATGGGATGGTAGAGGATTGAATCACAGTTCCAACGTACTTCGTTTTGCTAAAAATGGATACATATTACTCGAGATATGATCATTTTATAATTGGATGATCTTGGCGGCGTCGATCGCGGTCACGGTGTCGACGCAACGTGGTCGCGGTTTACACTACGATCACAGTGTCGATGCAGTGTCGGTAGCAGTTTACACTGTGGTCACGGTGTCGATGCAGCGTCGGTCGTGGTGTCGACGCAGTGTCGGTCGCGGTTTTCAATATATGCTTACTAAAAATGGCATAATTCACTCATTTTAACTCTGATTTGGTTCATTTCTTTTTTTGTTGGATTCATAATTGAATTCTCTACAATACTACCATATTATTTTAATAAGATCATCAAACAAAAAATCATTTATTAATTTTTTCCTCAAATGTCATTAACTCTCTTCTTGCACACATGTATGGGTCAATGCTATGTTAACCCCAACTCAAATCTTTATAGTATGCTTAAATCATGATTATGAGTTGTCCAAACAAGTATTTAAGGTCACTAAGGTTAATGTAAAGCACAACATAGAATATTACTAACAAAACATGATAAGCATTAAGATTATCTTAAATCTCTTGGATTACCAACAAGCTAGGAACGGGTTGTAACATTCATGCCACTATTTTCATCCCTAATATGTGATCCTAAGATGTTAGATGATGGTATCAAGATCTAGGGTTTGAATTTATGAAGTGTTCTTGTGAGGATTACTCTTCTTCTAAACCCTAATTTCATGCACCCGATTTCTAAGGTGATGGAGAAGTTGTTGATTCTTACATGCAACATGATCTCTGGTTTATCACCATGTCATATGAGGTTGGAGGTATTGATCTCTGATTACATGAACTTAATGTATGGTTTTCCTCTTGTTATCATGGTTTTTCCATGTGTGTCTTTGTGACATTGGTTTTAGGGTTTTGATGTCCATCTTTGCCTGGAGTTTCACCTTGATGATGCCTAGTTTTCGTGATGTTTGTTGTCTGATTTAATCGTGGATTAGTTCTATTTTGGAGTTGGTTATGTGTTGTTTGGAGTAGCTTGACATTGAGGTTTCTACACTTGCCTTGGTGCTATGTTTTTAAGTTGGTTGCTACATGTTGATTGGTGGGTTTTTGTGGGTGCAAAAAACCCTAGCCCTAGTGGTTGAGATGGTCGTTATATATGAGATCTGTTTTGGGTCGCTACCATGTTGGTCTTTGTTGCGGTCCAAGTATCTTGATTTGAGTTGGTTAATGGATGCTTAGTGAGGTGTTGTGGGTGCTACATGGCTAACTCTAATCACCTTTGGTTGCTACATCTTGTGTTTTGCTTGGTTGCAACCCCTGGTTTTGTGTGACGGGTAGCTACACTTTGTGTTTGGTTTGGTCACAACAGAGTTAACCTAGTGGGTCGCTACACATGCTTAATGATGTGTTTTGGTTACAACAAGTTTTGTGTTTGGCACCCATGTGTTCTGGTCTCTACCCTTAGTGGGATGATCATGATGGTTGCAACACTGGGTGTCTAATATGGTCACTACAATACCCTACCTCTATATTCGACACATATTGTTATGTATATGTTTGACTAGTAATGATACACATGTTAAACCCCAATATGCTCCAAGAAGGTGGTAGGTGGTGTATCTAGGTTTATATGATGATTATTGAACTAGAAACCCTAATTGGCTATATGAGAAACCCTAATCCTAATTCCCAAGTTTATGATGTGCTTGTTGAGCTTGCTTGAATGAATAGCTTGTGATTATGTTTTCTCTCTCCTACTTGTGTAATCCTAACCTTGCAGGTGGAATGAGTATCATAGATAGTGATTGATATGGTGTGTTTGAGATGACACAGGGTAATGATTGTGAGCCTTTATGAGGCGTGATGAGATAGTGATGACATGTAGGAACCATGTGATTTGGGTCTTATGACCTGGCAGAGGCTTTATGCCTAAAGTGAGAAGATATCCTTTTGATATGAGATGATGGATTTCTATCCCCTAGTGACGTGATGATGTTGATGGCCTTGTATGGTAGTGATATCAAGAGATGATGTGACAAGTTCTTACCTCATGCATTTTATATCTTCTAATGTTGCAATATACCCTTATCTTTGTAGAGTTTGTTTAGGGTTTGTACGTTGTAACTTGATTGATGCGAAAAGATATCCAATTAACTTAAATAATCAAGTGAAAAACTAATAATGTATTTTCCCTATGTCAAGATCCATCTTCAACGTCAGTACTTGCTGGATGGTGAAATGAGTTCTCCCTCAGTGGAAGCTCGAATTCGTATATTGTTCAGTATATGCATTTCACAAGATTGGTTGCGGTCATACCCTAGCAGGAGAACAGTCAAGGCCGTATCTCAGTGATGTGATTCAGTATATATGTGATATATTTTGAGGATGGATGTGGTCATACCTCAACAAGAGTGTGGTCTTGGTCGTAACTCAGTTTCCACTATTGTTGTGCCTATATACCAAGGCAGACTAGGTTGTTTTACGGTTAGACTTTATATGTCACTACAGCGGACTTAGACTGACTGAGGGTGTGGGATATCATAGGAGTCCAACTCCTCCTAGATCTTGTATGGTATTGATTTTAACTTAGCAGTGGTCAGTTGGAGCATGAGTGGTATACCTCATCTCCTCAAGGCATAATAAAAGACGTAATACAGCTGTGTAGTATATTTGCTTAGTGTTAAACACAACTCAAATTGGATGACCCTTTGCCTTGTCTCTTATACTATTTAGTTGATTTATAATGTGGTAAGAGAAAGCAACTATTATACATGTTCTTCATATTCCTTCTAAAAGTATAAGATGTTATACTGCTTAGTTGTAGATAAATGTGTTACTCATATCATTTAGCTAAATCTGCTCAACATGATAATAATGTCATCTTCTTGCTTTATCTTTATTTGTGCTTATAATAGTTTTTGGCAGAGAGTCATATCTCTTGTTGGGATGTTTGTCTCACCCCGTAGTTTCCCACACCTTTTAGGTGGTCATGCACGACGAGGTAGAGATCGTGCAGTTGGGGTTGAGCAACAAGAGGATCAGTAGTTGTCAAAGGTTAGACATGTTGCTAGTGTTTTGTAGTAGATTCCTACATGTCATCGTGTACTCTCAAGTCCTTTGGGGTGTTTGTAGACATTGTATATTGATACAAGGTTTTTGGCAGTATGCCATGGATGTATAGATATGACTTGTGTATGTGAACATGTTATCATATGTAACAGGCTGTGGCAAGTTGGCCAAGTGAACGATGATCTGTATTATTTTGTGACATGATATGTAATACAGGTGGCATGGTTTGTGGACTCATATGTAAAATGTTTCCACTTTTGTGATTATATGGAATCAATTTTAATTTACCCTATTTTCTTGTCATTCTAGTTGTTTAGTATTAGTTCCACACTTTGTTTTGAGTTATCTCGCTCATGTAGCGATGGGTTGCCATATGAAAAGGTTGGTATCATAGCTCTAGGTCCGTTGTGTCTATAGAGACATAGGACTAGGGTTTGTGTCTATTCTAGTATCCTCTGACATATTTAATGGTAACTTCTTCTTAGGTAGAAGAAGAAGAAGAAGAAGAATAAGACAAGAAAAGATACGTCTAGAGAACACAAAAAACATGCTGAAAGCAGTATGGCTGCAGCAGGAGGTGGTTCCAGGAGGTAGATGATGCAACTCTATTTTAGCACTTCATCTTGTGTCTTTTTGCATTATGTTCACATCTCAACAATGGAGATTGCACATCATTTTCCCTAATGTGAACTATTATATCAAATGCTCTTATGGCTACTTTTTGCATGTTTTTCAGGACACTTGTGCTAGCATTGGTTCAAAGGAGCGAGATGGCTCTAAATCTTCCCCGGGCATGCCTTGGACGTATAAGAATTGATTGGAGCAAAAAGAAGTTGTTTGAAGAAGTTTGGAGCCAAGATCAGTAGCTTGAGCCCCTACCTCGACCATGCTATATCACCACGGTCATGGTGAAATGGCTCAAAAAGTCACAAGTTTTGTACATGAATGCCCACGACCGTGGAGCCTCAAAGCGGCCATGGACATTGAAGACAAGATGAGCACAAGGGTCAAAACCTTCCTCCAACACGGACGTTCCACCCAACACGACTGTTGTACCCTCTACCCAACACTACCATGGCACCCACCACAGTTGTGGCCACTCCAAGCATCTCCCTCTACCTCATAAAATACCTCCACCACGACCATGTCACCCCCACAACCGTAACATCCAACCACCACCACGGCCGTGATGACCACCTAACTCTACCCAACTTTTCCACTGCATTTCCACTTCTACCCCCACTTAACCTAGTGCTTCCCCGCCACTTATATATACATAGGTGGTGGCCACAACACAATGTTGTAACCTCCTTACCCACTCCTTAGCTACTCCTAGCATTCATTTCCACCCTTTCTTGCATTCAAGAGCTCCACCTATCTTCCACCTTCCATTTCCACCTCATTTCCACCAAAAACCCTAGTTTTTTTAGAAATTTTCACCACAACCCCCTACCTTCTAATGCCATTTCCATCCTTGGAGGGAGGTGCTTCGTCCTACAACAACTAGGAGGTGAAGGAGAAGGATCTTCCATGAGCTCCATGGATTTCTACCTCTTTCTTCTCTTTCCTTTGCTCTTTTGTTTGGTTATGAGTAACTAAGCCCCTTGTGGTGGTATGTTTGGGGAAAAATGATACTTTGATACCATGTTGGGGGAAGATAATTTGTAAACTTTATAATTTCATTCTATGGTGGTTTCTTGCTATTTTTATCTCATTTCTCATGTCTCTACTTGTAGTTTGTATCTAAAATATGAATTTCTTGTGATTGTGTGCTTGAAGCCACCCAAGTCTAGGAGAATATAGCATATGTAGGGCAATCTTGGGATTTCCTCCTAGGTACAACTAGTGGATCCCTAGCTAGAATCCCATCTCCCCTTACATATAGTCCTTCTCATACTCCTAGGTGTGTGATCTAAGTAGCTAGTATAGGGTTGATTGGTGTAATTACCTAGGAGTTTGCTAAAAGCTAGGTGGTGAGTAATGTGGGGTGAAACACCCTCACCTCTACTCCCCAATTCTACCTTTGGTTCCCAATTACACTAAGAAATCCTATGCTAGAAACCTAGATTAGTCAAATCCTAGTGAAATCTACCTATACATTGGGCTAACTAATAGTGTAGGGTGATTTCTTAAGTTGTGACTATTTGTTTGGTTTAGCAATCTAGAATGAATGATTATGCTTGCTTGTTCTATCTTCCCCCAATTGTAATCTTAGTGTCATTCCCAAATGGACCACCTATCTTAATCATTGCTAAAACCCATCTTGTTAACTTAGATTGCTCATGCTAGTTAGTTGCTAGTTTTGAATTGCTTCTTAATTAATTTCCTAGTTTTTGCTAGTTAGGTTTTTCTTGAGTAGTTAGTGTTATTTTGAGCTTTCTAGTTTTAATATTGCTAGTTAGTTGTAATATAGGTCATTAATTTATCTAGATCCTTAATTTCTAGTGTAGTGTAGTCTCTTGCTCTTGTTTAGTTAATTGTCTTGTCTTGTTACTTAGACTTAACTTGTTTAGGGTAAGTTAGGGTTTTTGATAATCTAGCTTCCTTCCCGCCTTTAGTTGCTTGCCCCTTTAGTTTAATCAAACAAACCATCAGCAAACCCTACTCTCCACATTAGGAACACAACCACCCTAACCTATCTCTAGTTCTCCCTCTCTCCCTACAGATCAACCAGTTTACTTGCCTCTCACCTACATAATATGATCCCGTACGCTTGTGGGTGATGTATTTTGGTTTGTGTGATTGCGTTGGTCTAGGGCCCCCTTATAAATTTGAAAGATCCATATAGGTTTGCCTAAGTTGTTTCTAATCAAATCTAATTGGCTAGTCGTAACCCAAGGTAGTCCAAAATGCACCAAGCTTTCTGGCGTCGTTGTCAGAGAGTAGAGGTGCTCAGCCTAGCTAGTTAGAGTGGCTTAACCTTTCCTACTTCCCTCACCATTGCTATTCTTTATTATTTATGTTACTTTCACATCTTGGTTTTCTAACTTGTCCTCTTTTGTTTGGTTGTGCCATGTGCATGTTACAAGCAACCCTTTGGAGTCAAGATGGTAGACGAAGATGCACAAACCCCTCCAATCCCTCAACCACTCTACATGATGATGATATTGGAAGACAATGTAAATCTCATGAAGATTCATGTGGGAGGTTATTATAATCACTCTGCCAACATCATGGAGGTTATTATAATCACTCTGCCCCGATGTGGTTGGATCTACCTGACAATCTGGGCGATGGGTGGATCTCAACTGGGTGGCACGAGCTGCGTCCTCTTCGTCCATTCCATCCCATTAGACTTCATCTGTTCCTGCTTTGGGTGGGCTACTTGGTGACCACAGTGATCAATACCCTCATAGGGCGGCCTGGGTCTGCACCCTTCCTGCCCTTTCGGCAACACTCCCCTGTTGATCAGTGGCTTCAGGTCACTCCACGGGGGGTCTCTGTTTCATGGGTTCCCAATGACCTCAAAGTGTTTGATGAGGAGTCTATGAGCAGGTTGTTGTTTGCCTTGTATGCAGTTGGGCCTAAAGGTGGGCGCGGATTGCATCCTTTTCTCTCCTTTGGTCCCTCCTGCTGAACATCTTCAAGGTGTTTGTAGATTTACCGTCAGTTGTTCCAAGCCTCTGCTTGAACATCTGAATCTAGAATGGGGCTATTCAAGCAAGAATCGTTGCAGGCCTACAGGGCTGATAGGTGAGCTAGAAGTGAAAAGGTATTCCTGACTCTTGGTGCTACGCCACACTTTGTGGGTGTGGTTACTGTCAGCTAGTGTAGCGCTAAGTTAGAGGGTCTGACTTTGAACTTGTTCTCTTACTTCTCCCTATTAGGTTTCTACATCGGTCCAGACTTGTCACACAGTTTCCAGTCTTGTGGTTAGTCTCCTAAGGTTTCTATGTGGATGTGCAATCCATACAGATACCTATGTTCCTGAAAATCAGAGAAGGTCAAAAGTTCTTAAAGCTAGCTCAAGACAGGAGGTCCGGGCGTATGCTCTGTTTTTGTTCTATGTTACTGTTTGTGGGTGGGCTGAATGTGTGTAATTGCAGGCTAAAATATCCATTCCCCTGATCGAATGTCTAGTTTTCAGTTTTTGTAGCTTGATTGGCCTTCTTTGCTTTGCTTTGCTTGTTTCTAGTGTTCTTTTGAGTACCTCCTACGAGAGGTATATGTTCCTAGGATGAGTTATGTTTTCTAACTCTTCTACTGTAATGGGGGTACTTAGTGCCCAGAGTTTTTGGTATTATAGTAACACACATTTTCGACCGACCAAAAAACATCATGGAGGCTCTTTGTGAATATGTGCAAGTTCTACAATCCTATGGCATCTGGAAGAATCAATGCTCCATATCAAGCTCTTACACTTTGTAATGGAGAAATCATGCAAACCTTTTATGGGAGCAATAAGGAGACCAAGAGCCAAAAGACAACTCCATGTTTGAAGAAGAAGTTCTTGTACGGTTAAGAAGCCTTAATGAAGTGAAGAGAGAGGTGTCATTTCGTGGACAAACCATTAATCGGGTTGAGTAAAGGTTGAATGTGATTTCCCTTTCACTTGCCCTTTGTGAAGAGGAAAGATTCCCTTCCCAAACCATGACCAACCCAAAAAATGCAGAAGGTTATATGGGAGCTTCTCAAGGAATCTATGCTCCACCACAATATTAGGTTACTTCACCCTTATGCTCCACCACCTCATCAACTTTCGTACAACTTCCAACACACCTCACAACCACCACCACGATATCAACCACAAGAACCACCCCCATACCAACCACCTCCACAACAACCATCCTACATCCTTCACAATCCTAACCCACCATGCCAAAAACCACCACCACCATCACATGCTCCCCCTCCTCCCCATGAGCAAGTAGACATGGTTTTAGTCTTGAGGTGTGACAAGGCTGTTGAGGAGCCAAACAAGGGAGGGAAGCAATTTGACAAAGATCATGGTGAATAACTCTTACCGGAAAGTCCTTGTGAAAGTGCCAAGTGCACTAAAATTTTTGCAGCCCCACCAGATTTTGAGAAGATAATATCTTGTGTCCCACCTTCCTTGTGATTACACCACCACGTGTCCAAATTGCTAATCCAAGACATTCCAATGTGATATTTGAAGGTTCTCAAGTGTTCTATATGATTGAAACCCCTTTGTTTGATGCCTATGAAAACCCATTCCTCAAGGGAAAGTAAAAATTTGGCATGGAAAGTTTGAAGGTCTTAAGACTGATTAAGGTAAACACCTTATTGCTTGGTATCATTAAGCAAAGCCCAACTTATGTGAATTTTCATGAGGGTGTTTATACCTCCAAGAAGAAGATAAGAGGAAAGCTTCCTAAAGGGATCACATTGAAATGACCTAACAAGTTTTGTTAATTCTTACTTTGAGATCTATAATGATGACCCCGAATAAGAGAAAACTATTGAAAAACACTTGAGAAGCTCGTATGACCCTTAGGAGGAAGATCAAAAAATGAAGTGATTTGAGATGATTTGCTATGATGAGGATGAAAACATTTTGCTTTTGGACAATAGTTGATTGATGAAATAACAATGAGTCTGGATGAAGGCTATAAACTTGGCTCTAGTGGGAGGCAACCCACGTGGTTTGAGATTCTCAAACTTGTTGTTTTGTCGTACTTTTTTTTTTCCAAGAAATACACACACACACACACCATACTTGATAGTTCTTCTATTTTTGAATCATGTTAGATCAAGTATCATGGAGAAAAGATGGGGCATGAAGGATCTAGCCAAAGGGAGGATCAAAATTGATAAGAAGATTGCAAGATATTGAAGAAGCTATAGGAAGAAGTCAGGAATGACCATGCTCCACAACATGGACGTGTTGCTTGCAAGCTAGAACGGTCGTGTTGCCTAGCATGGCTGTGGTGGCCTGCCCTACTCACCTAATGTTATGTTGATATCTCCTCTCACTTGGTGGTGGTCTTTCACAACTCCATGCCATTTACCCTACTATTCTAAACTTCTATTTCACGCTGAGGACAACATGATTTAAAAGTTTGGGGTGGTAGGGCGGTAAGCCCTTGTTTTGCCTCATTTTTCATCTAATAGTCCTCTTTCTACATTTTTGCAAGATGATCAAATAATTTGATTAACTTTCATACTTGTCTATCATGACGTTGTGTGTTTTCATACATGCCTAGATGTAGTTCTATTTCATGCATTTTTGTGTAATTTTTCAAAAATCTTGCTCTTTTTTCTTTTCCATGATATGCATTACATTCTCATGTATATTTTGGTAATTTTGTGTGTTTTATCTACATTTTCTTCCTTATGCTTTAATTTCCCTAAAGTAGGTTTAGATGTGATTAAAATGCAAATTGGCACCATTTTGCCAATTTTATCCAAATTTGAAACTTCTTTGTCCAAAAGCATGTTTCAACTTAAATTTCTAATTTTTGAACTAGAAGTTGTTGATCTTAGACAAATGCATGCCATATTCTTAAAGTTTATTGCTAAATGGTCTTGATGGTTGACTTTATACATATGCATCACCTCTCTTATGTTTGTGGATTTGGTTGAATTGTGAATTGAGCAAGCTATGAACGCTTAGAGCCTACAGAATCACATGATAAAAATATGAATCTCATGTTGTTCACTCATGTGGTGTGATATTATTTGATGAAGTGTTGGATTTGTTTTCATGCAGGAGATTTTGTGATGAGAACCACACTAGTGACCCCTCTTTGACTCAACTCTTCTTTCACCATCTTCATACCCCTCCACCTCATGAAAGGATGCCTAAGTGCACACATTTAGCCTTGTCCACCTCCAAAAGTTTGGGGTGGCCATGTATACATCTCTCCGCTTCAATCTCTCCACCATATGCCCTATCTACACCAAGGGAAAAAGCAAAGAAAAAGAAAAGAAGAAAAGAAAATGCAAAAAGGAAATAAAAGACACTCCTATTTAAGAGCATCTAAATAAAAGATGAGTGTTAAAGCACTCCAATTTCTTACAACAACCGTTTCTTCCATTTTCATACCCATCGAGCTAGAAAACATCAAACCTAGCTCACTTCACCCTTTTTCTACAGCCATGTGGGTCATTTGGTGTGGTTTTAAGCATAAAATTTAATGCATGAAAGTGAAACAACACTCCTAGTCATCATTGATTAATGCCATCATGAAACGGTTTACCTAGAATTATATGAAGGACATATGGAAAGCTTGTGTGTTCTATGCTCTATATTCAAAGTTTGTATTCTCAGTGCTCTTTTCATAATTGGATTTTGAAAGTGGAGAGGACAGAAGCGGAACACATGCACCTAATCACTTTTGAGACCATTTAGTCAATAATCATCTTTCGCAATGCATTTATCATCCTTGTTTGATTGAAAGAAACTAAATAGAGAGATTAAGTTGGAACATACTTGAGGACAAGTATGTTTTAAGTTTGGGGTGATGATGCAACCATATTTTAGGGCTTCATATTGTGTCTATTTGCATTATAATCACATATAAACAATGTATATTGCAAGCCATTTTCCCCCAATGTGAACTATTATATCAAAAGCTCTTGTGTATGCTTTTTGCATGTTTTTCAGGACACTTGAGCATGCATTGGATGCAAAGGAGAGAGATGGCTCTAAATTTTCACCGAGCATGCCTTGGATGTACAAGAATTGATCATGAGCAAAAATAAGTCATTTTAAGAACTTTAGATCCAAGATCAGCAGCTTGGGCTCCTACCTCGGTCGTGCTACATCACCATGGTCGTGGTGAAATGGCCCAAAAAGTCACAGTAAAGTCAAAAGTTTTTTTACATGAATGCCCATGACCATGGAGCCGCAAAATGATCATGGCCACTGAAGACAAGACAAGCACAAGGATCACCACCTTCCTCCAACACGACTGTTCCACCCAACACAACTGTGGTACCCTCAACCCAACACAACTGTGGCACCCACCATGGCCATGGCCACTCCTTCTATCTCCCTCTACCTAAGAAACATACCTCCACCATGACCATATCGCCCCCATGACCGTGACACCCAACCACCACCATAGTCATGGTACCTCACCATGGTTGTGGTGACCTCCTACCCCTACCCAGCTTTTCCACTACATTTCCACTTCTACCCCCACTTAACCTAGTGCTTCTCCACCACCTATATATACATAGGCGGTGGCCACAACATGAGGTTATAGCCACCTTACCCACCCCTTAGCTTCTCCTAGCATTCATTGCCACCCTTTCTTGCATTCAAGAGCTCCAACTACCTCCCACCTTCCATTTCCACCTCATTTCCACCAAAAATCCTAGTTTTCTAGGGTTTTTCACCATAATCCCCTACCTTCTCATGCCATTTCCATCCTTGGAGGGAGGTGCTTCATCCTACAACATCTAGGAGGTGAAGGAGAAGGGTCTTCTATGAAATCCATGGATTTTTACCTCTTTCTTCTCTTTTCTGCTCTTTTGTTTAGTTATGAGTAGATAAGCCCCTTGTGGTGGGCTGTTTGGGGCAAAAATGATACTTTGATACCATGTTGGGGGAAGATAGTTTGTAAACTTTATAATTTCATTCTATGATGATTTCTTGCTATTTATATCTCATTTCCCATGTCTCTAATTGTGGTTTGTATCTAAAAATATGAATTTCTTATGATTGTGTGCTTGAAGCCACCTAAGTCTAGGAGAAGGTAGCGTATGTAGGGCTGTCTTGGGATTTGCTCCTAGGTCCAACTAGTGGATCCATAGATATCACCCCATCTCCCCTTACATATAGTCCTTCTCATACTCCTAGGTGTGTGATCTAAGTAGCTAGTATAGGGTTGATTGATGCAATTGCCTAGGAGTTTGCTAAAATCTAGGTGGTGTGTAATGTGGGGGTGAAACACTCTCACCTCTACTCCCCAAGTATACCTTTGGCTCCCAATTACACTAAGCCATCCTATGCTAGAAACCTAGATTAGTCAAATCCTAATAAATCTCACCTATACCTTAGGCTAACTAATAGTGTAGGGTGATTTCTTAGCATTTGACTAGTTTTTGGTTTAGAAATTTAGAATGAATGATTAAGCTTGCTTGTTCTATATTTCCTCTAATTGGAAACTTAGTGTCATTCCCAAATGGCCCACCTATCTTTATCATTGATAAAACCCATCTTGTTAAATTAGCTTTCTCATGCTAGTTAGTTGCTTGTTTTCAATTGTGTTCTTAATTAATTGGCTAGTTCTTGCTAGTTAGGTTTTTCTTGAGTAGTTAGTGTTCTTTTGAGCTTGCTTGTTTTGATCTTGCTAGTTAGTTGTAATCAAGGTAATTAATTTCTCTAGATCCTTATTTTCTAGTGTAGTGTAGTCTATTGCTCTTTTTAGTTAATTTTCTTGTCTTGTTACTTTTAGTGAACACGTTTAGGGTAACTTAGGGTTTTTGATAATCTAGTTTCCTTCCTGCCTTTAATTTGTTGTCCCCTTTGTTTAATCAAACAAACCATCAACAAGCCCTGAAAAATCCACTCTCCACATTAGGAACGTAGCCACCCTAACCTAGCTCTAGTTCCCCCCTCTCCCTATAGATTGACCCCTTTACTTGCCTCTCACCTAGACTACAATAAAATCATGTGTGCTTGCAAGTGCTATATTTTGGTTTGTGTGATTGTGTCAGTCTAGGGTCCCCTTATAAATATCAAAAGATCCTAAGTGTGTGAAGACAAACCAATAGACAACGGTTGATGGAGTGCCCGAGGAGCCTCAGTTTGATCCATAAACTATGGCCAATCCCGCTTTTCAGTCCATGTTTGGGCACTTCATGGCCACGATGATGCATGTGGTGGATAGGATGCTTGTACCCCAAGCCAAGACAACTATTCCCAATACAGAATCCCAAGCATCTGGGAAGACCTTTGAGAGTTTGAGGCAAGTGGGGGCATTGGAGTATGTCGGTACGGTGGATCCATCAGATGCTGGCATGTGGTTGACTGAGTTGGAGAAGGCCTTCAAGATCTTCAATATCCCTGAGGAGAATAAGCTGAAGCATGCGATGTACATGTTGAAGGGCAGTGCTAGAGATTAGTGGTCCATCGAGGAGGATAAAAGGCTAGGTGTTGTGATCAGTTGGAAAGATTTTCGGTAGGAGCTTGTGAGCCGATACTTCCCTGGGACCT
The DNA here is from genome assembly GCA_963693085.1 of Alisma plantago-aquatica. Taxonomy (NCBI): domain Eukaryota; kingdom Viridiplantae; phylum Streptophyta; class Magnoliopsida; order Alismatales; family Alismataceae; genus Alisma; species Alisma plantago-aquatica. The sequence continues at coordinate 30,797,596 of OY856412.1, forward strand.
ATTTATAAGAGAAGATCATATGGTTTGAGAAGATCTGGCAAAGATCTATGATGATCAATGAGTACGAGGCAAAGTTCATGGAGTTTCTGAGGTTTTGTCTGCATATGGCTGCAACTGATAAGGAGAGGATCATACATTTCAATAAGGGTCTGAGATCGAAGTTGACAATGCCGATATCAACTTTAGAGAATAGAGAGAAGTTTTCCATGTTCTTGGAGTAAGTTAGGAGGATAGAACGGTCACTTGTGGAGAAGCGAGAGGCAAATGCCAAGAAGAGACCGACTCATCATCAAGGACAGTCATCTGGAGGCTTAAAGAAGCCTAGATTTTTAGCACCTCATTCACAACAAAGGTTGACGATACAATCTTAGTGGTCGCCAAGCAAAGGTAGAAGTTGTACCTTTCTGTTAGTTAGAGCTCACAATGCGGCATTTGTGTCAGTGGTGAGGCCATCTAGGCCACAATGTAAGACTAGGACTTGCCACAAGAGTGGGAAGGTAGGACATATGAGATGGACATGTCATGTGAAGGATGAAGAGGTGACACAACAACCAAGACAAAGTCAACAAGGGTCGCACAACAATAGTTCAACAGTGGTGGAGGTCGAGGACGCGGTCAGGCATTGCAAGCTGGTTTGTCTGGGCAAGCCAGCAGAGGATGAGGGTGACACCAGGCAAAGAGTCAATTCTACGACATGAGTCAGTCGGAAGGAGTAGTCAACCCAAGGGTTGTGACATGTCTGATTGATTTATTTCATTCTGATATGTCTTCTTCCTATTATATATATATTTTTGTTGACCCGGATGCAACACACTTTTTTATCACTAGAGAAGTAATTGCTAGATGTTCCTTGCATGCTAGTCCTAGATGTGATACTCTTCATTTAGAAACCCCTTTGGTTGGTTCCTCTGAGCTGTGGGAGGTGTGTCCATCCTGCGTTCTTTCTTTCTTAGGACCCAACATTCAAGTGGACCTCACACCACTTGACATGTATGGATTCGATGTGATCTTTAGAATGGATACTTTGGAGAAGTATCAGGTGGTCTTGGACTGTAGTGCCAAGGTGGTGACGTTTTGTGACAATGATGTTTCGTGGATTTTCCAAGGAGATAGGAATATTCTTCCGATGTGTCTGGTGTCAGCTACGACAATAGAAAGGTTGATGAGGTAGGGTTTTGAGGCATTTTTGGCACATGTGATACCAAGGTGAGGAATCCTAGTATTCAGAAAGTGTTAGTTGTCTGTGAGTTTGAAGATGTGTTTCTTGATGAGTTCCCAGGTGTTTCCCCACCCCAAGAGATTGACTTTGAGATCAATATGGTTCATGGTACACAAATGATAGCACAGATACCGTAAACGATGGCACCATCGGAAATGCAAGAACTAAATAAGTAGTTAAAGGAGTTGCTTGAGAAGGGTTTTATCAGACCGAGCATGTCTCCTTGGGGTGCTCCCGTGCTATTTTTCAAAAAGAAGGATAGATCCATGAGGTTGCGCATTGACTACTGATAGTTGAACAAGGTGATGATCAAGAACAAGTATCCTTTACCACATATAGATGATCTGTTTGATCAGTTGAGGGGTGCTGTAATATTCTCAAAGATAGATCTGAGGTCTGGATATCATCAATTGTAGATCAAGGTGGATGACATACCCAAATCAACATTTAGGACTAGGTATGCTCACTATGAGTTTGCGGTTATGCCATTTGGGCTATAACCAATGCACCGACAACATTCATGGACCTGATGAACAGAGTGTTCAGACCTTATCTCGACCAGTTCATGGTTGTGTTCATCGACAACTCCTGATCGACTTTGAGATAGTCAACAAAATGAGCATCATCTACAACAGGTGTTGACCTTGTTGATACAACACAAGCTATACTCTAAGTTCAACAAGTGTGAGTTTTGGTTGAAGGAAGTATCTTTTCTAGGACACATCATATCTTCTAAAGGTATGTGTGTGGATCCCAAGAAGGTTCAGTCGATGTTAGAGTGGGAGCAGCCAGAGACATTGATAGAGGTTCGTAGTTTCCTTGGGTTGGCAAGCTATTATAGAGGTTCATGAAGAACTTTAGCGTAGTGGTGTTACCCCTAAAAAAGTTGATGAGGAAAGATGTGACATTTGTCTGGGATGACAAGTATAGGCGTTGTTTTCAGTTTTTAAAGGAGAATTTGACTAGTGCACCAATTTTTGTTCTACCTAAGCAAGGGAAAGGTTATATAGTCTTTTGTCATGTGTCGGAGAATGAATTGGGTTATGTGTTGATGTAAGACAAGAACATAATTTCTTTTGCTTCACGACAGCTCAAGAAACATGAGGAGAGCTCCCTGACGCATGATCTGGAGCTTGCAGTGTTGGTCCATACTTTGAAGATATGGAGGCACTATCTTTATGATGAGAAGTGTTAGATCATCACCGACCATAGGAACCTCAAGTACATCTTTTTACAGTAGGAGTTGAACATGTGACAGAGACGCTGGATGGAGCTAATCAAAGACTATGAGTGCACCATAGACTACCATCCAAGGAAGGCAAATGTGGTGGAATATGCCATGAATAGTAAGACTTCTTCGACATCATCTGTGGATAAGGCACAATTATGCTCTTTGGTGTCCTATAAGGGAGACATGTTGGTCTCCTTGCGTCAGATGAATGTGAAGTTGGAAGTGTCCTTATTAGTAGGGATGTTGGAACAGTTACAGATGAAGCCTATGTTAAGGCAGAAGATTAGAGATTCATAGCATTATGATACTATGATTTAGCATATCTGAGTGGAGTTTGGTAGTGGGAAGCGTGATGGCTTCCATGAGTCTAAGGATGGGATAATATGTTACCACAATAGAGAAGTGGTACCTGATGTAGATGATCTAAGGAATATGGTTCTAGAAGATTATCACTCTTCAATGAATGTTATGCATCCAGGTAGCACCAAGATGTATCACAAATTGAAGGACCTGTATTGGTGGCCAATCTTGAAGCAGATGTAGCTGAGTTTGTGACTAAGTGTGCAGTGTGTCAGCAGGTTAAGGTAGAGCATCAGAGACCTACAGGAGCTTTGCAACCATTGCCTATACCACAATGGAAATGGGATCATGTTACGATGGACTTTGTGGTTGGACTTCCTAGGATAGCCAAAGGTCATGATTCCATTTGGGTGATCATTGATAGGTTGACTAAGTCAACACATTTCCTTCCTATGAAGACAACATATACTGCTGAGAAGTTGGCACAAGTTTATTTTGATGAGATAGTACATTTGCATGGTATCCCAACTACCATCGTGTGAGATAGAGGTCCTCAATTTACCACTCACTTTTAGGAGAGTCTGCATATGACCTCCAATAACAGTTGAGATTCAGTACATCATTTCACGTGTAGATATATGGACAGTCTTAGAGGACTATACAAACCTTGGAGGATCTATTGAGAGCTTGTATCTTGTAGTTTTTGGGCTATTGGGATATACATCTCAGTTTGATAGAGTTTGTATACAATAACAACTATTAGAGGAGCATTGATATGACACCTTATGAGGCTTTGTATGGGAGATGTTGCAGATCTATGTTGTTTTGGTATGAGACCAGTGAATATCAGCTTCTAGGTCCTGAGCTTGTACAAGAGATGACATAGAAGATTAATATGATACAACAAAAGTTTAAAGCAGCCCAGTACAAGCAGAAGTCTTATGATGATAACTGTCATAGACCTTTGGAGTTCTAAGTGGGATACAAGGTGTATCTTAAGGTATCTCCATGGAAAGACATGCTAAGGTTTGGGAAGAAGGCTAAGTTGGCTCCCAGGTATATGGGCCCTGACCCTGTGGTGGAACATGTTGGGAAGGTGGCTTATAAGTTGGAGTTGCCACCTAAGTTGCACAAGTTGCATCCAATGTTTTACGTTTTGATGTTGAGGAAGTGTTACCTAGACACTGAATTGGTTTTGTATCCAGTAGAGATCGGGCTAGATGAGGAGGTGTCATATGAGGAAGGTCAAGTGTTGATCCTTGATAGAAGGATCAAGAAGTTGAATAAGAGGGATATCATTTTGGTTAAGGTTTTGTGGCATCCCTATGGCGTGGAGGAAGACACGTTGGATCTTGAGGAAGAGATGCATAGGAAGTACACATATCTCTTCGCATAGGATTTTAGGGGTGAAATCCTTATTAGGGTTTTATGGTTGTAAGATCCCTGACCTAGTGTAGTGTTTATTTGTGCTTGCTTTGCTTAATAATATGCTTAAACCTTAATCTAATCTATTGGGATGCCTTAATGACATGTGATGAGTCTATGTTTGTAGTTTGGTCCTGTTTGGTTGATGTTTGAGCTAGTCATGCTTATCTTGGACCAAGTTACAATTTACCCATATTGAGGAAATAATTTGCAATTTGTCACATGTATATTGTGTCCTTTGTGCCTTGTCATCATGAGAGAGAAAAGGATGCTTTAGGCTACCTTGTTGGACCTTGGTTGATGAGGTGGCATCATTAGATGATACTAGGGTTTGCATGGCTTTGCATGGATGCTTGTGTTTGATGATATCGACCTTGTGTGATGATTTTTGAGGTGTTGCGACTGCAACACTCTCTTGGTGGAGGAGTGTTGCAACCTTGGGTGGTGTTGTGACCTACCTATGTGTTTAATTTCGACCTTGGGGTGTAGTGGACCTTAGTGGTCGGTACACTACCTTGTTATTATCACCCTTTCTTACATGCAAGTCTAGAGTGGTTGCATGGCTGATCCTTTAGTGGAGAAGTGTCATTTTGGTGCTCTTATGTCTTGACACCTCATATCTTAGCCTCCCTCCTATCCCTTGAGTATATAAGCTCTCTTTCTTACATGCAAGCAATCCTTTTATCCCTCTCTTCTCCTTTCTCTTGCTTATGCTGACCTTTGAGCTTGGTGGTGCTAGATAAGGGCTGATCTTGGAGCTTTGGTGGCTGATCATCTTTGCATGTGGTGATCTTGAGCTTTACCATCTTCTTTGTGGTAATCCTTGGTGATCTTCCTTTTATTTTTGGTGAAGTCAGGTGGTTATTTTATCCATCTTACCCACCTCATGCAAGCAAATTCAAACTTGTGCTACATATTTTGGTAAACTGTATGGAATTAAATATGGTAATACTACTACCATTACATGGGTCACCTATCATATTACATGCATCATTGTCTGGAAACTTATGATAAACATAATTTCCATTTCTATTTTTGAGATGATATTTGGCTAATGAATCTGCTAGAGTATTGTCTTCTCTCTTTCTCAAATTCAATCGAATGGACTTACATCTGTCTTGCTGCATTGCCCAAATTTTTCTAGCATACTTGGGGTTCTTCCTATGGTCCTCATTAATCATCATCATAGCCTGTTTGCAGTCAGTTTCAATGGTAGTGTTCTTGAGGTTGCAAACAATGCATATTTTAAAAGCCAGTTCCACAGCTTGCAATTCCACCTCCAACAATGAATCTACCTTGATGGATTGTCCCATTCCTCCAATCCAATTGCCATTGTGGTTCCGAATGATAATATAAATTGCACTTCTTTTACCTTTAAAAGTAGCGTTAGTATTGATTTTTCAAGGAATCTTGAGCCGGTTTTCTCCAGGCCGCCATATTATTTCCAATATCTTGAACATTCCTGGCCTCCCATGCTTGGCCATTCAAACACACTTCAGAAGTAATCGATAGAACTTGGTGCTGCACATTAGATTCTTTCTTCTAAAAAATCTACACGTTCCTTTGTTTCCAGATGTACCAACAAGTTATCATGAACTTAACTTTGTGCTCTTCATTAAAATTCAGATTCAGGCTTAGCCACCTTCCCAGATTTGCCTCTTCCCAGAAGTTAGGAGGGGTATCACTACACAATAATCCCATCCAAATAGGGTTGGCTTTCTTGCAATATCTAAGTGCATGCAAAGTGTCTTCCTCACATGTATTACATCTGCTACACATAGCATCTGTGGTCATGTGTCTTCTTTGTCTATTTTTATTAGTAAGAATGGCATTGTTTCCAATAAGCCAGAAGAACATCTTCACCCGGGATGCAACTTTTGTCTCCCATATTGTGCACCAGGGACCATCCCTTTTGATCTCCTTATTTTCTCTCATAGCTTTGTAGGCTGTAGCTACTGAAAATCTACCTCTCAGATCAGGTCTCTAGACTCTAATGTCCTCACCTCCTTGTGTAGTAGGTATAGGTATGGTTTAGATCTCCTTCACAATTTCCTTTGGGAGCCAATTGTCCAGGAACTCCATATACCATTTATCTTCCAGGTTGATTAAACTACTAACCTGTAAATCCTCAATGGAGATTGGTATGCTTTGTTTCACATAGTCCCTCAATAATTTCCCGCTTCGTAGCCATCTATCTCTCCAAACATTGATGGAATTGCCATTGATGGGGGACATGTAGGAATTGGATTCAACAAATTCCTTATTAAGAACTACTGTCCGAGCTAGTCCAGAGAGTTGTGCATTGGTAGTATTAGGTTTTCTTTCTAGTCTAGCTGCCATGGCTTTACTCCACATAGTTTGACCGCTGCTCATAACATCCCAAGTATGTTTCATAATTAAGGCACTATTCCAGTCCCTCATAGCCTTGATACCCAGTCCACCGTTGGATTTACTGCTCACCACCCTCTCCCAGGTGATGAGATGCACCCCCCTCTTGCTTCTTCCTCCACTCCAAATGAACATCCTGATAGCGCCAATGCTACTAATATCAATACTATTATGAAATGTTTCGGAAATTTGAGAAGGTGTCAGGTCAAGCTATCTCTATGGAAAAAATGAGAATCTATTTTTCCAAAAGCATCACCAGAACGGAAGCAGAAAGCATATGCGAGATAAGCGGATTGATAAGGACTCAGGGCCTGGGGAAATATCTCAGAGTCCCTCTACTGCATAACAGAGTGAACAAGAATACCTACAATGAAGTGTTAGAGAAGGCCAACGGAAGAATGAATTCTTGGGCAACCCGTAGCCTATCCATGGCAGGAAGGGTGTGTTTGGCAAAGAGCACACTCACAACGATCCCATCTTATGTCATGCAGACAGCCAAGCTTCCTCTTCAGTTATGCAATAGAATCGACAGAATGTCATCAGCGAAGCACAAATGTGCTATTTGAGGCCCTCTCTGGCTGAGCTTTAAAGGATTCCAAGTTTTTTCATGGACAACATCTTCGATCGTCTAGCTTAATCTTTCAATGCACAGTACAAATATATAAGGGCTCAAAGGATCTCCTTGTCTCAAACCCTTGGTGGCTTTGAAGATATCTGAAGTTTCCCCATTCCATGCTATGGTAGTTTATCCCCTTGTGATCGAGTTCATCATGTATGATCAGATTTTCTTCGAAATATCAGTTTTCTTTAGTGTATCCTCTATGAATCTCCAGTCCATCTTATTATATGCTTTTGTTAGGTCGATCTTTATAGCCACGACCTTAGTAGACATCTTCTTCCTCATCGAGTGTATGAGTTCCTGGGCGACCACTATATTATCATAGATTTTGCGACCTGGAACAAAGGCATTTTGTGCAGGACTTATCCACAAAGGAAGCCAGTTTTTTAATCACTCCACCACTACTTTAGAGCAAATCTTCAGGATGGCGTTGTTTAGGGAGATAGGTCATAACTGGCATCTCGACTCAGGTTTGGCGACTTTAGGAATGAAGATGATAGTGGAATTTCACATCCCTTCTTCCACATAAGAACTATAGACAACACCATTAACAGTTCTAACTACTGACTTTCCCAACACGTTCCAGTTGGCTTTAATGAAAAGAATGGTAGTGCTGTCGGGTCTAGCCACTTTGTAAGGGTTCATTTTCTTCAGAATATCTTCAACTTCAGTATCCTCAACTTCTTTAGCTATGTTCTCACCTACCTCCAGAGGTATATTGGTGAATCTCGCAGGGATGCTATCAAAAAGGTTCTGATGAATCCTACTAGGATTCATGAATAAATCAATGAAGAAATTTGATACTATACTGAAAACTTCTTTGGCATCTGTTTCCCACCCTCCCGTAGGGCGTTTAATTGCAGTGGTGCGATTTGACTGATTTCTTTGATTTACATAGGCCTGGTAGAATCGAGTGTTTCTATCTCCTCCTTTGAGCCAGTTCACATGACTTCTTTCTTTCCAGTCTTCCTCCTCCTCCTTTAGAAATTGAGTTAACTTTGCCTTCATATCAAATATTAATTTGTCTGTAATTCCATCATACCTGGTTGCCAAATTCCTTTGAAGAAGGTCTATATTGCGATGAAGCCTCTCCTTATGAGCTCTCTTTTGTTTAGCCCGATCGCCTTCCCAAATTTTAATATGCTTTTGGGCATTACTAATAGCACAAGTAAAGCTAAGGTTATTATTCCAGCAGTCCTTCAGCATGGGCAAGAAAGTGCCATCCAGATTCCATGATGCTTTGGTGGAGAATCTTCCAGATGGTTTGTTCTTTTTCACAGATTTCACCAATAAAGGACAGTGATCAGATTCAATCTTTGGTATATGAGTGACAGTCACGTCTGAGAATTCCAGTAAGAAAGTTTCATTGGCCAGAACGCGGTCCAACCAACTTTGCTTCAAGCCATGCCGATAGGTAAACTTCTTCCCAGAGAAACCCATATCAGATAGCCCAGCTTCAAGAATAGTTTCAGAGAAAGTGATCACTTCTTGGTTGTTAAAGGACTGGTAACCCATAGTTTCTACCGGGGAAATGACAACATTGAAGTCTCCAGCCACAATCCATGACTCCTTGAACCGGTTACCTAAAGCCACGATATGCTTCCAGATCCAATTTCTAATCTGGCTGTGAGGATTAGCATAGATGAACGTAGCAAAGATAGAGCTGTTAATTTTACAAGTCACAAACTATCTATGAGTATTGACTATCTCTACGTTAATGCAATTTTCATTCCAACAAATCCAAATACCTCCTAAGAATCCCCTAGCCTCCGACCTGTGAGAGTTCAGGAATCTAAGGCGTTTGATAGTATCCCTTGCCCTTTCAACACTTATACGTGGTTCCAAGATAATGGTAATTAAAGGTTTATACATCGAAATGTAGTCTCTCAGAACTCTACAAGTATTTCTGTTTCCAATGCCCCGAATGTTCCAACACAGCAAGTTCAGCACGGAGCTGCTTTAACTTGGCTATATATGAGAATGACTACTAATTAACAAGCTTCAAGAATTTTGTTCTCCTTGTTGGCCTCCTCATTCAATGCTTCTCTAATGGCTTCTTTTGTGTGCACTCCTCTGAGTCAGGGGCTTTTCCTCCTCCCTTCTGTCGAGTGAATTCATTTGGAGTATCCCATCCTTTTCATCCTTATTCTGCTTCCTTTTATAATCTTGCTTGAAGTTGCTGTCCTTGGTGGTGAATCATTTTAACCTAGAGGCATCTTGGTCGTGTCTGTAATCTTATCTATATTTCTGGGGCTTGATGTACCCTTATTCGCTTCCTTGTCTAAGTCTACGATCAGTTCTACGACCTCATCAACGTCTAGATTCACCACAATATGTTCTTCTTTGTTAGCTCGATGACCCTTCTTATCCCCTGGCCTGTGTGATTCTACCTTGTATTAGTAATGTCCCGCATTGCTTCCTCATTTAGAGCATTCTTCTCAGTGTTACTATTCACCTTCTTCTTCCTCCAAACTTTCGGTGTTGTGAAGTTCTGTGAGTACCCCTGTGCGACATGATCACTCGCTTCTCCTTCTTTCCTCACCGTTTCCTCTGCAAAGTCCTCCCCCAGTTCCTCGAATTGGTTCTTTGTAGTTGTCGAGTATCCAGAAGGCTTATCCTGCTTATATCCTCTCCTGTAATTAGAGTTCCTTTGGTTAGTGTTTCTCCTTCTTTGCGTCTGCCATGTTTCTTCTTCTCTCCCTTCTTCATTTCCTTGCCTTGCAGGCTCGCTGTCTTCTTGTGTCTCCTCAGGTCGGTCTATGTTTCTTTTGTAATTTTTTGACATGTGACCCTCAACGCCGCATATCGCACAAGCAAACGGAAAGCCTTCATATTCTATTTCATAGTCTATGCCATTGATCAGGATCAAAGGTACCAATTCTTTATGTGTGTCTATCTCGATTGCTAGCCTCGCGAACTTGCTTCTCATTCTCTTTATCGTGTGTTCGTCTACCTTCACCAGTTTTCCGACTGTTGTGCCTATGCTATTGAACATAGTTTGGACGTACAGGTGCAAAGGTAGGTTGAGAACACACACCCAACATACTATGTATCTTGGTAAATCATTTGATGGAATAAAGGTTGAATACCAATCCCAAACCGCCAGATGGCATCCGAAAACTTTCCATGGTCCTCCTACCATGGACATTTCGTAGTCCCTCCTACACGATAACTGTACTACAAAATGATCGAGGTCCAACTCGTATATATTATATCTGCCCTGATCTTCCTTCTTAGTAAGTTGTTATCTACCTTGATCTGATTTTCCTTTAGAACCCTACCTGTTACACCCTGATCTCACAATTTCCACTAATCATGAGATTAGGGCATAAATTGAGGATTTAACGTAATACAAAGATCACCCTTAACTTTTTCTTCTCTTTCAAAACTCTTTGTTTTCTCGCATTGAACCACATAAACAACCTTTACAAGGGAATCTAAACATTGATTTCTCTAATCTGGTTTCAACAGTAAAAATGCATGTATGAACATTCATTATGTTCCTCATACTTTTAAGCACATAAGACTTGCTGATTCTCACATATTGCTAAAAGAGGAATAATGTTATACATCATCATTTACAACTCTCTCTTATTTATTTACAAGGACCTAGAGTGACAAGGATTGACTGAACTTAACTATACTCACACTTAACTCCTGTGACAGATCTACTCTGATGCAATGATATCTTCTTCAAGTCCATGTGATTTCCCTAAAAATTGTGAGTAGAGGAGTGAGCCTACTCGCTCAACGAATGAGTACTTCAAAGAAACAGTCTAAAGCACTGATATAATTATAGATATACTTTTGAGCAATTGATATCAATTATAACAGCAATAAGCTTTAAAGAGTCTAATAATTGACAATCATAAATATGGTAGGATACTCTAAATATCTATAAGAGTGAATCAATATATGAAATGCTTGATTGATAATAAAGAGAACTAATAATTTAGAAACATACAAAGAATAATTGAGTAACTATACACACTTGTTTGACCTCTCATTCATTTTATTATGCCCTGATCATATGCATTGTACTCTACATATGAAGACTCATAGTGCACTACGATCACACTGTACAAGACTTAGCAGACACACCCGAGAAATGCTAAGTCTGAATACTCTCCTGGTCTGCAATAGGGAAATGGCCCTCTGGCCTAAACTGGACTCCTCCTCTAACCTGAGCACACATGCGGAGAGTCAATCCACCTCTTGGCTTTTCTATACTCTAGTGCCACCAGGACTTCTGGTTGATGTTGGACACTACAAACTATAATTTAAGGAGACTTCTACTAGGGCTTCGTCCCCCGTGCCACCTGATAGAATGTTCTGACCCCCATATACTGGACGCTGCCAGGGTTAGGTCATTTCACCCCTAAGGCGCAGACCTCACATAGGGGTTCTACGGTGTTCAGGACTCCTAAGTCTATTATTTTATTATTCCTAGAAAGCTCTTTTCTACATTGTACCCTTCTCTTACTTATACTTGACTCTGGTATCTCTATGGTATCAATTCTACTTATTTGAAGTTATAATACAACATGTATATCATTCTAAACTTAGCAGAACTGTTTATTCAAAACACTGTAATATATTGAGTAATCAACATACTATACATGTAGACAGACTAACATTCTTAAATAAACAGATTACATGCCCACTTGGCACATACACACTAGAATCGTGCAATTTATCATCTTATTACACTGATAAGAGTTAATTACTTGACATATGAGTAATCATCAATAGCACCTGCAACTTATATGTAATTTCTCAAAGAACATGCATATCAACCCAAATCTTGAGTTGTGCATCTCATAACTCAATTAAGAGTTAATTACTTATCATGACAAGAATTATTAATAATAATTGAGAACATTGATATCACAATACTTGATTCACTGAACACCCTACCCTTAGGGTTTCATTTAATCACAACAAATGCTACAAAGAAAGGTGTAATACATCTATCACGTACTTTTCAAATCTTTACAACACATGATACCTGGGATCTCAATCCCTTATCACATTACTGGGAATTCTCATCCCTTCACATCATTATCATAATTACTGAATCTGGGTATTCAAACCCTTAGATCATCACATAGCATTGTTACCTTTCTAATAGGTAACCATTACCTCTAGGTCCTTAGACCAAGGTATTCATTTCATTGGTTGTACAAGTATTCTCATGGCTCACAAGGCCATCACACATCGTGTCACCTCTCACTAGGCAACAACTTATTCCCATGGCTCCCATAAAGATTTCATGCGACATAAACATTCACTGAATAAAGACTACTATCAACAAATCATATAAAATCAATATATGTATGAAACCTTGGAACTGAGATGAATTTGGGTTTCCATGCCATTCACTGGGATATCATGCATCAATAATAATATTGAATAAATAAAGTCTATCATGTCAAGAAAATCCCTTCAAATGGATTTCACGATATCAATTCGCAAATATACAACTTTCCTCGGATCTAGGGTTTCACCCTCTTCACTGAGATATCAAACAAACACTATTCACTTTAAACAAATCAAGATAGTATCTGACATATATGTACTATGAATTTAGATAAACAATCATTCATAACCAAGGGGATCTAGATAAGCAAATTTCTCTATTTACTTATACAATAAATTTCAGTCATAGACAAATTCCCTATATTTCAGTTTATTCTTATAACCTCTACGAATACTTAGGGAATTATCATTAGGATGTATTTTATACATTTCTAATATGATTTTATCATCTAAAATTCATCCAAACAGAGGAAGAATCCATTTCATATCATTTTGCAACAACTTAGAACAAATAGACAATTCAGGGTTTGTAGTCACACACTAAGAAATTAAAGATTATCGATGATTTAACCAATTTTCATGCAATATACTATTTAAAGGAAGTTCCCACTCACCCTAAGGTGTGAAAACACCTTAAAAACGTGTCCCATATATGAAAATCTCGAATCCATATCAAATCCCTAGCAATTCACTCGATTCTTCTTCCTTTCAACTCGGAAACCCTAGAAATGAGGAATTATGAAGAAAGAGTGAGAAAAGGGGAAGTTTTGATACCATTTTGGATCAAATCAGAGGCGGGACGGAATTTTGACATGTGAGAGAAGAACATGAAACTATATCCAAAGAAGCGAAACTTACATGATTTCATCATTCCTCGGACCGCAAAACCCTAGGTCAACATCTCCATCAATTTCCCCTCTCAAACCCTAACTCTTTCTCTCTCTAGGATTTCATTTATATGAATTGAATCATGAATTATGAGAGCTCCTTGTGTGTTAGGTTGACCATATAGAGCAATTGAGCTTCTTGGGTTAATTGCACATTGACCCCTCACTAAACTTTTTCTTATTTCAGTAGATTTTTCGGTCATAAAAAGTTTCTATAATTCGTGTATTTTAGAGATCAAACCTTCTCCAAAAATCATGCAAATTTTATATGTTGTTTATAATTGAGTTTCAGATTCCCACTTAAAATTTTAGATCATTTGGAGTTACTAATAAATAACTAAAAAATCAAACAATATACTGCTGAACAACATTCTGTCAGCATGGTCAGTTGAAGTATATCTTGACCAAGAATGACTTTCAAAGAACATCCAAAAATTCTGAACATTTTCACTAAAATGCATGATTGAGTTATACATATTATACCCAAATTTCAATTAAATCCAAATTATATAGAAAATATGATAAATTATTTACCGTACTACTATCTCGATCAAATTCCATACCCATGTACCATCCAAACCCTAATTTCAGCCAACTAGGGTTTATATTTCTCAAACCCTAATTTCTCAAACAATAGAACACTTAATGTTCTTATTGGGTTTAAAACATCATAATTGAATTATCATCATTAATTATATTTAAGAAATGATCAATCCAATTAAGCATATAATCATCAAGGTAAACCCTAGTTTACCAATTAAGCTCAGATACGGTCATAACAATTCTTCCCCCCTTAAAAGGTTTCGTCCTCGAAACATAAACGTGCAAGAAAAGTACTTTCAAGGTTTATTTTAAGCTTCTGAAATCTTATATTTGTGGGATCCAACTTATAAAACATGAGATAAACTAAGCATAAGCGATTAAATAGCAGCGGAATATTGGAAATTAAAACCTTTTGGAGAAAGATCTTGAAATCATAAGACTCCTTTATAAGAAACAAGATGAACAGTTTACATCATTGTAAAATTATCTCTCAAGTGATTATATACATCCAGATACAAAATCTCAAGACTAAAAACCAAAATCTCAGACCTCATGACTCCTAGGATCTGAGAGTACAGAGACGACATAAGACAAACTAACTACAAGACTCAGCAGTCAGTATCTCCACTTGAGATTCACTGCTGCCCCTGGTGTTGCTGTTGCTGATACTACTCACCCTCAGATTGGTTTCTTCGTCCTCGAAGTCCACCTAAATAGTTGAAACCTACGGAGTGAGACAATCTGAATAATTGTCCCAACGAGAGTTATAACTCTCTGCCAGAAGCTTTGTTATAGCAAGTAAAGAATAACATAGGCAACGTAACTTAAATCATTCAACAGCAAGTTTGATAATAAGTAAAGCAACTTCATTAAGGAATATGCATACTAGATTCTTGAACAGGACATCAATATAAACAATGTAATATCAATCATTGTTTCTCGTAGTTCAACCCTAGCAGATATGCTACGCGGCTGATTATATTTTACAAACATTATTATTATTATACCCTGCGGAGATGAGGTATACCGCTCATACTCCAACTGATCACTATTAAGTCGCATCGGTATCATACCTAGGTCATCAAAAGAGCCGAATTCTTATGACCTCATCTTCCTCAGTCAGTGTGAGGATCCACATGTAGGACATCTAGTGTCTCTGCTATTATAGCTTACCAGGGTATTCTGGCACTTCGCTATTAGAGTCACAGTGGCATTCTGTACTCTCTTCACCATCAAAAGATCTCTTATTTATCTCTCATCGATGCGGTATTTAAAGATTCCCTCGGGAGAATAGTGATACATCACCCCGACATAAACATATAGTGAAGGGTTGATGGATTAAGATACATATACATCAACTCCTACCCTAGGATGTAAGGATATTCACATCCATTTTCCCCCAGATACTCAAAAGTATGTGATCCAGGAGTTCCCTTAGGAAAACCTGTTTCATCATCATTTAGCTTCTGACAATGATGGATCTATGATCAGGGCTCTACATGGTATGGTTATACTTGATTAGTTAGGTACATTTTAGCATTCTTTTAACATCAAGCATGTTCTCAAACATTAATCATTAGAACAACAATTATGAAAGTAGAATACTAAATGTATCAATCTTAACTCACATCAGTTATCATATGGATATCAATTCTTAATCATTTCATTACAAGTCATCTAATCAACATGACCTTGATGTCACTCATGGCTTTGACGGCCTATCAATCTCATATGATACCACTTAAATTAGGCAACATATTATGTCACTATTCATAAAGCTAATAACATGCTTTTAATGAATATGATATCATAACCCTCACCTGGCTATGATCATTCTCTTATAAGAACCTGCATGGTTAATTCAATTGACAACAATAAACGATTCATTTCCAGATTAGTCAATTTATAAAGAAGAATTAATCTTTCAATTCAAGGGTTGTACCTTTATGCTTTTACTAAATCTAGGTTCCCTTATTTACATCAATTAGGGTTATCCAATCCCTTTCATTATGATTAGGAATAATGATTCCTCATCTCATACTTTAATCATGGTTAAAAGCATAACCTGGAATTAGGGTTTATTGTATATTTCAACACATCACCCTCAATCAGGGTTTACTATTCACATTACATGTTATTACCCTAGAATTAGGGTTTACTATTCACTTCATAGTGGATTGAGCTCATAGCATCATATTGTATTAAATCATCATCATTGATGCCCTCAAAGTAGGTTAAGATTCATTAATCAACATAATTAGGGTTTCCATGATCTCACCTTGATGGATCATACCCTAATCATGTACATTTTTACACATTGAAGGTATGTTACTTGATTCATATTCATATTAGTAACCTTCTTTCTCCTCTCACTACTAGATGATGTTTAAAATCACTCTAGATTAGATTAGGTCAGTTCAACTTGATTAACATAGGTCAAGTCATCACCACTATGGTCATTAGGGTTTACTTGATCAAGGGTTTTTTGTTTACTTGAACCTTTCATGAGTGCCTCGATAATGTTCATCATTAATCATAACATGGGTCAAACTACTAGTTACTTAACCCTTTATTATCCTTAGGTATTATTAGGGTTTAGGTTAAACAACCATTGAACCATCTAAGCCTTCAAGGCATTAAGAAATCATAACCCTAAAAGTCCCCAAACGATTACACACTTCAACCTCCAAACGGTTTTGAAACCATTTGGAAGGGTTCACCATTTGTTTAGGGTTGAATTCAAGACCGCATGACACTCAAGACCGTTTGCCCTTAAATGGTCTTGAAACCGTTTCATCATGTTGACCGTTTGGACATGGTTGACTTTGAAACCGTTTGAACAAAACATCTGACCAAACCGCATGGGTTCAAACTGCATAAGCTCCAAACTGCATGACCTTCAAACGGTTTTGAAACCGTTTGAGCCCAAACGGTCTTGAGACCGTTTGGTCCAAATGGCTCAAAACTGCATGGACCTAAAAAGTGCATCAACACATGCAATCGATTAGGGTTTTCAAGGTTGAACCCCTCAATTGACCTCATATATGTTAATCACTTATCAATTGAGCCAATTAGGGTTAACATTAACCATATGGACACTCAATTGACCCACAATTGATAGCCAATTAGTCTTAAAACCAATTCAATTAGGGTTTGTAATCAGTTAACCATCAATATTGATCAACATGAGTCTAATTGAAGTTAAACCCATCAATTGCCACTCAATTGGTCCCCAAATTGGCCCAAACGGTCTTGGGATCATTTGTACATCCTCCAAACAGTCTTGAGACCGTTTTTCCAAAGTCTCATCAAAATCTAAGTCAAATTGATAAGGTTTGAACCCTAATTAAGTTACAATTTAGCATTTTGGATTAATTCAACAACCTATTGTGATTGGACCTTCAACTGGTCAAATTGCCTTAACCCTAGACCAACAAATGGTCTTGGGTGGTCACCAAATGGTCTTGAGACCGTTTGGGTGATTCCCAAACGGTTTTGAAACCGTTTGGGCCACTCAACCCAAACTTCAACAAAATTGGTCCATGAAATCAGCAATTGAACCCGATTAGGGTTTAAAGGTTTGAAGTGCCTTCAACTTATAATTCGTTTGCAAATAGATGATGAATATTTGTAAATGATTAATTCATGATGTATTCAGCAGATCTCTAAACGGTCTTCACTTGGTCAAACTTTCCAAATGGTCTTGGAGACTGTTTGAATCTAAACGATCTTGCAAACCGCATGAAATCAAACGGTCTTGAGATCGTTTGATTTCAAACGGTCTTGCAAACCGTTTAGACCAAATGGTCCAAGGTCATTTGGTAAAGTAGCCTAGGGAATCACACCCATCATCTTCAACCTTAGATCAGGTCGGTTACTTCGTAGTTTTGCTTACAAAAGTGCAAGGAAGAGTGGGGAAGAAGAAGAACTATCTACTATTTGCAAGAACAAAGATATGCATAATCAAAGCAAGAGGTTTAGAGTTATAAAACCCGCCTTAAGGTCATTCCTAGAGCTCCAAGATTCCAAGCTTCCAATCCTTTAATGGCGTCTTGAGCTCCACAGGTTGGCCAAGGGTGTTTCTCCAAGAAAAGGTTGGGAAAGATCGGCTAGAAAGAGAGAGCTAAGTGAGAAAACCATAAAACCAACCTTGTAATCAAACTTCCTCCATGAAATCGAGCAAGAAGATGACCCAAGCTTACCTAGATTCTCCTTAGCTGTTCTCCTCTGCTCCAAGGCTCTGCCTTAGTCGGTTTGAGCAAGGTAATAAGTCATAGAAGTGAAGAAACAATCGTTTAGTTGTAAAGGATAGATGACTTAGGGGGTATTTCCATGACAATGATAACTATTTCTCTTATTCTCATCTAGGTCCCTCTCCCTTTTAGGCACGTCCTTCATCCTTATCTCTAAGGTAACACTCCTTCTAAAACCAAGGACTAAAGGCAAAGAAGGTCAACTTACTACTAATGTACACATATAAAAGGGTTATTATACTTATAACTTAATTATTCAATTACAAGGGTGTTCCTTTTTATATGTTTATTCAAATGAAGTGCCCTATTCATCATTTTTACTCTAAATGGTGTCAAGAGTCATAAAATATATTCTAGAAGGTATATTTTCAAGTTTCACCCCAAATTTTGGGTAAATTGCACTTTACATCAAAACTAGGGTTTTAAGCACAAGGATTGCCCCACAAGCTGCATCTTGGTGCCCAAGCTTGGAGCATCCATCTTACTTCATCATTTTTAATCTTATGATGTCTCAACACCAAAGGAACATCTTAACATGTGCAATTTTCAAGTTAACCCCTCTAATTGGGTAATTTGCACATAGGTCCCTGTATTACAAAACAATATTACAACATTGTTTAAAAAGGATAGAAATGGAAACATATGTTCCTCAGGTGCTTTAATTACATACCAAAAGATATTCATAAGTATCTAATTACATAATTAAGCAAAACACCTAGGGTTAGTTCATAACCCAGGTTAGGGATGTTACAAATTATCCACCCCTTACAAGGATTTCATCCCCGAAATCAACAAAACATATTAAGAGAAAAGAGCAGGGTATTTCCTTCTTATCTCTTCCTATAGTTCCCAAGTGGCTTCTTCAACACCATGATGATTCCAGAGGACTTTCATAAGACTTATATCTTTCTTTTTCAACTTTTTAACTATGTTATCAAGGATTGACACTAGTCCTTCCTCATAAGATATATCTTCATTCAATTCTACCTCCATAGGTTGTAGAACTGACTCTGTATCAGGGTGACATTTCCTCAGCATAGAAATGTTAAACACGGGGTGTAGTTTCTGTAATTCTGGTGGCAACTCTAGTCTATAGGCTACCCTTCCAACCCGTTCAATGATTGGATAAGGCCCCATAAATCTAGGAGATAACTTCCCTTTCCTTCCAAAATGAAGGACTCCTTTCCAAGGCGAGACCTTGAGGTACACTTTATCTCCAACCTAGAACTCTAAGGGTCTACGACGTCTTTCAGTATAAGACTTCTACCTATCTTGTGCAGTCTTAATTTGTTGTTGTATTACTTTAATCTTTTCTGTGGTTTGCTGCACAAGATCAGGACCTGAAAACTGATGTTCACCAGTCTCATACCAACATAAGGGTGATCTACATCGTCTACCATACATCGCTTCATAAGGAGCCATGTCAATGCTATGTTGGTAGCTATTGTTATAGGAAAACTCTATTAAGCTTAGGTGCAGATCCCAACTCCCTGTAAACTGGAGAACACATGCTCTCAACAAGTCCTCTAAGGTCTGTATAGTCCTTTCCGACTGTCCATCAGTATGTGGATGAAAGGCTGTACTAAACCTTAGCTGAGTGCCTAGAGCTTTGTGCATTCACTCCCAAAAACAACTCGTAAACTGGGGACCTCTGTCAGAAACTATAGTGACTGGAACTCTGTGCAGTCACACTATCTCTTCAACATACATCTGTGCTAGCTTCTCAGTAGAATAGGTTGTTTTGACAGGCAAGAAATGAGATGTCTTTGTTAACCTATCAACTATTACCCAAATGGAATCATGCCCTTTGTTTGTTCTTGGTAGGCCAACAACAAAGTCCATGGTTACATGGTCCCACTTCCACTGTGGTATGGGTAAAGGTTACATTGTTCCTGCAGGCTTTTGGTGTTCAACTTTAACTTGCTGAAACACAGGACACCGCATAACAAACTCTGCAACATCCTTCTTCATCCCAGGACACCAATACATATCTTTCAAGTTTCGATACATCTTGGTGCTCCCTGGATGCATAGCATACATCGAAGAATGAGCTTCTTCCAGGACTAACTTCCTCAAGTTATCCACATCCGGTACTATCATCCTCCCATGATAACATGCTACTTGATCATCTGAGTCATGGAAACCATCTCGTTTCTCATCACCATACTCCGATCTAATCTGTTGAACTACATCATCAACTTGCTGTGCCTCCTTAATCTGCTCTCTTAGAGTAGGTTTTATATGCATCTTAGCTAACAATCCGGCTAACAATGACACCTTCAACTGTACATTGTCTTGCCTTAAGGAGATAAGCATATCTCTTCTAGAGCATACTAAGGAGTTTCGTTGTGCCCTATCAGAGGATGATGTTGCTGATTTCCTACTCAAGGCATCTGCAATTACATTGGCCTTCCCTGGATGGTAATCAACTATAAAATCATAGTCCTTGATTAACTCCATCCAGCGACGTTGTCTCATGTTAAGCTCATGCTGAGAGAAGATGCACTTAAGGTTTTTATGATTAGTGAAAATCTAGAATGTCTCTCCGTAGAGATAATGTCTCCAAATCTTCAAGGCATGAACCACTGCAGCTAACTCCAGATCATGTGTCGGATAATTATCCTCATGTTTCTTAAGCTATCTGGAAGTAAAAGAAATCATTTGCTTATCCTGCATCAACACGCATCCGAGTCCATTCTTGGAGGCATCACAGAAAACCACATATCCTTTGCCTTGTTCAGGTAATACAAGTATAGGTGCACTTGTCAACCTCTCTTTCAGCAACTGAAAAGATTGCTGACACTTATCACTCCAGACAAAAGGAACATCCTTCCGGGTCAACTTAGTCAAGGGTAAGGCTATGGAACTGAAGTTCTTAATGAACCTTCGGTAATAGCCAGCCAACCCTAAGAAACTACGAATCTCCGTCGGTGTCTTCGGCTATTCCCATTGTAGAACAGATTCTACCTTTTTAGGGTCAACACGATTACCCGAGGCAGATACCACATGTCCAAGGAAAGATACTTTCGGCAACCAAAACTCACACATGCTAAACTTAGTGTATAGCTTGTGTTCTCTTAGCAAAGTTAGAGCCTGTCGAAGATGCTGTTCATGCTGCTGAGCATCTTTACTATAGATCAAAATGTCATCTATAAAGACAACAACACACTGATCGAGGAAAGGTCGGAAGATTCTATTCATGAGTTCCATAAATGTAGCTGGTGCATTAGTTAGTCCAAACGACATAACTGTGAACTCATAGTGACCATACCTTGTCCTAAAGGCAGACTTGGATATGTCACTATCCTTAATACGGAGTTGATGATATCCTGACCTCAAATCTATCTTTGAGAAGATGGTTGCACCACACAACTGGTCAAAGAGATCATCAATCCTCGGCAGAGGGTACTTATTCTTTATTGTTACTTTATTTAATTGTCTGTAGTCAACGCACAACCACATTGATCTGTTTTTCTTTTTAACAAAGAGGACCAGAGCACCCCAAGGCGAAGTGCTCGGTTAGATGAAACCCTTCTCAAGCAACTCTTGAAGTTGTTTCTTGAGTTCTGCCATTTTGGCAGGCGCCATCCTATATAGTGTCTGTGCTATAGGTTTTGTATCTGGGATCAAATTGATTTCAAAATCAATTTCCTGAGGCGGTGGCACACCTGGAAGTTCTTCAGGAAATACATCTTCAAATTCCCTGACTACAGGAACTTCAACAGGGTTAGGATTCTCCATGGTAGTATCTACCACATGGGCTAAGAATGCATAACATCCTTGCCTCATCAGCTTCTCATCAACCATAGCTGACACAAGACATGTGGGTAGAATCTTTCTCTCTCCTTGAAAGATCCATGTGTCACTTTCATCAGCAAACACAACTTTCTTGGATTCACAATCCAAGACAACCCTATACCTTTCCAAGGTATCCATCCCAAGGATTATGTCAAATCCTTGCATCTCAAGTGGTATTAGATCCACTTAAATGTGATGTTCAGAAAAGAATAGGATACAGGGAGATCATACCTCCTGCAACACATCAGACCCTCTCAACGGAGTTTCAAGAAACATGCTATCTGCCCTATGACTGATTGTCATATTGCAGTTACGAATCACTCTTCAAGTGATAAAGGAGTACGTAGCACCCGGGTCAATAAAAAAAGATACAACACAGGATGTAGACATATCAGAATATAATAACTCCATCTGACCTGCTACAACCCGAGGGTTGATCACTGCATCAGGTGGGTTCATATCATAGAACCTTGCTGTCACCTGAGGTTGATTCGGTGCTGACGATCCAGCTTGGGACGCTTGTCCACGTCCTCTAGCTGCTCCTTGAAACTGCCTCCTCTGGGATCCTTGCTGACTCTATCTCTATGGCTGTGTTACACTTGCTGGTCTAGCTCTGCAGTCTTTCATCAAGTGCCCCACCTTCCCACATATGTAGCAACTTCTTTCCAGTTGTTGTGGTCTTAGTGGTCCTATAACTGACATTGATGTTGAACTGTGAGCTCCTTGTAGTGGTAGGCTTCGTCCTCTACCTCTACTCGGTGTCCACTGTGTCAGAGCACTAGGTCTAGGTGGTGGTGGTGTCGGTGCAGAAAATCTAAGCTTCTTGAAGTCTCTGGATGAAGATCCTTGGAACTGAGGATACATCCTCTTGTTATGGGTTTGCCTCTTCTCTGCTACATACCTCTCTATCCTTATGATAGACTCTACGAAGGTAGGAAACCATTCTCTATTCTCTAGGGCAGATACAGGGGTAGTCAACTCAGCGTTTAACCCCTTCTCGAAATGCCTGATCCTTTCTTCATCTGTAGCAGCCATATGCAGACAGAACCACAACAACTCCATGAACTTAGCCTCGTATTCGCTAATGTTCATCAGACCTTGCCTTAACCTCTCGAACTGAGATATTTTCTCATCCAGGAACATCTTAGGGAAATATCTATTGATAAATTCCCGTCGGAAGACTTCCCATGCAACCTACACACCAGGCATCTTCTTCGTTTCCATGGTCCACCAATGCCCAACACTCCCTTTGAGAAGATAGACTGCATGTCTAACCTTCTCAGCTTCTGGGATGTTTAGGATTCTAAAGGCTTTCTCCAACTCGGTTAACCACAAATTGGCATCTGCAGGATCAGCTGTTCCAAAGTATTCGGTTGCTCCAACATGACGAAGTCGCTCGAACGTCTTACCAATACCTTGTCCTTCAGACTGGGCAGGTGCCCTAGGTGCAGCCATAGGCATCCTATCTGTGATATGTGTCATGACAGTCATAAACTGCCCGAACATAGTCTAAACAGCTGGGTTCTCCATGTCAGCTGGGTTAAACTGAGGTGGCTCAGGTACATGCTGTTCTATTTCTGGGTTCCTTGCACCTTCTCGGGGTGCAACAACACTACTTTCTGCCACATACTCCTCGTGTGGTCCAGACATCCTTACTTATCTTCTTCTCCTGAGGAGAAGAAGACACTATTAGATATACTGGAAAACACTAAGAATAGACTCGACATCCTAAGTCCTATGTCTCTATAGACTCAGCGAACCTAGAGCTCTGATACCACTAATTGTGGGATCCAACTTATAAAACATGAGATAAACTAAGAGGAAGCGATTAAATAGCAGCGGAATATTGGAAATTAAAACCTTTTGGATAAATATCTTAAAATCATAAGACTCCTTTATAAGAAACAAGATGAATAGTTTACATCATTGTAAAATTACCTCTCAAGTGATTATATACATCCAGATACAAAATCTCGAGACTAAAAATCAAAATCTTAGACCTCATGACTCCTAGGATCTGAGAGTACAGAGACGACATAATACAAACTAACTACAGGACTCAGCAGTCAGTATCTCCACCTGAGATTCACTGCTGCCCCTGGTGTTGCTGTTGCTGATACTGCTCACCCTCAGATTGGTTTCTTCGTCCTCAACGTCCACCTAAATAGTTGAAACCTACAGAGTGAGACAATCTAAATAATTGTCCCAGTGAGAGTTATAACTCTCTGCCAGAAGCTTTGTTATAGAAAGTAAAGAATAACATAGGCAAAGTAACTTAAATCATTCAACAACAAGTTTGATAATAAGTAAAGCAACTTCATTAAGGAATATGCATACTAGATTCTTGAACAGGACATCAATATAAACAATGTAATATCAATCATTGTTTCTCGTAGTTCAACCCTAGCAGATATGCTACGTGGCTGATTATATTTTACAAACATTATTATTATTATGCCCTGCGGAGATGAGGTATACCGCTCATACTTCAACTGATCACTATTAAGTTGCATCGGTATCATACCTAGGTCATCAAAAGAGCCGAATTCTTATGACCTCATCTTCCTCAGTTAGTGTGAGGATGCACATGCAGGACATCTAGTGTCTCTGCTATTATAGCTTACCAGGGTATTCTGGCACTTCACTATTAGAGTCACAGTGGCATTCTGTACTCTCTTCACCATCGAAAGATCTCTTATTTATCTCTCATCGATGCGGTATTTAAATATTCCCTTGGGAGAATAGTGATACATCACCCTAACATAAACATATAGTGAAGGGCTGATTGATTAAGATACATCTACATCAACTCCTACCCTAGGATGTAAGGATATTCACATCCATTTTCCCCCACATACTCAAAAGTATGTGATCCAGGAGTTCCCTTAGGAAAACCTGTTTCACCATCATTTAGCTTCTAAAAATGATGGATCTATGATCAGGGATCTACATGGTATGGTTATACTTGATTAGTTAGGTACATTTCAACATTCTTTTAACATCAAGCATGTTCTCAAACATTAATCATTAGAACAACAATTATGAAAGTAGAATACTAAATGTATCAAGCTTAACTCACATCAGTTATCATATGGATATCAATTCTTAATCATTTCATCACAAGTCATCTAATCAGCATGACCTTGATGTTACTCATGGCTTTTACAGCATATCAATCTCATATGATGCCACTTAAATTAGGCAACATAGTATGTCACTATTCATAAAGATAATAACATGCTTTTAATGAATATGATATCATAACCCTCACCTGGGTATGATCATTCTCTTATAAGAACCTGCATGGTTAATTCAATTGACAGCAATAAATAATTCATTTCCAGATCAGTCAATTTATAAAGCAGAATTAATCTTTCAATTCAAGGGTTGTACCTTTATGCTTTTACTAAAGCTATGTTCCCTTATTTACATCAATTAGGGTTATCCAATCCTTTTCATTATGATTATGAATAATGATTCCTCATCTCATACTTTAATCATGAAGATTCATGCTTAAAAGCATAACTTGGAATTAGGGTTTATTGTATATTTCAACACATCACCCTCAATTAGGGTTTACTATTCACATTACATGTTATTACCCTAGAATTAGGGTTTACTATTCACTTCGTAGTGGATTGAGCTCATAGCATCATCTTGTATGAAATCATCATCATTGATGCCCTCAAAGTAGGTTAAGATTCATTAATCAACATAATTAGGGTTTCCATGATCTCACCTTGATGGATCATACCCTAATCATGTACATTTTTACACATTGAAGGTATGTTACTTGATTTTTATTCATATTAGGAACCTTATTTCTCCTCTCACTACTAGATGATGTTTAAAATCACTCTAGATTAGATTAGGTCAGTTCAACTTAATTAACATAGGTCAAGTCATCACCACTATGGTCATTAGGGTTTACTTGATCAAGGGTTGTTTGTTTACTTGAACCTTTCATGAGTGCCTTGATAATGTTCATCATTAATCATAACATGGGTCAAACTACTAGTTAATTAACTCTTTATTATCCTTAGGTATTATTAGGGTTTAGGTTAAACAACCATTGAACCATCTAAGCCTTCAAGGCATTAAGAAATCATAACCCTAAAAGTCCCCAAACGATTACACACTTCAAACTCCAAACAGTTTTGAAACCGTTTGGAAGGTTTGACCGTTTGGTTAGGGTTGACTTCAAGACCGCATGACACTCAAGACCGTTTGCCCTTAAACGGTCTTGAAACCGTTTCATCATGTTGACCGTTTGGACATGGTTGACTTTGAAACTGTTTGAATAAAACATCTGACCAAACCGCATGGGTTCAAACCGCATAAGCTCCAAACCGCATGACCTTCAAACGGTTTTGAAACTATTTGAGCCCAAACGGTCTTGAGACCATTTGGACTCAAATGGTCTTGAGACCGTTTGGTCCAAATGGCTCAAAACCGCATGGACCTAAAAAGTTCATCAACACTTGCAATCAATTAGGGTTTTCAAGGTTGAACCCTTCAATTGACCTCATATATGTTAATCACTTATCAATTGAGCCAATTAGAGTTAACCTTAACCAATTGGACACTCAATTGACCCACAATTGATAGCCAATTAGTGTTAAAACCAATTCAATTAGGGTTTGTAATCGGTTAACCATCAATATTGATCAACATGAGTCTAATTGAAGCTAAACCCATCAATTGCCACTCAATTGGGCCCCAACTTGGCCCAAACGGTCTTGGGATCGTTTGTACATCCTACAAAAGGTATTGAGACCGTTTTTCCAAAGTCTCATCAAAATCTAAGTCAAATTGATAAGGTTTGAACCCTAATTAAGTTACAATTTAGCATTTTGGATTAATTCAACAACCTATTGTGATTGGACCTTCAATTGGTCAAATTACCTTAACCCTAAACCTCCAAACGGTCTTGGGTGGTCACCAAACGGTCTTGAGACCATTTGGGTGATTCCCAAATGGTTTTGAAACTGTTTGGGCCACTCAACCCAAACTTCAACAAAATTGGTCCATGAAATCAGCAATTGAACCCGATTAGGGTTTAAAGGTTTGGAGTGCCTTCAACTTATAATTCGTTTGCAAATAGATGATTAATATTTGTAAATGATTAATTCATGATGTATTCAGCAGACTTCTAAATGGTCTTCACTTGGTCAAACTTTCCAAACGGTCTTGGAGACCGTTTGAATCTAAACGGTCTTGCAAACCGCATGAAATCAAACGGTCTTGAGATTGTTTGATTTCAAACGGTCTTGCAAACCGTTTAGACCAAATGGTCCAAGGTCATTTGGTAAAGTATCCTAGGGAATCACGCCCATCATCTTCAACCTTATATCAGGTCGGTTACTTCATGGTTTTGCTTACAAAAGTGCAAGGAAGAGTGGGGAAGAAGAAGAACTATCTACTATTTGCAAGAACAAAGATATGCATAATCAAAGCAAGAGGTTTAGAGTTATAAAACCCACCTTAGGTCGTTCCTAGAGCTCCAAGATTCCAAGATTCCAAGACTTTAATGGTGTCTTGAGCTCTACAGGTTGGCCAAGGGTGTTTTTCCAAGAAAAGGTTGGGAAAGATCGGTTAGAAAGAGAGAGCTAAGTGGGAAAACCATAAAACCAACCTTGTAATCCAACTTCCTGCATGAAATCGAGCAAGAAGATGACCCAAGCTTACCTAGCTTTTCCTTAGCTGTTCTCCTCTGCTCCAAGGCTCTGCCTTAGTCAGTTTGAGCAAGGTAATAAGTGATAGAAGTGAAGAAACGGTCGTTTAGTTGTAAAGGATAGATGACTATATACCTTAGGGGGTATTTCCATGATAATGATAACTATTTCTCTTATTCTCATCTAGGTCCCTCTCCCTTTTAGGCACGTCCTTCCTCCTTATCTCTAAGGTAACACTCCTTCTAAAACCAAGGACTAAAGGCAAAGAAGGTCAACTTACTACTAATGTACACATATAAAAGGGTTATTATACTTATAACTTGATTATTCAATTACAAGGGCGTTCCTTTTTATATGTTTATTCAAATGAAGTGCCCTCTTCATCATTTTTACTCTAAATGATTTCAAGAGTCATAAAAGATATTCTAGAAGGTATATTTTTCAATTTGCACCCCACATTTTGGGTAAATTGCACTTTACATCAAAACTAGGGTTTTAAGCACAAGTATTTCTCTACAAGCTGCATCTTGGTGCCCAAGCTTGGAGAATCCATCTTACTTCATCATTTTTAATCTTATGATGTCTCAACACCAAAGGAACATCTTAACATGTGAAATTTTCAAGTTAACCCCTCTAATTGGGTAATTTGCACATAGGTCCCTGTATTACAAAACAATATTACAACATTGTTTAAAAAGGACAGAAATGGAAACATATGTTCCTCAGGTGCTTTAATTACATACCAAAAGATAATCATCAATATCTAATTACATAATTAAGCAAAACACCTAGGGTTAGTTCATAACCCAGGTTAGGGATGTTACAATATTCTTGTATTTCATACTTGAATGCAGTTTTCAACATTAAGTCCTTTATTCCTTTACTAAATCACAACATGTTTGAAATAGTTGTCAATGATAACAAACAAATTCTCTATGCCACAATCAATCATAGGATAGAGAGAGAAATAACCATTTCAGTATTTTCATACTCTTGAGGTGTTACCTCAACATCGATAATCTGATCCAACTATCTCAATTCATACTGCTAAATATGTACTATTGTTATGTATTACCTCTAAATCACCAAAGAGAGTTCACCATGTTCTTTTGAATTTTACTATTGTGCTACTCAAATAGCAAAACAGTCTTGAGTTGAAAGACTAGATTCAACAACAATTGTACAATACTACTCACGACATCCCCATTGGATCATGGATGCATAAGGTGAAGCATTACCATCACATTCCATACTATTCTCAAATATGAACCCACACATAATTCAAGGTGTAACCATCAGGTTATAGCATACTAAGGTTTCAACAATAGTAACAGAGTACTCCATGATTGTATTAGTCATTCAAGGACTATTCATACCCAATTACCATCACTTAGTTATATTAAAGCTAGGTATAACAAGCTACACCTCATTAGGGTTACATATCAACACAGTATGGTTATCATCGCTTCTATTCATATGAGTGAATAGGTAAGACTACCTTATTCAGGGTAACCCTCCATTTGTTCCATCATCATTCAACCCATATCACCATACCACAATTGTACAATACCAAGATGGATTACTGTTATGAATGACTTAAACTATCAGACACCTTTAATTAACATATTGCTTGCACATGTACACTGAAATCATACGTAGAACCAAT
Organism: Alisma plantago-aquatica; assembly: GCA_963693085.1. Lineage (NCBI taxonomy): Eukaryota > Viridiplantae > Streptophyta > Magnoliopsida > Alismatales > Alismataceae > Alisma > Alisma plantago-aquatica. Next base: position 30,826,919 of record OY856412.1, read on the forward strand.
TTACATCCCTTAATATACCTTCAAAAAAGTATACTTCTAAAACCAAATTCACATATTACTAAAAGCCATTGTTTCTCTTATCTCTCTCCTCATTCATTACTACTTACTTTTTGCTACTTATCCTTCTTATTTTAATCATGTAGATTAAACATCCCTAAAATTGAAACATACAAGGTATGAATAGATTATTAATTATTCTTGCTATCACTGTAAGAATTTATTTCATATCACACTTCACTCATATTGTATTTCTCCTTTTGTTCATAACACACTTGTTACATTTCAAATTTATATCTTACTCTTTGCTCCGAATCATTTTCATATTGTTTATCTACCTTTCAAATTAGCTAGGATTACTATCAGTGCTAGTTTACTTCTCATAGTGCAAATTTCATGATCTTGTTTTATAGATGCTAGTATTCAAGGTCAAATCACTAGTGACAACCCTTGAACTACTACAAATCTAAACATTCTAGGGTTTGGTACTTATCAGTAGCACGATGTTATTGTGTGTGACTTTGCTCCCTTAATTTGAAAGTCAAACTTTGGATCTCACAAGTTTTTCCAAAGTCTTCCTTATCTTATCAATTGAATTTCTTTTCTCTTACTTGGCCATTCAGTTAAATTACATTCTCAATTTACCGTGCTAGGGTTTCATCATCATATTGTATGTCATTATTACATTCACTAGATGCCTCTACTATGGTGGTTATGCATCATATATGATTCATTTTCTTATCACTTCATTCCCACATTGCTCTAATTAAGGAAGATATGAAAGAGAAGATGATTCTGAGACTTAGAATTCTTATCTCCAAACATTCATTAATACATTTCTCATATGTAGGTTTAATTAGTTATCAACAAGGATACTTGAATAATTAGCACTTTCTTGAATCTCGCAACCTCTTTCTTTTATAATCCATATTACTCCATTATGTTTCAAACCCTTCCTTACTTTCCATAATCCCCTTACCATATACTGCTATTCCACATGTCATATTTAACTTCTAGTTTTATCTTATGACCATGTTGCTTCTTTTAGGTGTATGATCATATATACCATGTTGCATATATTTCTTTTTATCCTTCTACTAATGTGAAGTTGAAATTCTAAATCAATAATCTCCCTACTAGTTTCAACTCATGTTTAATACATTACATATTCTTCATTTTAAATCAAACGACTCATGCATGGGTGAAACATAGTTTCTCTTTCAATCAAGTTTTTCCTTCCTGAATATAGTCTACCTTTGTATGACTTATTCATTTATTTAGCTACACTTTTGTTCTTCTTATAGAAATTAGTTTGTTGTTCTATAGAGACTTAGAATCCAAAGGCAGTAAGGATGAATGTATTAACTTCACAATAAAGGTATACATTCCATGCTCTCAATTATATCATAACCCTCATTCCTTAATCAAGCTCATTATTTCCAACATTTCTCTTTGTTTCAACTAAGTTTCTTATGCTAGTTTTATGATTTACATGCTCATCTAGTTCTCTTCACTTTAACTCTTCTGAAGACTCTTCACTTATATGTACTTATCGAATACTTAACTCTTTTCTTCTATTTTCCCTTTGCTTTGGAGTACATAAAAACATTGTACTCGATTATATAATCCATTCCTCATGATTAATTCTTACTATCTTGGCCCTTACATACTTTTCTCATATCTTTTCCATATTTCATATTTAGAGTTCATATAATACTAATGATTAAACTTAATTAGAACCTTATGTTGTGTTCCTTTATTCCCAATTAAGGGTTTCTCATATGAGGCCTCAAAGTTGGATCTCAGATATAAGTTCCAACTGATTCTTAGCTATTCTAATCTTTCCCATATGTTTCAACATCTTATTATATGTACATTCTCACTATGATGTGGGTCTAATTTATCTGAAGTCTACTCTTATTATATTTTCAATAAGAGTCATTAGATCCTAGTAACACACCCTACTAGTCGGACCAGGCCAAATCTACAATCCTGAAGCCAAGAGCTACTCAAGATTAACTAACTCCTATTAATCTCAAACATGTGGAAAGAATATCCACTTAGGAAAGCTCATGCAAAGATCATTTCTAGTCTACTTTATACAAAGAATGAAATCAATAAATGCTACAACTGCATAGTGTACAACAAATCTTAAAGATCCATATATATTTCAAAATATTGAATATCTGAATTCAAACATATAAGAGCTTTTCTATTCATCTCAAATAAAACAACAATATGAAATGAAAGTTCTATCTCATTTTATATTTATGCTCTTAATTCATGTTACTTATCTTTTTTCTAACCCTAACATTTCTAGGGTTCCTCTCTAGCCCATCCTTCCACTGTATACCTGGCCAGGGTATACATGAAAGAATAGACAGAGTAGCTTGATACTGGTTGAACCAAGTACTTAGATACTGAGCTTGGATATCCAAATACTCAAATCCCCAGAGCTAACATCATAACATCTCCTATCTTCCACACTTATGACTCTAACTTACTGACCATTAACTCAGCCTAAGCTCTGATACCAAGTTGTTACATCCTGATCTCACAATTTCCACTAATCATGAGATTAGGGCATAAATTGAGGATTTAACGTAATACAAAGATCACCCTTAACTTTTTCTTCTCTTTCAAAACTCTTTGTTTTCTCGCATTGAACCACATAAACCAACTTTACAAGGTAATCTAAACATTTATTTCTCTAATCTGATTTCAACAATAAAATGCATGTATGAACATTCATTATGTTCCTCATACTTTTAAGCACATAAGACTTGCTGATTCACACATATTGCTAAAAGAGGAATAATGTTATACATCATCATTTACAACTCTCTCTTATTTCTTTACAAAGACCTAGAGTGACAAGGACCGACTGAACTTAACTATACTCATATTTAACTCTTGTGGCAGATCTACTCTGATGCAATGATCTCTTCTTCAAATCCATGTGATTTCCCTAAAAATTATGAGTAGAGGGGTGAGCCTACTCACTCAGTGAATGAGTACTTCAAAGAAACAATCTAAAGCACTGATATAATTACAGATATACTTTTGAGCAATTGATATCAATTATAACAACAATAAGCTTTAAAGAGTCTAATAATTGAAAATCATAAATATGGCAGGATACTCTAAATATCTATAAGAGTGAATCAATAAATGAAATTCTTGATTGATCATACAGAGAACTAATAATTCAGAAACATACAAAGAATACTTGAATAACTGTACACACTTGTTTGACCTCTCATTCATTTTATTATGCCCTGATCATATGCAGTGTACTCTACATATGAACACTCATAGTGTACTACGATCACACCGTATAAGACTTAGCGGACACACCCACGAAATGCTAAGTCTGACTACTCTCCTAGTTTGCAACAGGGAAATGGTTCTCTGGCCTAAACTGGACTCCTCCTCTAACCTAAGCACACAGGCGAAGAGTCAAGCCACCTCTTGGCTTTTCTGTACTCTAGTGCCACCATGACTTCGGGTTGATGTGGGACACTGCAAACTATAATTTAAGGAGACTTCCACTAGGGCTTCATCCCCCATGCCACCTGATAGCACATTCCGACCCCCGTATACTGGACACTGCCAGGGTTAGGTCATTTCACCCCTAAGGCGCATACCTCACATAGGGTTTCTATGGTGTTCAGGGCTCCTAAGTCTATTATTTTATTATTCCTAGAAATATCTTTTCTAGATTGTACCCTTCTCTTACTTATACTTGACTCTGGTATCTCTATGGTGTCGCCTCTACTTATTTAAAGTTATAATACAACATGTATATCATTCTAAACTTGGCAGAGCAGTATATTCAAAACTCTGTAATATACTGAGTAATCAACATACGATACATGCAGGTAGACTAAAATTCTTAAATAAACAAATTACATGTCCACTTGGCACATACACACTAGAATTGTGAAATTTATCATCTTATTACAATGATAAGAGTTAATTACTTGACATATGAGTAATCATCAATAGCACCTGCAAATTATATGTAATTTCTCAAAGAATGTGCATATCAACCCAAATCTTGAGTTGTGCATCTCATAGCTCAATTAAGAGTTAATTACTTATCATGACAAGAATTATTAATAATAACTGAGAAAATTGATATCACAATACCTGATTCATTGAACACCCTACCCTTAGGGTTTCATTTAATCACAACAAATGCTACAAAGAAAGGTGTAATACATCTATCATGTACTTTTGAAATCTTTACAACACATGATACCTGGGATCTCAATCCCTTATCATATTACTGGGAATTCTCATCCCTTCATATCATTATCATAATTACTGAATCTGGGTATTCAAACCCTTAGATCATCACATAACATTGTTACCTCTATAACATGTAACCATTACCTCTAGGTCCTTAGACCAAGGTATTCATTTCACTGGTTGTACAAGTATTCTCATGGCTCACAAGGCCATCACATATCTTGTCACCTCTCACTAGTCAAAAACTTATTCCCATGGCTCCCATAAAGATTTCATGCGACATAAACATTCACTGAATAAAGACTAATATCAACAAATCATATAAAATCAATATATGTATGAAACCTTAGAACTTAGCTAAATTTCAGTTTCCATGCCATTCACTGGGATATCATGCATCAATAATAACATTGCATAAATAAAGTCTATCATGTCAAGAAAATCCCTTCAAATGGATTTCACGATATCTATTCGCAAATATCTAACTTTCCTCGCATCTAGGGTTTCACCCTCTTCACTGAGATATCAAAAAATACTATTCACTTTAAAAGAATCAAGATAGTATCTGACATATATGTACTATGAATTTAGATAAACAATCATTCATAACCAAGGGGATCTAGATAAGCAAATTTCTCTATTTACTAATACAACAAATTTCAATCATAGACAAATTCCCTATATTTTAGTTTATTCTTATAATCTCTGTGAATACTTAGGGAATTCTCATTAGGATGTATTGTATACATTTCTAATATTATTTATCATCTGAAATTCATCCAAATAGAGTAAGAATCCATTTCATATCATTTTGCAACAACTTAGAACAAATAGACAATTCAGGGTTTGTAGTCGCATACTAAGCAATTAAAGATTATGGATGATTTAACCAATTTTCATACAATATACTATTTAAAGGAAGTTCCCACTCACCCTAAGGTGTGAAAACACCTTAAAAACGTATCCCATATCTGAAAATCTCGAATCCATATCAAATCCCTAGCAATTCACCGAATTCTTCTTCCTTTCAACTCGGAAACCCTAGAAATGAGGAATTATGAAGAAAGAGTGAGAAAAGGGGAAGTTTTGATACCATTTTGGATCAAATCAGAGGAGGGATGGAATTTTGACATGTGAGAGAAGATTCACCATGAAACTATATCCAAAGAAGCTAAACTTACATGATTTCATCATTCCTCGGACTGCAAAACCCTAGGTCAACATCTCCATCAATTTCTCCTCTCAATCCCTAACTCTCTCTCTCTCTCTCTAGGATTTCGTTTCTCTGGATTGAATCATGAATTATGAGATCTCCCTGTGTGTTAGGTTGACCATATAGAGCAATTGGGCTGCTTGGGTTAATTGCACGTTGACCCCTCACTAAACTTTTTCTTATTTCAACAGATTTGTTTGTCATAAAAAGGTTTCTATAATTCGTGTATTTTAGAGATCAAACCTTCTCCAAAAATTATGAAAATGTTAAATGTTGTTTATGATTGAGTTTTAGATCTCCAGTTAAAATTTAAGATCATTTGGATTTACCAATAAATAATTAAAAATCAAACAATATACTCCTGAACAACATTCTGTCAGCATGGTCAGTTGAAGTATATCTCAATCGAGAATGACTTTCAAAGAACATCCAAAAATTCTGAAATTGTTCACTGAAATGCATGATTGAGTTATACATATTATTTACAAATTTAAATTAAATCCAAATTACATAGAAAATAATATAAATTATTTACCGTACTACTATCTTGATCAAATTCCATACTCATGTACCATCAAAACCTTAATTTCAGCGAACTAGGGTTTATATTTCTCAAACCCTAATTTCTCAAACAATAGAACACTTACATTTCTTATTAGGTTTAAAACATCATAATTGAATATCATTAATTATATTTAAGAAATTATCAATCCAATTAAGCATATAATCATCTAGGTAAACCCTAGTTTACCAATTAAGCTCAGATACGGTCATAACACTACCTCTTCCTTTTTCCTCCTCTTGGTCATGAGACTATGGATCACCTTGGTGACTATCTTGAGGATCTTCTCTTCACAAGGGTTTGAAACTATGGTTTGACCATGGTAGTACCTAAGTGAGATGAAGCTTCCTACTTTCTCCTTTCTTCCTTCTTCTCTCTTGTTTGGCCTAGGGTTTGAGTTTCTTCATCTTAAGATTTATTTTGACCTTGGTATGTTTCTTATTCTTGAGGTAACCTTGTTGTCATGGAGTTGATACTACTTTTGAGCTTCTTATTCTCTCTTGGAAGTTGTGGCTTTGGAGCTTGATCTTCATCGTAAGGCAGGTTATATAACTTCCCCTCTACTATTATTGCACCATTATCTTGTTTGCTTGCTATTGTTTTCATCCCTAATATGTGATACTAAGATGTTATATGATGTTATCATGATCTAGGGTTTTGAATTGATGAAGTATTCTAGTATAGATTACTGTTTCTTCTAAACCTTAATTTCATGCACCCAATCTCTAAGTGATGGAGGAGTTGTTGATTCTTACATGCAACATGATCTCTAGTTTATCACCATGTCATATGAGGTTGGAGGTTTTGATCTCTGTTTACATGATATTAACACATGATTTTTCTCTTGTTATCTTGGTTATTCCATGTGTTTCATTGTGATGTTGGTTTTAGGGTTCTTATGTCCATCTTTGCATGGGGTTTCCCCTTGACGATGCTTAGTTTTCATGATGTTTGTCATCTGATTTAATCGTGGTTTAGTTCTATTTTGGAGATGGTTATGTGTTGTTTGGAGTAGCTTGACCTTGAGGTCGCTACACTTGCCTTGGTGCTATGTTTTTAAGTTGGTTACTACATGTTGATTGGTGGGCTGTTGTGGTCACAACAAAAGCTAGCTAGAGTGGTTGATATGGTCATTATATATGAGATCTGTTTTGGGTCACTACCCTATTGGTCTTTGTTGCAGTCAAAGTATTTTGGTTTGAGTTGGTTAATGCATGCTTAGTGAGGTGTTGCAGGCACTACATGGCTAACCCTAATCTCTTTTGGTCGCTACATCTTGTGTTTTGCTTAGTCGCAACCCCTGGTTTTGTGTGACAGATCGCTACACTTTGTGCTTGGTTTGGTCACAACAGAGTTAACCTAGTGGGTCTCTAGACATGCTTAATGATGTGCTTCGGTAGCAATAAGTTTTGTGATTGGCACCCATGTGTTGAGGTCGCTACCCTTAGTGGAATGAACCTGATGGTCGCTACAATACCCTACCTCTATAGTCGACACATATTGTTACTTATATGTTCGAGTAATAATGATGCACATTCTAAATCCTAATATGCTCCAAGAAAGTTGGAGATGGTATATCTAGGGTTATATGATGATTATTGAATTGGAAACCCTAATCGGCTATATGAGAAACCCTAACCCTAATTCTCTAGTGTATGATGTGCTTGTTGAGCTTGATTGAATGAATAGCTTGTGATTATGTTCTCTCTCTCCTACTTGTGTAATCCTAACCTTGCAGGTGGAATGAGTATCATAACTAGTTATTTCTATTGTGTGTTTGACATGACACAGGGTAATGGTTGTGAGTCTTTATGAGGCATGATGCGATAGTGATAATGTGTAGGAACTATGTGATTTGGGTCTTATGACCTGGCAAAGGATTTATGCCTAAAGTGAGTTGATATCCTCTTGAGATGAGATGAGGGATTGCTATCCCCTAGTGACGTGATGATGTTGATGGCTTTGCATGGTAGTGATATTAAGAGATGATGTGACAAGTTCTTACCTCATACATTTTATATCTTCTAATGGTGCAATATACCCTTATATTTGTAGAGTTTGTTTAGGGTTCATATGTTGTAACTTGGTTGATGCTAAGAGACATCCAATTGTCTTAACTAATCAAGTGAAACCCTAATCATGTAGTTGCCATGTGCCATAGATCCATCTTCAACATTAGTACTTACTGGATGGTGAAATGGGTTCTCCCTTAGTGGAAGCTTGGAGCATATACTATTGAGTATATGCATTTCATAGGATTGGCTGCGGTCATACCCTGGTAGGAGAATAGTTGAGGTCGTATCTCAGTGATGTGATTAAGTATATATGTGATATATTTTGAGGATGGTTGCAGTCATACCTTGGCAGGAGTGTGGCTGTGGTCATACCTAGGAAGGAGTGCGACTGCGGTCATAACTCAGTTTCCACTAGTGTTGTGCCTATATGCCAAGGCAGACTAGGTTGTTTTACAGTTGGACTCTATATGTCATTGCGGCAGACTTAGACTGACCCAATGTGTGGGAGATCATAGGAGTCTATCTCTTCCTAGATCTTATATGACACTAATTTTGACTTAGCAATGGTTAGTTGGAGCATGAATGGTATACCTCATCTCCTCAGGGCATAATAAAACACGTAATACAATAGTGTAGTATATTCGCTTAAAACACGACTCACATTGGATGGCCCTTTGCCTTATATCATGTAATGTTTAGTTGATTTATAATGCCGCAAGAGAAATTAACTGTTACACATGTTCTTCATATTCTTTCTAAAAGTATAAGATGTTCTACTGCTCAGTTGTAGATACCTAACTTGTTTAAACAGTGTTAAATGCTTACTTATATCATTTAGATGAATCTACTTAACCTGATAATAATGTTATCTTCTTGATTTATCTTATCTGTGCTTATAATAGTTGTTGGCAGAGATTTATATCTCTCACTGGGATGTTGGTCCCACCCCATGGGTTTCCAAATCTTTTACATGGTCATGCACGATGAGGTAGAGATCGTGCAGTTGAGGCTGAGCAGTAAGAGGATCAGTAGTTGTTAAAGGCTGGACATGATGCTAGTGTTTTGTAGTAGAGTCATATGTGTTGTCCCTATACTCTTAGGTCCTTACGGGTGTTTTTAGACGTTGTATATCGATACGATGATTTTGGCAGTATGCCATAGATGTACATATATGGATTGTATATGTGAACAAATTATCATATGTAACAGGTTGTGGCAAGTTGGCCAAGTGGACGATGATCTATATCATTTTGTAACATTATATGTAATACAACTGGCATGGTTTGTGGACTCAGATGTAAAATGTTTCCTCTTTTGTGGTTATATGGAATCAGTTTTAATTTACCCTATTTTATGGTAATTTTGGATGTTTAATAATAGTTCCGCACTTTGTTTTCAATTATCTCGCTCATGTGGTGGTGGGTTGTCACACGACTGGTTCAACTAGTGAATCGATCAATTTAGATGTATAATCTGACCGTTTCAGGCTGTGAACCGGCCATTTGGTTGATCAATGAGATTGGATCAAGAATTGATGCTGACGTCATGTTGTGCATTAATCAAATATTATAAGCCAATAATATTGTGAAAATGTAACCTAGTGAACCGATCGATTCAAGGGTTGAACTAATTGACTCACATGTGAACTGACCGATTAATGGTTTGCTAGTTCTTGTAAATTCATGAAATTCTATCTTTTCAACTCCTAGTTGATATGGAAATCCTGACCTTGACCCTCCGATAAATAGAGGGTTAGTCGAGGCTTTCTAGATGCACAAAAATAAGCTTTGGCAATTGTTGTCTTCTTATAGTTGTGGTAACGTGAGAACCCAAGCAAGTCTTATCTGTAAAAGGGAGAGATAGCAAGGGAGAGAAAGTCAATTCTAGCACATTGACCAGAAGGGACGAATCCTTCTTGTTTGTTCTAAAAGAATGACACGAGTTCCCAGTGGTCTGCGTGGACAACAAAGAGGCAAGGAGGCCTTTTCCACCCACTAGGAGGATGCCATCAACTGTCGTCTGTGGTGCCATACCAAGAGGCCTCCGCCGATAGTCATCCAGGTACAACTTGAAGAAAGTAGCACGTTGTAGCAAGGATAGTCATTGGACTTGCTCCAAGACTAGGTATATGCTTACAACCCTCATTCCCAATTCATAGTTGTTGACACGATCTACAATCTAAGGGGAATATGTCAGTAAAATTTGTATTTCCATTGCCATATCTAATGCCATATTTCGCTACAGTGGTATCAGAGCCACATCAATTTACTATGTTTTGGGATTTAATCGATATAATCAGATTTTTGTTTTATCATTTATTTATTACATGTGATGTGAATATTTAAATGATTAGTGTGCATATACAATTAAATACCACATATGATCCCTATATATATGATATGATATATATGCAATTTATATGCGTCACCCTAAAATGTGTTTTGATGGTAGATGTAAGCATGGTACGACCAATAACCCCCTAGATATTTGTGCTTGGTTGGATGATTGTTATTACTATTTTATATCTTAGTTTTCTTGCTGAACCTCTCTCTCCTTTTCCATATGTATAAGTATTAGTGATTCCCTTCCTATGCTCCCCTCAAATGTAACTCGAGATTTCCCTATTACAATGTGATAAGTTAAATAGGAATAGGATAGCTTTTTATTTTCTGTGATGGCAAAGAAGGCATTCTGCTCTAGAGGAACTGACTAAATCAGTGATCTAACTAATTGACTGGAGGAGTGAGGAGGCCAGATGATAGAAGGAGCCGACCAATCGGTTGGTGGCCCAACCGATCGTCTGGAGAAGTCTAGATGTTGCTTGAAGCAAAGACCAGTCAACCGATATGAGAGATGATCGACCAAATTGGAGGCCAACTGATTGGTTCAAGTGTTGTATCGATCAACCTGGACTGTTCTGACACAGATCTTCATCAACAACAGGTTGCTACATATGATGTGTATCTTAGGTGGTAGTAATTCCTCATGTCTCCAAGAAATTACAATAGTATGGTCATAACCATCTCTTGTGTTTTATGATTGCATGTTTCATTTGTGGATATAGTACATATATGATACATATAAGTATGTGGTGATCGGATATGTATTTGTATTTATATAAATATAAAAACCCTCAATCAAATATTAAGTCTTAAATGCTTTCCATAAGCAACACAAATGAAAATCTTGATTGACTAAGCATGGGCATGCCAAGAGTGGTGCACTGTCCATCTCATAGAAGTGTGATGGTAGTTATGTGGGCCTGCCAAGTAGGGTGAATTACTATCATGTTGGCTTTTGGGCCAGATTTAATAGATGACCTTAATGAGATTAAGTGCCTATAAGCATACAAATGACTACGACAAAGAGTTCTGCATACCATCTATCCAAGAATTGCATGAGTTCCAATTAGAAAAAAGTGTCTACCTTAATAATTGGTTATGAACGCTGGCATCAGATGAGTAATGACTCAATTGTTTTGGGTCTTGTCTCACTAGAAGGGTGAACGCTGTAATTTTATAAATTTATATATGAGGGCTATCAATTTGAACAAAATAGTGGGACTAATAATTAAAGGCCTAATTAAACATTGTAAATTTTTATTTTAATTAGATCAAATCAAAAGTGTTTTGACAAATTACAAGTTTCTCTTGTAGAATCAAATGGCAACCCAATAACAAATTTTTCTTGTGACCGGTCCTTATTAAGGACAAATTGAATGGGAATAATTTCTATGACTGGTTTAGGAGGTTGAGAATTGTTCTCACACAAGAGCACAAGCTCTATGTCTTCAAGACACCAGTGCCAGATGAACCTGCTCTCACTACACCTAAGGTTGACATGGATGCTTACAAGAAGCACTATAAATATGATGTACATGCAAGTGCTTGATGTTATGCTCAATGAACTATAAGTTGTAGAGGCAACATGAGAACATCGATGTTATTGAGATGGTAACTCATCTTAAGAACATGTACCAAGATTAGGCAAGACAAGAAGGATATGATGTACTCTAAGGCATTCGTAGATCCCATATGTGAGAACCCATTACACTAAATGAGATTACTCAAAACATAAAATACAATCAATCACTAATTAACCACATACCCAAAAATATGGGTAAATTTAAACTGATTTCAATGTCAGCACCTGCGCAGGAACATTTGCATAAGACCCCAACATCTTTCTTTTATCCATACTAGGCAAGAATTTGATACAAATTTTATATTGCCTTAGACACAACATATATACACAGGAGAACAATATTCATATATGCCACACAAACAAGCATTAACATGCTAACAAAAGTTCTATTTGTTTGAAACACCATATACAAACTTTTCCTGCCTGGACCTGAGAGTACAGGGACGACTCTAGGACACACTAGACATCTAATCAACTTTATCAAAGATTCATTACTATAGCTCCTCTTTGCTGCCACATGTTTGTTTTCGTCACTTCTGATTACCTAAAAAAATGTGGCGAACCACAAGGGTGAGACCCATGTCCCAACAAGAGATATAACCTCCAACAATGTTTATTGAGTACTACATTTTTAAATAATTAAACAGTTAAGAAGTTTAATTAGATATAACAAATAAGATCAGCAGTACTGATGATTAACAAAACACATAAAGGAGCAGATAATAACTATCATCATTAGCCAGACTATCATTCTTTATCTTGTTGACAATATAAATTCAGTAGCATATGCATATCTAGCATCATGAGCAAGTATAGTAACATAGCATAGATAACAACATGAGCATGTCTAATTGGTTGAACATATCAATATCAGAAGAAGAGCTAACAACATAAGCACAACTATCTAGATAAGTATGATTAGCAGTATATGCATCTCTAGTTACAAAGGCATGGCTAGCATGCTAAACGTAACTAACAACATGAGATATCCAACATCATGATTATAATCAGTAGTAGCAATATAGTTATCAACATAAATGTAACATCCCTGACCTGGGTTATGCTTCAACCCTAGATGTTTTGTTTAATAAAGTTAATTATATGCTTGCTCTTATCTCTTGAAAAGTAATTAAGGCTCAAGAGGAACTTATGTTTCAATTTTAGTCCTTTTTGAATAATGTTGAAACAATGTTTTGCTTGTTTTGGACTAGAGTGCAAATTACCCAAGTTGAGGGGTTAACTTGCAAATGTTACATGATAAATGTTCCTCAGATGTTGAAGCATCATAAGAATGATAATGATGCAGAGTATGCCTTGTGGTAGCCTGAGCACCAAGAAAGAGCTTATTAAGCAATGATTGTGCATTAAAACCTAGTTTTGGTGTAATGTGCAATTTACCCAAAACCTAGGGTTCAATATGCAAAATACCACCTCTAGAGAGTCCCTAATGTTTCTTTTCATCATGTAGATAAAATAAAATGAGAGGGGCATCTCATTTGAATCTCATTGGAAGAGAGAGAATCTTGATATTAAAATAATCAAGATTTAAGCATAATTGAAACCCTAATTCAATTTAATGCAAAAATAAATATATTAATTGAATTGCCCTTCAACTAAAAATGTGATGGTTGAAATTAAATAAGTATGTACGTCCTTGTGCTTTTCAATGGCCACGAAATATCTAAAGTGAGTGGAGAGCCCACTCACATTAGTAAAAGGAAAAGTAATATCCACTCAATTTTGGATATTATAATTATAATGGTTAAGGTGCTTAATTTGCTTCCTTTAATTCATGGACAATGAAGAGGAATTACAAGGTGGGTGAGATGGATTCGTATGCAAGGGATGGAGGGGAGTATGTGGCACCAATTTAGGGAATTAAAAGATTATTATATCACTTTCTCTCTCATTGAAATTTCCTTATAAACATCTCATTTCCAACTCAAATGAAAGGTTTTTTCGACCCTTCTTTCTTTCCTTGCTTTGGTTGAACACAAGGGAGCTTACTAGAAACAGGAGGATGTTCCCCAACCTGTAGGTAAGCTCCATAGTCATCTTCAACCTTGATTTCATGGTGAAAATCGAAATTCAATGCTTATTTTCTTCTTTTCTTCACTCAATCTTCAACCTTAGCCATTCAATTCACTCAAAGACTTGAGGACGAGCCTTGGGAAGTTGAGGAAGCTTAATTCACCATTGAGAACGTGAATATTGAAGCTTGGAAACAACTTAGAAGGTGGGTTATATAACTTGAACCCTTAAACATTGTTATTGATTTTATTCCTTTATCATATGTTGATTCCTCCTTTACTTTCAGATTTCCTTTTGATTGGTTGTTGAATTCACCACAATAATCACAATGGATTTCGAAGGTTTCAAGCTTGAAGATGATGATTTCATATTAATCACACACATCAACATAGAACATGTGCAAACAGTTTTGCTTTTTGGTGATCAAACGGTCTTGAGACCGTTTGCCCTCAAACGGTCTTGAGACTGTTTGGTGTCAAACGATCTTGAGATCGTTTGATCACCAAAAAGTAAAACCGTTTGCACATGTTATATGTTAAGGTGTGTGCTTAAGATTACATCATCATATTCAAGCTTGAAACCTTCGAAATCCATTGTGATTCTTGTGGTGAATTCAACAACCAATCAAAAGGAAATCCGAAAGTAAAGGAGGAATCAACATACGATACATGAATAAAATCAATAACAATGTTTAAGGGTTCAAGTTATATAACCTGCCTTCTAAGTTGTTTCCAAGATTCAAGCTTCACGTTCTCAATGGTGAATGAAGCTTCCTCAACTTACCAAGACTCGTCCTCAAGTCTTTGAGTGAACTGAATGGCTAAGGTTGAAGATTGAGTGAAGAAAAGAAGAAAATAAGCATTGAATTTCGATTTTCACCATGAAATCAAGGTTGAAGATAAATATAGAGCTTACCTACAGGTTGGGGCACGTCCCCCTATTTCTCCTAAGCTCCCTTGTGTTCAACCAAAGCAAGGAAAGAAAGAAGGGTCGAAAAAACCTTTCATTTGAGTTGGAAATGAGATGTTTATAAGGAAATTTCAATGAGAGAGAAAGTGATATAATGATCTTTTAATTCCCTAAATTGGTGCCACATACTCCACTCCATACCTTGAATATGAAGAAATATCCACCACCTTGTAATTCCTCTTCATTATCCACGAATTAAAGGAAAGCAAATTAAGCACCTTAACCATTATAATATTAATATCCAAAATTGAGTGGATATTACTTTTCCTTTTACTAATGTGAGTGGGCTCTCCACTCACTTTAGATATTTCATGGCCATTGCAAAGCACAAGGACGTCCATACTTATGTAATTTCAACCATCACATTTTTGGTTGAAGGGCAATTCAATTAATATATTTATTTTTGCATTAAATTGAAATAGGGTTTCAATTATGCTTAAATCTTGATTATTTTAATATCAAGATTCTCTCTCTTCCAAAGAGATTCAAACTAGATGCCCCTCTCATATTATTTTCTCTACATGATTCCAAGAAATATTAGGGACTCTCTATAGGTGGTATTTTGCATATTGAACCCTAGGTTTTGGGTAAATTGCACATTACACCAAAACTAGGTTTTAATGCACAATCATTGCTTAATAAGCTCTTTCTTGGTGCTCAGGCTACCACAAGCCATACCTCTGCATCATTCTCATTCTTATGATGCTTAAAAATCTAAGGAACATTTATCATGTAACATTTGCAAGGTAACCCCTCAACTTGGGTAATTTACACTTTAGTCCAAAATAAGCAAAACATTATTTCAACATTATTAAAAAAGGACTAAAATTGAAACATAAGTTCCTCTTGAGCCTTAATTACTTTTCAAGAGATAAGAGAAAGCATATAATTAAATTTATTATACAAAACATCTAGGGTTAAAGCATAACCCAGGTCAGGGATGTTACAATAAACATGGCTACTGTATGTATGCATCAACAATCTTAAGCATATCCACAACATTAGTATATCTACTATCTCTTAATTGTACTAAGCATCATCTTTATGTAAAGATAACAAACAAGGGTTATCATCCAATGTTATCATCCAATGTTATCTTTAGGATGTATTACACCTTTTATTATGCCCTGAGGAATTTGAGGATACCACTCAAAATCCAACTGACCACTTCTAAGTCAAAATCCATGCCATACAAGATCTAGGAAGAGCCGAACTCCTAAGATCTTCTCCGCTCTCGGCCAGTATGGGTCCGCCATAGCGACACATAAGGTCAAGTAACGGCCTAGTCCGTCCTTAGTACAAGTCACGACACTAGTAAAAGGAGGTGGGTACGCATACCCTACCATCCGAGGTACAACTACAGTTGTCCTCCAATCTCATCACATATATAATCACCGAGACATGGCCGCAGTCATTCTCAAACTAAGGGCTAGGTATGACCACAGTCATCCTCCCTAAACACTTGAATTGAGGATGACAAGAACCCCACATACTTATCAATATGCGCTCCGAGTTTCCCTTAGGAATACTCATTTCACCATCTGGCAAGTTCTGACACTCAGATGGATCTATGGCACAGGGCACTACATGATTAGAGTTTCACTTGATTAGTTATGACAATTGGGTGAGTTAAGGCTGCATCAAACAAGTGGACATTCAAACCCTAATTCACTTCTAAGAAGCATATAAATATCACAACTTCAAAAGATATAAAATGTGTGAAACATAATTTCTCATCTCATCATCACATTGTACTATTTACTTGCCATTCATGAGGCTACACTAGTCATCATACTATCACAAGATATAAATCCTTTTTATAATATCACATGGTATCAACCCTTATCAACACAAAAGGATTACACCTCATTCATGGCTCAACCATGCCCAAAGGCCATTAAGACCATCATACTATCCCTGCAAGATCATCATTATCTTTGCATGCCTTATAATAAGGCTCAACAACATTACTTACATATAATACACCAGATCAACACAATATTGCATTAATGAGCTAGGAGATATTCATAAATAATCATAGCAGGGTTATATTAACATTAAGAACATTCCTTTATTACATCAACATGCAAGGAATCTAGATATGATTAACTCTCATCATATTCATTATGCACATATTTAGCATAAGAAAGTATCAACCATGTGGCTATGATAACCACCAATTAACATATCAAGGTTATGATCATATTAAGGAGGTTATTCCACCATCATTCCATCATATAAGAATGTTAAACATGAATAATTATCTTTATCTATTTGCATTAGAGTTATAGGTTCACAAGATAAATTATATTAATGTTACTAATCAACACTCATACCCAAACCCTAACTCACGTCATCCCCATTGGATCATGGATGCATAAGGTGAAGCATCACCATCACATTCCATACCATTCTCAAGTATGAACCCACACATAAATCAAGATGTAACCATAGGGTTATAGCATACTAGGGTTTCAACAACAGTAACAGAATACTCCATGATTGTATTAGTCATTCAAGGACTATTCATACTCAATTACCGTCATTTAGTTATATTAAATCTAGGTATAACAAGCTATACCTCATTAGGGTTACATATCAACACAATATGGTTATCATCCCTTATATTGATATGAGTGAATAGGTAAGACTAACTTATTAAGAATAACCCTCCATTTGTTTCATCATCATTCAACCCATATCACCATACCACAATGTCACCCAAAACCATTAGATGTTTAAAAGGTAAGACCATTGGTTGTTTACATAAGTAAACACCTTAGATAAACCACCTATGAAGTCATTGATTTGTGATCTAGAAAGATCACCATATAACCCTAGACATCCCTTGATTAACAAAACAAAAAGTTCCATTGAGAGTAGGGTAAAACCCACAATCGACTGTCCAGTTATAACAAGCCATCCATTTTCAACAAGTAAGCTCCTTAAGTTGATCATATAAAGGAAATCATCTAAATCTCATTATTAGGACCAAAATATTACATTATCCATCATTACAATTTATTGGAGGAATAAACATTAGATCTTGACCATTGGGTCAAGTTCATATATTAAAACCATCAATTACAGTATAGGTTCAGCCATTGCATCAAGTGACCCAAGAAACCATTGGTCTAAGGCTTAATTGATGCTAAAACTATATGATTAACTCACCATAGATTGAAGAGACCTGATCCAACATAATTAGTGATCATTAAATCACTATAGGTTATTAGATCAACACTATATTCATTAATCAGCATCAAATATTAAGCTGATGTCATCATTGATTGATATCATCAGTAGGGTACTTAATGGTTGATCGTTATACTTCTAATTGATCCAAAATCTGACCTAAGGGGGTGACCATAGGTTTTCACCATCATTTGACACCCTTGATCATGACCATGAGTTGTTATGAAGACAACACCATAGGGTAGTTGCAATGGTACCATCATCGGGTCATGGTTTATAGAAGAAATCAACTTTAAACCCTAAAATTGACCATTGTTTGATAGGTGCTTAGCACCCTAGGTTGTCAAACAAACCTCATACAAGTAAAATTATACCTTATTAATAATGTAAACATGATCACACGTTCATCTAGAACTGAAATCAGAATGGGAACATTATAAAAATCGAAATCCAAGTCAAACATAGATTTTTAGTGCATGAATCATCATTTTCAAGCAAGAACATGATCTAGAAAGCTTATGGTAAGCAATAAACGTGGAGAAAGTCATAAAACTTGCCTATAATGAGAAGATAAAACCCCACACAGAAGAAATATCGAGCAGTTAGGGTAAAAAATCCAAGATCAAGCTATGAATTCGTCCATCTAGCACCTTTCTTCATCAAATGAGCAAACCCTAAGCATAAGGAGCAAGAAAGGTAGGATTTTAGAGCTTTAGAGCAGTTTCTACCATGGAACAGCAAGGTTACGACCTGGAGAAAACTAGGAGGAAGGATAACAAAGAAATAGATGGAGTAAATAAGGGAATTCTTATACTTTTAGGTCAAGATCACTGGAAGGAAGCTTTTTCAACCCTAAAATGAAGTCAATTTCAACCTTAGAGCCTTTCTCCAAGAAGATCCCCACTTTCTTCTTCCTTGGGCAGAAAAATTCACAGCTGAATAGAGGGAGAACGAGGTTGGGAGAAGGAGGGAGGTGGTGGAGAGAAAATGGCTCGTTTTGGTGCTTGGGGATAAGTATATGACACTTTAAGATAAAGAAAAAGACAAAGTTGAAGTTCTAGTATCTATCCAAGTGTCCATGGCCTTAATTTATTAAGAATATACAAGCACATACACAAGAAGCTCCCCCACCATGTGTATAGACCTTCTTAGCTTTCCTTTGTCAAATTTACTCGCCAATCAAATAATTCATTAGTTGATAGCTACTAAAGGTAGCTCATCCGCGAAGAGGAAAACCCTAAAATACCCTTGGAGCAAACACCTTCAAACCAAGGTTTAAATAGGTTCCCCATGGATCAAAAAGCTCAATAATGATGATAGAATATCCAAGGAACATAATTCAAGTGATAAATTGCAAAGAAAACCTCTCAATTGGGTAAATTGCAGAAAAGTCCAAAATGTGCATAAAATTGCATAACTTGCTCAAACAATGTCCAAATTGGACCAAATCTGAAACTTAAGCTTGTATAATGATTTAAAAGCATATCAAAAGATCATATTAGGGTTATAAGCATTCAATTATGATAATTAAGCTTGTTCAACTCCTTAAGCAAGTTTAGGGGCCTTACACCATAGGTCCCCATGTGCTAAATCTTATTGAGTATGTGGAGAACCCATTGTCAGAGTTCCTTTGCATGTTAAGAACAGCTAAGATATAGATGAAGAAAGATAAACCCAAGATGTATTGATGATCAACAAAGGAAAAGTGAAGTTGAAGAGAAAAGGAAAATCTAAGAAGAGTTCTAAAGCTATCCAAAAGCCCAAGTATTCTGCACTCAAAGTAAATGGAGTGGTGACCAAGGGAGGCAATTTTCACCACTGTCACCAGACTAGACATTGGAAGAGGAATTGACCTCTACCTAGAGGAATTGAGGAAGAAGAAGGTGGGGTAGATATCTCCACTTTAGGTGTATACGTTATTGATATAAATATGTCTACTTCTTCATATTGGGTACTAGATACTGAATGTGGATCTCATATATGTTCTAATATACATGATCTGAAAAGAAGTAAACCTTTAAAAAGTAGCGAGGCTGAACTACGTGTTGCAAATGGAGCAATAATTTCTTTCGTTAAAGTGGGAACCTATAATTTATCTCTGCCCACAGGGTTTGTAATAGAGTTAAAGAACTGCTATTTTGCACCACCCATTAATACAAACATTATTTCTATATCTTGTATCGACAAGGATACACATGAATTTCATATACAAAATGGTCAATGTTCTATTTCAAAGATGAGATCTTTTATGACAGTGTCCCAATGTCTTATGGTATTTATTTGTTAGATCTAAATACACATGTTTATAATGTAAATACCAAAAGATTAAAACTTTATAACTAAAAAAAACATATCTTTGGCATTGTCTTCTAGGACACATCAATGAGAAACACATTTCTAGACTCCATAAAGATGGATATCTAGACTCTTTTTATTTCAAACCAATTGAGACATTTGAGTCTTGTTTGTTAGGAAGACGATAAAGACTCCCTTCACTGGTTATAGTGAGAGGGCTAGTGATTTATTAGAACTCATACATACTGATGTATGTGGGCCTTTTAGAACAAATTCTAGAGGTGGTTATTAGTACTCCATTACCTTCACTGATGATTTTTGTAGGTATGGTTATGTTTACTTGATGAAACATAAGTCAGAAACTCTTGAAAAGTTCAAGGATTTCATGAATGAAGTACAAAACCAACTTGGTAAAAGTATTTAGGCACTTCTGCCAGATTGAGGTGGACAATACTTAAGCTAATAGTTTGAGGACCTTTTAGGAGACAGTGGTATTGTATCACAATGGACTCCAACTGGTACACAACATAATGGTGTGTCAGAAAGAAGGAATCACACATTAATAGATATGGTGCAATCAATGATGACTTTTCTATTATTCCAACTTCCTTTAGTGGTTATTCTCTATAAACCACAACGTTTACACCAAATTGTGTACCATCTAAATCTGTTCAAAAGACACCACATGAGATATGATGTGGGAAGTGTCCCAATGTGTCTTTTACGAATATTTGGGGATGTGAAGCTTATGTGAGAAAGAAGATTCCCAAAAAGCTTGGACCCAAATCTGATAAATTTTATTTTGTTGGATATCCTAAGGAAACCAAGGATACTATTTCTATACTCCAACTGACAACAAAGTGTTTATTGTCCGGGGTGATGTGTTCCTGGAAAAGGAATTCATTTCCAAAGGAATCAGTGGGAAGAAAGTAGAACTCAAAGAGTTTCAAGACCGACAAGAAGGCATTGAACCTATAGAGGTACAAGAGGAACAAAGGGAATCACAAACCATTATGGAATCTCAAATTCCTTATGTAACACATGAACCTCATAGATCTAGTAGGACTCACCTTGAGCCAGAAAGATTTTGTTATCTTGTGACTCAAGAAGGCGACGAGTCAGTCATTGATGATGAGCCAACTATGTACCTAGAAGCTATTAAGGGATCATAATTTGAGAAATGGCTTGAGTCCATGAGATATGAGATAGAATCCATGTACACCGACAAGTTATGGACCTTGGTGGACCCACCCGAAGGGCTAAAATTCATAAGGTGCAAATAGGTCTTCAAGAAGAAGACTGACATGGATGGTAAAGTACAATCTTACACAGGTCGATTGGTTGCAAAGGGTTTCAGATAAGTTCAAGCTATTGACAATGACAAAACCTTTTCTTCACTTGCCATGGTTAAGTCCATAAGGATCATGCTTGCCATTGTATCTTATCATGACTATGAGATTTGGCAAATGGATGTTAAAACCACATTCCTTGACGTGAATCTTCCCGAGGATGTGTACATGACACAACCTGAGGGCTTTATAAATCCAAAGGATGCAAATAAAGTCTGTAAGCTACAAAGGTCAATCTATGGATTGAAGTAAGTATCTCAGAGTTGGAATCTTTGATTTGATGAAATACTCAAAGAGTTTGGCTTTAGTCAAAATGAAGATGAACCATCTGTTTGCAAGAAGGTTAATAGGAGCATTATATTCCTATATTGTATGTGGATGGCATATTATTGATGGGGAATGAAATCCATACTTTACATATGGTAAAGACTTGGCTAGGAAATAAATTATCTATGAAGAACTTAGGTGAAACATCCTATATCTTAGGAATCAAGATCCATAGAGATAGACCTAGAAGGCTTCTTGGCCTAAGCCACTAAAACAGTTGAGCATGGAGAAATAAAAGAGAGGAAAATTACCCATGTCTCATGGTGTTAGTATCTCTAGAGCTCAATGTCCCAATTCTGGTGAAGAACATGAGCACATGATATGGTTACATATGCATATCCCATTATATCTATCATGTATGCTATGTTGTGTAGTCACCCTGATGTCTCATATGCCTTGAGTATGACTAGTAGGTATCAGTAAGATCCCACTGAATGTCACTGGACTATCATAATGAACATCCCCAAGTACTTGAGAATAACTAAGGATCAGTTCATTATTTACAATGGTGGGGAAGAGTTGGTGGTCAAGGGTTAATCTGATGCAATCTTCCAAATTGACAAAGATGACTATGCATTGCAATTCAGATTTGTGTTTTGCCAAAAAAATAGAGCTATAAGTTGGAAGAGTTCTAAAAAAGAGTCGATTGCTGATTTTACAACTAAGGCCGAGTATATTATTGCATCCAATGTAGCAACGGAGGATTTTGGATCAAGAAGTTCATTTCTGAACTTGGTGTGGTTCTAAGCATCAACAATGTAGAAGAGCGATATTGTGATAACAATGGAGCTATTGTGCAATATGAGGAACCCATATCATATCAATGTTCCAAGCACATACAATGGTGGTTTTGTCTCATACGAGAGATTACATAACGAGGGAATGTGAAGATTTGTAGAGTACCAATTGAAAGGAATGTGAATGACCCCTCGGAAAAAGTACTTTCACAGTAGAAGCATGTAGGTCATGTTAGATCACTTGGGATTAAGTTCATGGGTGATTGGATCTAAGTGCAAGTGGGAGTCTATTGGTATGTATGCCCATACAGCCACTCATATGACGATTGTAATGGCATATATTGTAAATGATTTGATTGCTAATAAATGAAATCTTCCATTTATTCTATTTTATTCATTTTTCAGATAATGATATAACATAATAAATGTCAAAAGAATGATGTTACTCAATGATGTATGTCTTCAGATTGAGGACCTAAACAATGAGATCATACAAATGTTAAGAGTATATACATTCTTGTTATGTCCCTAGTCAGTTGTTATAGTGGAAGCCGATAGACAACAATAAAACATAAGATGCGAGTGTATCTTGGTTGATGACAAAATCTCATTAGTCATGACATGTGATATCAAACCAAACACATAGATACTTATTAGAGAACAGTATATTAGACAAACCCACCTTGAGAATGATGCATGGAAACCATGGATTGGTAGTCAGAATCATCTCTCATAATAATAGGTGGTGATTGTGGTTCTTAGACCTGAAATAACTACGCTCATCACATGTCATTCGATGTACTTTGACATCATCCAACATGACCTTGAATAAGGGTTATCATAAAGGTGATGCTCGAATACACAATGACACGTAAGAATGAATAGGACTGATGTAGATGGGATTTGTCTCTCCTACATGAGTTTGATATCTTGACCACTTGATTAGCGAGACTGAGAAATGCATGGAGATGATTGTGTGAATCAATATGTGATATTGAGCTCACATATATCTCAAACAATCTAATCTAGTTCAAGGAACATGGATTGAACATTGAAGAGGATGATGATTCCATGCCTCGAGTTCAATTTGGATATCAGAGACAAAGGAACTATACAATCACTATAACACTAATCATAGATTGTAGGTTGAAGTCATTCTCCAACTTTCTAGTTACTTGGGTATAAATGATGTCTTGTTAGATACCACTTATTTCTTGTGATGTCATAAATCAGTTATGGACATTCATTGCCAATGTAACTTGGGACCTATAGGGTCACACACATAGGATACATCTGGAATAGGAATTTACTCATGAATGTGGTTTAAAATGATTTCTAAAGTGTTATGTATTTGATTTAAACAACTTTGACAATTAGAACTCTTAAATGACTACTTCAGCTAGTGAACCAATCAGTTCATATGTATGAACCGATCGGTTCAGGTCATGAACTGACTTTTGGTTGAGCAATGATATTGGATCAAAGATTGATGTTAAATTCATGTTGTGCTTTAATAAAATATTAAAAATCAAATACAATTGCGAATAGGAAGCATAGTGAACCAATAAATTCAAGGGTTGAATCGATCGACTCACATGTGAACCGACCGGTTTAGATATGAACCGACCAATCCATAGTTTGCATGTTATGGAAAATTCATGAAATTTTGTCTCTTCGACTTCCAGTTGATCTGGAAATCCTGATCATGACCCTCCTATAAATAGAGGGGTAGTCGAGGCTTTCTAGAGACACTATGACAAGCTCCAAAATTTTTTGTCTCCTCACAGTTGTGGTAACCTGGGAACTCGAGCAAGTCTTACCCATAAAAGGGAGAGACAATACTAGAGAGCAAGTCGACGTTGGTATATTGACTAGAAGGGACAAATCCTTCTTTTTTGTTCCAAAAGAACAATAGGCGTTACTGATGGTCCACGTAGGCTACACAGAGGTGAGGAGACCTTTGCCACCCGCTAGGAGAATGTCGTCAACCGTTGTCTGTGGTTCCGGACTAAGAAGCCTCCTTCGACAACCGTCCAGGTGCAACTTGAAGAAAGTAGTACGTTGCAACAAGGATAGTTACTAGACTTACTCCATGACTAGGTATATGCCTTGCAACCCTCATTCTCAATTCATAGTTGTTGACATGATATGTTGTCTAAGTGGAATATGGAAGTAGAATTTTGTTTCTGCTGCCATATCTGATGCCATATTTCCCTACAAGCATTTGTACTTCTTGAGTGTTTTTCATCGACATTGTCAAATTTAAAAATTAATCAATCATTAAATAAGACACCACGTTGATTTTCCTACCTCAAGATGCAAGTTCAAACGCTATTCTAAGATGCCATTAACCCTTCATACAATAAACATGATATGGTTGCAGTGATAATGTATACGTCAATTAGAAAAAATACATCACATATAAGTGTGTTACAAATATTTTAAAGTGAACATTTTCATATGTATAATGTTAGACTTGATCTTAAAACAAATATAGTGGTCATCATATCAAAATACGTTTTGAAATATAATTCAAGTGAAATTGCATATTACTTGTGGCAATGACCATTATTTGAGATACTCAAAGGGAAAAGTCTATTTAGAGAGACTATTTGGAGGTTGGAGAAATTATTTGACTATTAGAAAAGCAGTTGTCTTGAAGGAAAATGAGGCGGTATAAATATACCATAAGAAGATACAAAGTCATTAGTTGAAGGCAACCATGTTATTCACCTTGTTCAAAAATGTCACTTGAAGGTAGATGAGGGATGTGCAACAATGATTTGATGATTATGCCATGTTTCCATGAGATGTTTTGAGCATGATATCATTTGTTTGGAGAGGATAAGTAAGTGACACCCTCACTTTGCTATTATACATGGACAAAGTAACATTAACAACTGTGAAAACCTAAATCCATCCTAAAATAGTCTTTTTTGGTTGATAGTCTATGCACCTAATATAGCCTTTGATACATACAAATAGATATCATAATGGTCACATAATCACACATAATTTCAAAAAGAGAGTGAGTAATATTTGCTTCCCATAATCATAATTTGTCCTCCTTATTCAGAAACACTTTGTCTCATCTCCAGAGAAGCATGAATAACTACCAAAGAACAACAGTCAGTGAAGAACCACCTTGTGAGAAAGTAGTTGCAAGCCCAATCCACAAAAATCATTATATAAAAGGAAACTTTTCTAAACTCTTTCTAAAATCATAATCCTTCGTGACTACCAAAATGACAATAGGAAAGGAAAGAGAAAGTTTTCCTACATGGAATACAACCACAAGGACAAGAAAGATGTTGGGAATTATATGCCCTAGGATCCAATTATGGGATCATTGTATGAACATATGACACACCAATACCATATATGGAAGTACAATTGTATAGTAGTCAAGTAATAAAGGAGAAAATGAGTTATGAGTTGTCAAACCTCAAAGAGTTGGGACACTAGAGACGGTACTAACTATTTCCAACTAGATACGAAAATGGTTTTTTTTTGAGTTTTGGTATTAATTAACTAATGATTAAACTAAAGCAGATTATCAAAATTAGTTAAAAATCAAGGAAAGAGATCCTCTAGAATGCTACTTTCACTAAAAATCCACTATTGCAAATTAACTAAATGGTAATAATATGTATTCAATATTCTAATATGTGTTGCACAAATGTGTTATGTAAGAATTTTGACCTAAAATAACTCTTAAATCATGGTTTGACGTCTAATTGTGTTTCTTAAGGTACCTTAATCACATGCTTGGTATAGTGACATAATTTGTTGGTTTATGTTGTGATCTTGTAGTCTATGCACAAATGCTCCATGCTTGGAGGTCCTTTTTTGTAATTTTTACATAGCATGCTTTGACCTTATATTCTATCTCTTGCTTGAGATTGGCATGGTGGTCCTCAGTAGCTTTAGCAACTTCCCAGACCTTCCATAGGTTGTAGATAGATGTTGTCCAATGATAATGTCATTGTTTTCTAACTGTTGAGTTTTCATCAGTAGCTTATTCATCTATAGATGGAAACTGGGTGTGGGGCTAGATTGATGAGAACTAGAGCTCCTTGTTGTCTACTTAAGTTCCATATTCATTTGGATCTAATGCCTACCGATGACAAGTGGATCACCACCTACTAATGAGAGATCTAACATCTCTTGATCGATGGAAGCATCATGCCCTTCACCTAATGTTTTCATGCTTGTGAACTGATGAAAACACCCCTATATGAACTGATAGTGAGTACTAGAGGGATCTATGTTTGTTATCCACTAATGAAAACTCTATATTTGTCTACTGTTGAGAGCCTGAGTCATCCACTAGTGGTGTCGATGGCCAATGAAGCCACTGTTGCAAAAACTCTTTTCTTGATAACTTTGATAGTTCCTTTTATCTCCTCATCTCTTTCCTATAGAGCTATAGATACCCCCCTTGATCCTCCTCCTTTGCCTCAATTGTGAGAATTTCTTGTGAAGAGTCGAAGCAACTATGATTCATCATTAATCGACGGTGATTGATGAGTGTTCTACTTCCATCGACCATTGATAAAACATGTTGTTTGCTCTTCCTTTATTATTCTATGAAGAGAGATTCTTTTCTTTCTATAATGGTGATGATCCTTAATTGTCTTCTCCGTTAAACTTAGGGTGATGCTCTTATACATTGTTTCCCTCTTTTATTTGCCCCATTTTCTTTTAGATCATGGACTAGGGCTATTGCAAGTTTTGAGGAAGGAAAGTATGGATCTTGTGAGAGATTGTAGCCTTATTAAGGTTTGAGGCTTGTTGGATACTGAAGATTAAAAATCGAGTTTTTTCATTTTCGTAGATGAGTGGACATGTATACAATATTTCTAAGTCATGTGGTATAACATATTAAGTATTTAATACCTACATGATACATGAAAACCTTAGTCATTCTTCCAATAATTCTAAAATTCCAAAAGCTGGTATCTTTGTGCCAATATAATTAAATAAAAAAGGAATACAAAATTCATGTTTGTCTTAATTTTGGCATTGTATTGATTCCATATATATTCTTTGTCTAGGTAGGAACCTAGAACCCTAGCTTTAAAATTTTGGGTCTAACTCTCGATGTTGATTTACAGAATTTAGACTCATGGTTATTGATCTTTATTAGTAATTGATTTCTATGATCACCCTACTTGGATCTTGAGATCACCCTTGATATATGATTGATCACTTTCATGTCCCAAAATCTCAAAAATATGAAATGATGATTATGTTGATTCATTCAATATCTTACCTAGGGGTGATCTCTCATGGGGACTAGAGTGGGACCTCCCATTAATTTTGAGCATGAAATCATGATATTGAAATATGATATTTGTCTTCAATTGTTGAAATATGAAATCTCAATAATGGATGTATAAACCCACCTAGGCCAATGTAGAATCTATAACCCTAAATGTTGGGGAATGGAAGTCATGGCTCACTCTTGATTAAAAGATCTCTATTCATTTGAACTAAAATAAGATCTTTCCAAAATGGTGATCTATAGGATAATCTCTACAAATTTCTGACTTCTATGATGATATCCCCAATTCGATTGTCAATGTGACTATGCTTTGACCTTAGTGCTCAATTTCACTATTTTGAAATTTTGTTGACGTCGAAGGAATACCATGTGGTTATGATATGGAATGTGAAAACCAAATCTCTATTGATTTTTTTTTAATTTTAGGAATAAAATTCCTTCTAAGGTGGGGAGGGTGTAATAACCTATACTTTTCTCTCTCCTCATACATGTACTATCTACTTAATCTTTTCATTAATTACTCATTGCTATCATCAATTTTGTGATTTGATATGTTTTGATTCCGATTGAGTTTATCTTGTGTTCACAAGTCAAGTGGTGATATTCAATCGATATGAAACCTAGGTTGCACCTAGATTTTACATCATCATCTCTCATCTCCTTTTCTAAGTGTTATGGATCTTTTCTTGCTCTAATCTTATGTTATTTATGTAGAGGACATTCTCATGTTTTTAACAAACTTAATTTTTCTTAATTCTGAGCTCGTATGTGGGAGATATGCTCATTTAAAGTTTCACTTGTTACAACCTTGTTTTTAACCCATTTATTTTGTATTAACCCACCTTTTAGACCCATATATGTGCACAACCCATTTGTGTCACCCCTTCCTTTATGATATGGATAAAGTCTAGGGACTAATCACATGTTACAACCTGGAGAGCCATGAAACTCATCCATTGGATCGCTCTTCCACGGATTCAAGCCCTATCCAACATCTCTCCATTCTTCTTCTCCACATGTTATCCCAAGTACAGGAGTAGGTGGCTGGTGCAGGTGGGCCGACTATCCTTTTACCACCTCTTTCCCACATAATCATTCATTTCTCCTCGTCTCCCGTCCCATGTTCATTTACCTCTCTTTTCACACTCTCTCATGCCCTAGATGCCAATTCCCACTTCATATGTTCTCCCCTCCTTCTTTTCAGAAGATCTACCATGGCCTCCTTTAAAATCCCCTCTTCAAGTCATCTTCCTGTGAAAGTTCCACCCTCAGTATGATCATGGGCAAGGTGCATCTGCACGACCACTTTTTGTGAGCCCCCAGACCTTATATTTCGCTCAGGCTTCATCTTCGGTGAGCCTCGAGCAAGCAACCACGTTTGTGGCCTTTTATTTTGTCGCATGCCCATCTAAGGAGGTAGGAGAAGCGAGGGCAGTTGGAACTAGGACACCTCATGTGGAGGGCCCAGATTGTTCCATCGTTCTCCCTCTCTCACTCTTTTCTTTCTCTTCTTAATTGACCTAGTCAATGTTGACTACAATGACCAATGTGGGCACGCCATGTGTCCTATACCCCCTCTTGTTGCCTCGACACCGGGCCAACCTAGGCACTTAGCATACATGGGACTAGAAATCAAGGGCCAAGATCTGCCTCATTTTGGTTTTCTTTTACTCTTTTTCTAAGGTTGATAAATGATTTTACAAAATTCATATATAATCAACCCTTGGACTGTGTTTGACATATCATTATGGTTTTGATCTAGAAAACAAGATCTATCGAATAAAAATAGTCTTAAACCTAATTCTGATCTTAGTTCCACAAATGTGCAAAAAATGATAAGTGTTGATATCTTTCTACATGATTTATTCCATTTAATGCACAAGCTTACTTTGTAATGACTTAAATCCCTATCTTTGCATCACATCAATAACTTGAACAACTTGATACACCAATATTAGAACCTTGTTTATCTTTGAACTCTAATATGATCTAATGTTTCTTAAATGGATTCATATGGACTTCTATGATTAACAAGTTCACATTGATTCCTAATATTGATCTTATGTATCTTAAACCTTTATAATGAATCAAAATGAATAATCTTTGATGTATTATGTACCAATATTTAATACTTGCTCACACTAGTACCCCTTTTTGACTTGATTTTGTACATTGAACCATGAAACATGCCTTATAGACTTACAATGCTACATCTTCAACATTGCTCGAAAAATGACTTTATACTACTTGCATCTCCTATGTGACCTCTAAATCAACTCATCATTTGTTATGCACCCAAATACTTTTTGTATCATTCTTATACCCTAATATGACAAATTAACCTAATCTTGGTATGAAATGAGACATAAGATGCATATGTTGATTATTGGACTCTAATCTTGCTAAAATATGCTAAAATGTTACACCTATATGTTAAGAATTGAAATTAGTTGATAGACGATATTTATAATTTCAAATATAATTGGCTTTCTTCTATGATCTAATGTCTATTTTCGTGCACAAAAATATTCATATGACTTGAATTGACAATATCGATGACTAGGTTGAATATTATTGCTTGAATCTTATGATCACTCCATCTAAGATCTTGTAACCCTTGTACTATGATCCCTAATCTTAGTTGTGAAGTGCCACCCTAACTTATAGATTAATCCATGAGTTGTAATGTAGCTTGATAATGAACTTGCATGATCTAGTTGATATCTTGAAATCAAAAGTGAAGGTTTAATACCAAGATCTAGGTGACACATACAACAACCATTGTAATAACTAAGAAACCTAATCTTGCTAATGCTAATCCAATTACACTTATTTGTAATTCTAGGATCTCTATGATGACCCAATTTCCAAGTTCTAGTGAAGCTTTATATGTATGATTTTCTAAATCAAATAGTTAATCTTGTGACCAAGGTATTCCGATCCTCCTATTGGCCAACTAGTGGTATTAAATTTGCTTGTATGTATGTATGCTTAAAATTCTTGGCTTCTATACTTGTTTATCTACTTGTATCCTATGAGTAATACTTTCATTTTGATTTTTCTATGTTTAACAAGCTTGACAACATAATTAAACCAGTCCATTACACAAACCTTACGCACTGGCCTGTATTCTCAGGGTAAGGGTAGAAGGCATGGTGAGACAAGGTTAGTTTATTGACTTTGGTCTTGAGGTATCTTATGTAAAAACATGGTGAGATTTAGGCCATGAGCCTAAAATGAACCTCATGGACCCTTCCTTTGGGAATATGGTCAATGGCCATATAATGTTGTTTAGTATAATAGAAATCCATCTAAAATATGTTTGCATGTTGATAAGAAAGTTGTTAATGTTTCTTCTTTATTTCTTATTACTATATTAAGTGTTTTTAAGCGTAGATGTTCTCTTAAACCTACGAGTTTATGTTTTTTTATATCACACTCAGCATATCGTGCTGATGCGTACCCTTTGTATAATTTTAGGTAACAAGTTTACCATGACTCTTGATATGATCATTTCTTCCGCACTATTATTATAATCTACTGCTATTACTTGGTTGGAATCATCTAAAGACATGCAAAAATAATTCACATGGTTTGATATATGGGACTAATAACTTGTACATGTACTAGTTTAGTTCCCCTTCTGCCATGATGTTTCATACCTATGTTATCTATGTTGTTGTTTGTAGTTTCATTCATGTATATTCTATATGATCATTTCTAGGGATGGATTCCCATGTCCACTTGCCATGGACTGTGTAGCATATACTACAGAAATGGCTTATAAAGTCACTTTTCAAGGTGTCGGTTGTATACATAAACGAACACCTAAACTCTACAGTGTCAGTTTATAACATAAACCGACATACAATCTGTGAAGGTCGACCAGACACGGGTACCGCTTTTATTAAGTGTCAGTTAATTAATAAAAAACCGACACCTAAAATCAACCGCCAAAACCAAAATTCCAGCGAAAAAATTACCTCCAAAATTTCACATATGGCGTCGGTTCATAAATTAATAACCGACGACCAAAGATTATTCATGGGACATGAATAGTTGTCGGTTGTCTTTTAGTTAAAAATCGACGATTATAATCTAGTATAGGCGTCGGTTGTTGGAAAAGAACCGACACTATTGGTTTAGTTGTCGGTTATTTTGAATAACCGACGCTTATTGTCAACTTAATATCTCACCAGCGCGAGCGACTCTTCCCCCTTTCCCAGTTTCAATCCCGATTTCAGTTAGGTCTGGCAATTTCTTGCTCGCCCCCGCCGGTCGTTGCTCCTCCGCCGCCGCTGCCGTGCTCCTGCTCTGCCCTCGCTGCTGCTCCGTGCTCACCGGTGGCCGTGGTCCTGCTCCTGCTCCTACCCTCTCTGCTCACCGACGGCCGTCCATGCTCCTGCTCCGTGCCCTCGCCGCTGCTCTGTGCCCTCGCCGCTGCTCCGTGCCCTTGCCGCCGCTGCTCCGTGTCCTCACCGGTGCTTCTCCTCTCTTTGCCACCGCCTCCGCCGGTGGTTGCTGTGCTCCGGCCACTGCTCTCCTCTTCCCTCAAGGTATGCCCGCCCACCCTGCCTTCTTCCTTCTTCCTCTGCTCTGGCGGCTGCTTGGGCGGTGCCAAGGCACGCCCAAGCAGCTGTTGGGCGTTTTTTTTAAAGTTATTTACTTATTTGTGTTTAGGGTTTAGGTACTGATTTTGTGCTTCTACTGAGTTGAATCCTCTATTGTCTATACAATACATGTAATTTTGATCAAGTGATGATATGTAAATGTGGAAATAAGTTAGTAAGGTATCAATGATAAGTCTGCTGTAATGTGATGCAAAATAGTTATTGTATCATGCATATCTTAATACTTTTTTGTTTTATAGTTGTATAGGGTGTTTTATGTGTGACAAGTCTATTGTTTTATAGTTTTGCATCCTGCGAGTTATCGGGAACACCTAAATGAATATCTAGTTGTGTATTTTCCTAGTATCGTGAAAGATTCTCAATCGTGTGTATCACATGGGATTCTTATCTCAACACAATGGACTGTAATATATGCATCTAATGCCTTAAATGGAAGACTCGAATGTTATAAAATCCCATCAAAGTAGGTAGAAACAACTTATATATATTCAGATCTTAATAATTCCATGAAGTGCACATTATCTTACTCAGGAAAAGTATGTGTATAATGTAGGATTAGTTCCATATAATGGTTCTATTTTAGTAATCACCTAGAAACCCGTCCAAGATTTACTCATTAGGAGTAAATCTTGGATAGTCCCCAGTTTGGGACTGTTCTTGAACACCTAATCTCACTTAGGATGTAAGTGTATAATGTGTATTGGGTTTTTGAGAAAATTTCGGTAGCATTTCCTCATTTGTTCTCTAAGTACATATGTAGACTTCTTTTCAAGCTATCATGTCTACCACAATAAAGTTGGTTATGACAAGCAATAAAAGGTTAAATGATGTTATACAACTTTTTCTGAAAATATATAACATCGTTATATGTACTTACACTTTGTTAATACTAATATTGTGCAGTCTCTGTCCACCCATAACAGTCACTATGAACTGGGCCTCTATGTTAATGTTAACATTCCCTATTGAAGAACAATTGGACATCATCCTAGATGATTGTTCCTTAAACCAATTGGTCATACCCAAACATTGGCGTTTTCTAAAAGGAAGACACTACATGCATGGTAAAGTGACCCTAACTTTTGGCAATTATTCACATGTTATCGAGGTTGAGTATGATTTGGCGGGAAATCTTGTATCAAAATCTGGTTGGCATGATTGGATTGGAGAGATGCATGTGGTCCATTCCAACATGCTTTTTCTCCGTCCAGTTGGTCATAATTCCATCAAAGTTTGGATAACCAACATCAACTGCGAGACCCCCGATCATCTTCTGCGGTATGAGCGCACGACGTCGGATATCATCTATGAGGAATCTGAATCTGAGGCCCCTGTCATTTCAGATTCGTCTAAATACATTGAGGACCTTCGTGACACAGCTTCATCATCAAAAAGAAGTTACTGATGCGGGACCATGTTGGTGTAGTATTTAGTTGTCTATCTATCTAGACTTGTCTGTATTAATAGTTTTTTTAATTATGCGCATGTTTAGGGGTACACCAACCCCTTTGTTTAGTTACTGTTTAGGGGTACACCCCTGTGTGTGGATGTAAAAAGAGATTAATGAATGGAACTGAAAGTTGCTACATGAATGCTTATAACTGAAGTGTGTGTTCCCATGAATGTTCCCATTTGCATGATTACACTACTATTTTCTCATATTGTATAGTCTATTTTAATATGACATACTTACTTATATCTTGCTTAATGATGAACTGTAATGCACACATGTGACATGCTTGGAATGTAAATGATGAACTTTTCCCTAAATTGCCAATCATGCTTTTAAAGACATCAATAATCACCCTAACTTGAAGAACTAGGATTTTAGGTATAAGAATGACAACACATTATTTGTTGGCCTAGAAACCCGTCCAAGATTTACTCATTAGGAGTAAATCTTGGATAGTCCCCGGTTTGGGACTGTTCTTGAACACTTAATCTCACTTAGAATGTAAGTGTATAATGTGTATTGGGTTTTCAAGAAAATTTCGGCAGCATTTCCCCGTTTGTTCTCTAAGTACATATGTACTTGGAGAACAGCTGGGAAATGTTGCCGAAATTTTCTTGAAAACCCAATACACATTATACACTTACTAGTGAGCTTAGGTGTTCAAGAATGGATAGGTGGTACACATTTATTATATATAATAATGACATCACATGTATTTGTTAAACCTAGACCCTAATCTTGTCCTAATATATACTTGTTTTCTCTTTGATCATAGAATGGATAGATCATGGATGTCCATTCACAATCGCTGCACCCCAGAGTTTATTTCTGGTCTTGACCAGTTCATTAGATTTTCCGAGGAACATAGGAAACAACCTGGAGATAGGTTCTAGTGTCCATGTAGGCATTGCGGTAACAACTTGAAAGTCAACACTGGTGACGAAATCAAAACTCATGTCATGTGCAACGGGATTATACAAGGCTATACAGAATGGCACTGGCATGGAGAGATTTCAAACCCGAAACCAGTGGATATCGATAGCAGTGCTTGTGTGGAAGAAGAAATTGCCTACGATGACGTAGATGTGAATGAACCAGTTCCAGTAGACATCGTTGATGCGATGCTGGATAGTTGTGGGGTAGAGCACACCGATCCACCTCCCATTTTTAGAAACATTGTGCATGATGTTGAGATGCCATTATACACAGGTTGAACTAAGTTTACGAAGCTTAACGCTGTGTTGAGATTGTATAAGTTGAAAGCTAACAATAGATGGAGCGACAAAAGCTTCACGTCATTGCTGTCTTTGTTGAAAGAAATGCTTCCTGAAGGAAACGAGCTGCCAATCTCAACATACCAGGTAAAGAAATTGTTGTGCCCAATGGGAATGGATGCCAAGAAGATACACGCATGCCCTAATGATTGTGTATTATTTCAAAAGGACTATGCGGATTTGAAAGATTGTCCAAAATGTGGTGCGTCATGGTATAAATTGACGACTTCGGGGGAGTCCAAAATTGGTTCTCCTGCCAAGGTGATGTGGTATCTACCTATAATATCACGGTCTCAACGCTTGTTTGCCAATCCGATAGATGCAAAGAATTTGAGGTGGCATGCAGATGTTAAGAAAAATAATGATGGGATCCTACGACATGTGTCTGATTCCCCACAGTGGAAGAAGATTGATGTATTGTACCCTGAATTTGGTGAAGAAGTTAGGAATCTAAGACTTGGGCTTTGTACAGATGGGATGAATCCGTACGGGACATTGAGAAGCCAACATAGCACTTGGCCAGTCATGCTTGTTATATACAATCTTCCTCCCTGGCTGTGTATGAAAAATAAGTACGTAATGCTGTCGTTGTTGATATCGGGCCCTAAACAACCTGGAAATGACATCGATGTTTATCTTGAACCTCTGATTGATGACTTAAAGAAACTCTGGGGTGAATGTGTGATGACCTATGATGCTTCACGAAGAGAGACATTTCGTTTGCATGCTATGTTGTTTTGCACTATTAATGACTTTCCAGCATATGGGAATTTGTCTGGATATAGTGTCAAAGGAGCTAAAGCGTGTCCTATATGTGAAGAGAACACTGATTCAACAAGACTAAAACATGGCGGTAAGAATGTATATCTCGATCATCGAAGGTTTCTTCCAAAATTTCATCCGTATCGTAGGAAGCGAAAAGCATTCAATGGATTGAATGAGGAACGCAGTGCACCTAAACCTATACCAGGGGAGGTTGTTTATGAAAGAATAAAAGACTTTGTCAATGAATTTGGTAAGAGATCACAATGTACTACACGGAGTGACAATTCTTCATTCAAGAAGAAGTCAATATTTTGGGATCTTCCTTATTGGAGTTCTTTGACAGTCAGACATTGTATCGATGTAATGCACGTTGAGAAAAATGTCTATGATAGCATCATTGGTACTCTGTTAAATATATCAGGTAAGACTAAAGATGGGATAAAATCCAGACTGGCCCTACATGAAATGGGAATAAGGTCAGAATTAACAGAATTACGTGAAATGGGTAATAAAAGAACATACTTACCTCCCGCTTGTTACACGTTGTCTAGAAAAGAGAAGAAAGCTTTTTGTGAATGCTTGGTAAATGTTAAGGTGCCACATGGTTACTCATCCAACATCCGTAGATTGGTATCAATGAAAGATCTGAAGTTGATAGGTCTTAAATCTCATGATTGTCACACTCTAATGCAACAAATATTGCCCGTGGCAATTCGATCTATATTGCCGAAGCATGTAAGGTTTGCAATCACCAGACTTTGTTTCTTTTTCAACAGTCTCTGCAGCAAAGTTATTGACCCTGAGACTCTCGATAATTTGCAAAGAGAAGTGGTTGTTACCCTATGTCAGCTTGAGATGTATTTCCCTCCTTCGTTCTTTGATATCATGGTACATCTTGTTGTCCACTTGACTAGGGAAGTGAAAATCTTGGGACCGGTTTTCTTGCATTGGATGTATCCCTTTGAACGACACATGAGCATTTTTAAAGGTGATGTTCGAAACCGTTATCGGCCTGAAGGGAGTATTATTGAAGGTTATGTGGCGAGAGAGGTTATGGATTTCTGCAATGACTTTCTCAGTGGTAATGACACTCCTGATAATGAAAAGAATATTGATGAGCTATTTGGCAAAGGAATTTTGGGATCACGTGTGAAAGTAATCAGCCGTGAGAAGTTGGAACAAGGTCATTTGTATATTTTACACAACATGGACGAAGTGAGCGTTTATACCGAGGAACATACCAATTTCATCAAAAGACAATATCCTCGAGCCAATACAATGTGGCTTGCTAGAGAGCATAACAAGACTTTTATTAAGTGGTTTGAAGATAAAGTCTTACATCAACTATCTCAAACACCAGATGATATTACTGAAACTATCAAATGCCTCGCCTTTAAACCAAAGTTGACTGTTATGTCTTATGAAGGGTATGACATTAATGGATTCACATATTACATAAAGCGCCAAGATGATAAGAGTGTCGTCCAAAACAGTGGGGTCACCCTTCAAGAATCGACTATGTTTTTTGCAAGTGCAAAGGATAAGAGTCCACGTGAAGCTAAAATGTCATATTACAGTGTCATTGAAGAGATATGGGAATTTGACTACATAGATTTCAGAATTCCGCTCTTCAAATGTAATTGGGTTGATAACACCAAAGGAGTTATAGTGGATGAATTGGGTTTCACTTTAGTGAACTTTGAAAAGATTGGCGAGAAGGCTGAACCATTCATATTGGCATCACAGGCGAAACAAGTATTTTATATCGATGATCCTGCAAATGATAAATGGTCGGTTGTTCTTC